>JAUBNY010000124.1:287079-334145 GCA_032275445.1 Crypturellus soui | reverse complement strand
AAGCCTTCTGTGCATCTGCAACTTCCTAAAGATGAGGAATAATCAGTTACACCTGTTACAGACATTAAAAAGCTGGGACAAATCATGTCTAGCACCTAGCTACAAAAAAATCTTTTGACGCTTATTCATATCTGTCAACTTGGTTACTCATTTCCATCTTCCTGGCTTAATTATACTGGTGTCTGAATGTGTGACTTGTAACTCTTTTCTTCCCTCCGCATGGACTAATTCTGGAACCTGAGCTGGCTACAGTAGGAAAAGCAGCTCAATGTCCTGAAAGGAGGACTATTCCTACTGATCTCATGGGAAAAGACAACATTAGAACCAAGATTTTTGCCCAGTGCACATCCCTGGTCATGGGGTAGTAAGGAAAATGTGCAGGAGTTCCTTCCTGACACTTTTTCCCTCAGGAAATCATTGGATTAGACTACTCTTCTTCCCACCTAAATCATGGGCTCTGTGCTTCTGAATTTGACCTGATCTCACTGACTCCTCTGCAGTCCAGAAAAGAAAAAAAAATGAAAGAAAGGAAGCGCCTGCAAGCCACACCACAGTGGCTCCCACCTCTCTCTTACACCCTCTCCTTGTTCTTTGTTTGAAAAATGAACTCCCATGTTTTCTTGGGGCTGAGAAAGCCATTACGGAAAAGACCAAATCAATTTTTCTTCCCACTATCTGTGATTGTTCTCTATTTCCCTAAAAGGTTAATGTTTAAAATGAGTAATGGCTAGTGGAGGAAGAAGAGGAGGAAGAAAGGTTCTCCCTGCTCCTCTCGGCTCTCGCAGCGTGGATGGATTCCGTTTCTGACAGCACGTCTGCCGCCTGCAGAGCTGTCTCCTTGGGTGCTGGCCTCGGAACAAGTCTCAGCCCTACTGATGCACGTGCTTACAAAGAAGCACGTTGTCCTCCTCTCTCCCTCTCCTACCTCTCTTGATCAACTCTTTCTACAGCTGCTGCCTCTGAGCCTTGCTATTTCCTGCCAACAGGTCAGATATGGAGCCGCCTGTGCAAAACAGCAAGTTTCCCACCTTAGACATCTGCTCCCTTTCTTAATAATCTTAATAATAAGAAGTGGGCTTAGAGGAATGAAGTGAACAGAATTAGAGCCAGCTAAAAGAATAGTTAAAAAGGCAACTGAAATGTTAATGTTTCACACAAATTTGAGGAGAGCAGCATGAAATGCTGTACGTGTCAGCAAGGAGGGCTGCCTACTGCCTGCCTTCCTGAATGCACAACAGCAACGGGAAGGGAACTCGGCTCCTCTCGCTTCCAAAACCAGACTCCGAGCTGGCAAACGGGATGAGGTCTGTGCCACAAAGCAATAGGATTCCAGCCAACAGAAGGGCAGCAGCGAAAGGCACGAAGCCACCCCCATATCAGCGCCCGACAGAAATAACATAGTTCCATTTTGCAAAGCCATTGGATTAATCTGGAATAAATCCATATTACAGCACACCATTACCCCTTGTTAAATCAAAACCTGCTGGCTGTAGAAAAATAAGCCGTGCTGAGAACTCTCCTGGAGGTTGCAAATATAACTGGACCTGCCTATGGAAAGAGCTCCCGAGAGGCAATAGAACATAATTCTTGGCAACAGAGATGAGGGGAAATCTATGAAATCAATGACTAGTTTAGTCCAAAAATACTACATGCCCCCAAATCTCAATAAAATTATCACAGCGTCTGGACTTCCTACTGGATATATATTATTATATTAACAAAAGAATTGACGAACAGTAGAAGTTCAAAAATCCATCCTTTTTTTTCAGGAAGAAGCTAAATGCAAAATATTTGACTCTCAAAAGGGAACCTTTTGTGTCTTTTCCTTTTTTGGTGCTCTCCGCATGTCCTTGCTGAATGTACAGAAGCAACTGTGCAGTTTTATTAGAGACTCTCCAGGGATGGATGGATGTATTCATGAAATGTGAAGACTGTGGCTTTGCAAATTATTCTGCCACCCTGACTTCTAATTGTAAGGCAAAAATATCTCTGAATCACAGTATTCAGGCGTCTATAAATGCCTCCATTGGAAATCTAATTCAGAAGCAGTAGCATTTTCTTTTTATAGGGTCCAGCCTTGTATTTCTCTCACCCAGGTGACTTTCCATTTTGTTGCTAATCTCCTCCTCCTTTGCACATTCCTTCAATTCAGACTGCTGCTTATTGTTATACTAAAGGAAATTGGACAAAGTGTGGCACTGCAGCTACAGAGGACTCCTGTAATAAACTATCCGGCTCTTTTTTGAATCATTTATTGTGGTGCTGTAAAATCACTTTGTCTTTGCTTTTTTTATTCCCATCTAAATTGCGGAGTCCTTAGAGAAAGGACGGCTTTTTGTGTCCGTGTGTGTGTGTATGTAATAATGAAGGACTGTTACAGAGAGACCTTGACCTTGGCCAGGGCTTGGAAGTACTGGTATCATACTAAGGATGAATCCAGAGAGGCTGCCTGACTACATAGAGTTATAAAAAATCCATCAATAGGTATTGCATGTCACGGCGCAAAAGCAAACATGAGAAAAAAAATACCTCTGTGAATCGCATAGCTGAGTTGTACTTCATTACATTGCATTTGGGGCTATGCTGGGTGTCAGAAACGGTTGAAACAAAAAGATGAAACCCCCGTCACAGGCAGTGGAGGGAAATACACTGCTAAGGGTGCATTAAACTTAGATGGCTCCATTTATACATTATACACGTGCAAGCCAGCAAAGCTGTACTTGTGGTAATTTTCCAAGGGATTCAGCTAATAATGTTAGAGCACATGTCTGAGCAAATTACTGCACAGGTTGTGGCTGTTTTTCTCCAGTTTTCTTTTGCTTATTAGGACAAAAAAAATCTGTAATGCTCCACAGTATGTTATGCCCCTGGGTATGGTCCAAAAAGCAAAGCAAAGGGGAGTTGTAAGGAAGGTTGATGCAGATCTGCTTTGCCTCTACAACTGCAGCTGATGAAAAGCACTCGGAGAGGAGAAGATTAAAACTGGAGGGCCCCTTACATTTGAACACCTTATGACTCTGAATCTTAAGGGAAAATCCAGTGCACAAACTATGCATACTACAACGCAAGAAATTTCAGCAAGGTTAGGAGAGACTGGACTCGCTCAAAGCCTGAGGCCGCAGATATTTCGAAACCATGCTGACAAACAGCATAAATATCCTGTTAGAACGGGGCTGGCAGTAGAGAAACCAGCTGATTCTTCCGTGGTTTTCCCCTTTGAAGCAGAACTCCAGCTGATTGCGTGGTTCAAATATGGGGAAAATGTGGGACAGCAGCCACTGCAGCACGGGGAAAGGCAGCAGCCCACTGACTGCTGCCCTTACATGCAAGGGAAGTTCAAAGGCTGCTTCTCTCCTCTGAAGCCCCCAGGTGCTATCTCCGTAGCACAAAACTATCACAAGCGCCGCCTGCATTCGCAGGATACAAAATTGGAATTGAACAAACAATGTCAGGAACGTAAAGAACAAGCACTGGAATTGCTTGTGCTTCATAGGCACTTCCTGACAGGAGCTTATCTCTGCCTGTACAAAGCATTGTTATTCTGGCAAACACTGCACGTTGGTTTATTGTGGCTAATGAAATGCGCTCCTAAAAACTCCTAAGATACAGAAGGACTGCCGGAGCTCCTTGCAGGGACTGGATAATACAGTGTGTTGTGGTTAATAGGAAGGAAAATGTGGGAAAGAAAAGTTTATTAGTGCAAGAAAACCAAACTAGAGGGAACTTCATGACCACAGGAAACTTTTTATGACTTCCTGGCATTTGGGTCTCAATTATCTGAGACACAACTCAGTTCATAAAGAATACTTCTCTCTGGCCATGATAGGCTGCTTTATTACAGACCTTGGAAAGAGTGAGCATTTGATAACGAAGCTAAAGGAAAAGCAGCACTTCCCAATTTGAGAGAAGCCTTTTCTGATTATGACGCTAGCACTGTGCTAGGTCAAAAGTAAATCAATAATGCAGTCCTCAGGAAGGCTCTATTTATGAAAAATTCTGTAAATTGATGTCTGTGTGCTTCTGGCAGGGAATAATATTTTCTTTAAGGGGTCTAAATCTCTGGAGATACAGAGGGGTTGTGTGGAAGTCAAGGTATATTTATACACCAACTGTATAAATACACACACTATGGCTAAGGGTATCAAATTCAAAATGAGAAAGGCAGAGAAACATTCAGGGAAGGCAGCTTCGCTGCAGCCTGTATGAAAATACCCAGGTTCCTTAGGAGGCAGAGTCTGACCCACAACTTCCCAGGCCTTCAAGGTCAGCCGATGTGCAGAATATTATTAAACAATTGTTTTTGGAAAAAAAAAAAAAACTTCATTTCCACAGTTGTTTTGTCCATGAGGCATCAGTGATGAAGTATCTCTTTCAGTTTCTACCCTTATAAGGCCAAGGAAACCCAGAAGCAGAGGCACATTTTGAAAAGCTCATTAAAAGATGTAAAAGATGCCCTCGGATGCTACGGAAAGGAGTGTGAGCGTAAAAGGTTCTATTGTTGTTGTTATTATTGTTTCTAATTGATGGGCTAAAGGGAGCTTTCAAAAGCCCAGGGGTGGGTTAGATCTGGACTCAGCTCCCATGCACACGCAATACAAATTCCATGTAACTGCCCTTTGTGCCTTTGAAGATCTTCCTCCAACATTTTCTCCTTGAGACGTGTAGGGGAATTGAAGCCTATGCCTCTGAATACAATATGTCTCTCTAGTTCAATGGCATGAGCTGCTTCCTACCTCATAAGCATACTCTCTTCTTAAACACTGAGATGGCTTCTCACAGTCACTTTCCTTTTTCAAAGTAATAATGAAAAAAAGTCTGTCATTTTCTAGATAGTGCTTTGCATTTATCACTCCTTACTTTAGGCAGTTCCCTGAGGTGTCCGTATTAGCATCCTACTTATTCCAGGCTCCTTTTGTAATCAGAGAAAAGATTTCAGATGGGATGAGTTGTGCTCTGAATATTTCTCTGTCCTTCCCCTAACTGCACAGAAAGCTTAAGGCAACCAGGTTCCTAATCTATATGTTTCAGTTTAATGTTACATGGAATAAATTTGGACATTCCTAGTTTTCAGTTTTACTCCCATTGTCTCTATGACTTGCCATTTTGCCCCTACTTGGCTCCACAGCCGTGCCACCACATTAGCTCCTGAACAGCGGTGGCTTGGAAATTAAGATGACAAAAAGACATTCAGGCAACCAGTATTTCTTGTGTGATCAAAAGACTTTCACTATTTTTCTTGATTTCTGGATTGAAATGCAAGCATATTTCAGACAGCTCTATTCATTTACCCAAGTAGAGCATCAGGAAAACACATCATGCTAGATGCAAATAATTAATCAATATACTGATAAAAGTGATCCTTCCTTGTCAGTGTTTTTTTTAGAACGCATGGTGGGGTTTTTTTGTTTTGATTGTTTGTTTTAACTGCAAATAACCACTGCCGCCCTAACAGTATTTAGGGAAAAAGCCTTTACTGAGCCTAACTCAGTGCTCAGTACACACCAGGGACAGCAAATCCCTGTGGTGTCACTAAGGATCTAGTCCTGCTAATTGCTTCTTGTAGTCCAAGTCACACCTCAAGCAAAAAACGGCTTTGAAGTCAGGTAGCCCTTTTCTCTAAAATACAGATCAGATAGCATCAAAACAAAACTCTAAGGGGTGAACGACAGAGATAACCACCTGGCTGACACAAAAATCACACCATGCAACACTATGTGTGTGTGCAAACTTGGAAGTCAAGTACAAAAATCTTCCTGTTACCCTCACTGAAAAGGTAGAAGCAGCTTGTCCTCAGAACGGTGTGACTAACCAATTCATTTGTATCTGATAATGTGGGGAGGATGAGTAATTAATCAGACTTTGAGGGAAATGTTTCTCCTGGATTCATTCCAGGCAGAGACAGGGATAAAAGAAAGATAGCTCAATCAATACAGAACAGGACTATTTGTTTATTATCCTGTTTATTCCCAAGTGTATCTGATGTTTAGAAAGAAGAGAACAAGGCCCCAGACCAATTAATCCACAGAAAATGGAGGTGAGGGAACAAAATAGAAAAAAAAGGAAGAAGTATGAGCCTAATATCCCTTTTTCAGAACTAGGAAAGGTGAGATTGCTGGAAGAGGTGTTCCCTAGTAGTTGAGCATTACAAAAAAGACATGCAGAAGTTGGCATGAGAAAAAAAATCAGCTGCTATTAAAACCAGCAGGACTTCAGCATTGGGATCTTTAGAGCAGTCAAAAAGGAACAACAGATGTGCACCCATCTGGAATGACAGGCAGGTTTGTAAACTGGAGCACTTCGTGGGCTCTGCTACGTCCTGACAAGCAAGTTTCCTGCTCCTCTCATGTCAGATGGATCTTAGTGAACAGGAGAAAAACATCTCACGGCTTGATATTCTGTCAGGTATGCACAGATCTCTCTTTCTAAAAGAGAAATGAGCACATACCTGTGAACACATCACTGTGAGTGCACACTCTAGAATAAATATTGTGGCTTCATTAGTAATTTCATTACCCTAATTGGTACAGACTAGATTTTTCTGCAAGTTACAGGAAATTAAAATTTCAGGAAGGGTAATAAAATCAGCATAAATGGCCCCTTCTGCCTACAGCTTTATTGAAAAATATATAGATTTTTAGCCCCAATTCCCATGAAAACAACACAATATTACTGTGATTTGAGGTCTTCATCTGCGTCTTCGAGACTCTCAGTAAATTTGAGCCAGTGTGGTCAAATGAGACAAGAGGGCAGAAGAACAGAGATAACAAAAGTCTCACAAAATTCTTGCAAACAGGTAACTGTTAGTGAAAAGATGCAGCGATCATCCTGACCAAAGGAAGATTATAGCATTTAGTTAAAAAAAAATAATAATAGTAACTACCCAACAGATATAGCACAATTACATGGTGCATTTGAGTCTTTTTGAAATTACCCCTAATTTATGTAACTGGAAATTCACCAAGCAAGTAGGAATAATTACAACGTAATATGATGTGGTTAAATATCTAGCATTTAATAGCACTTCATTAAGATTAATATCCAAGGCTGTTATGTTGTCATGAAGTTAACCTTCTCGTCATAAAGATAAGCATTACTTACCTATTGACAAACAAAGCTGGAACGTAATTGCACTATCATTACACAAAATTATAAACTTTTTACAGACATTCTATTATAAAAAGTGATTTCAACCTTATCTATTTTAATCACCCACCCTAGCAAGAAGCTGAAAAGAGAAGAACTTTTAGGAGACAGTTCTGTCCCTTTTATCTGAGAGGAACTTGGACATTATTTAATCATCTGAAGTTTCCATTTCCACTAGCATTTGCCCTAGTTAACAGGTCTCAAATTTTACTACATCTAAGACAATTTCTTTTAATCTATTTGCACCTGATGGTACTGGGATAAGAAGCATCGTTCGGGCATAAGAAAAGCCGGGAAGGCTGAGCTCACAGTGAAGAAATAGCCAAGGCCCGACCTCATAATCACAGCCATGCTCTTTGACTCCATACAAAGGTTGTAATTCAATTTCTGAGTTCTGCTTCAGTGCAACTGCTACGATGTTAGCAGAGTCTCAACTGAATTGAAGAATTGTACCAATTGGGAGGCCCACGTTATTTTATAGGGGAAGAGAGAGCAAAAGAAAGAGTCTGGAACGCAGTGCAGACACACACACATATACAATCTAATTACTTATAATTATAAGCTAGTGGGATGTGAAATGCTAATTGAAAGTTTTGGGTGCTTACGTCCCAGAGTCGGAGAAGAATTTGTGTGACCATCTGGTTAATAGGAAAGGGATTGTATTTTCTAGATCATTGATTTATCACCATTAAGGGCCCAAACATAGAGTTCTATAAGTTGGCTTTAGGAATATGCTTTTTCCATTACGTTTACATTCTGCCTAAAATTGCCTCTAGCGCTGTGAATGTTAAAACTGACTGGATTCAATTTACTGAGATCGCCTTCTTGCTCTGTCAGGGGTTATTTATCTCATTTAGCTTTTGTAATCGAAGGCGTTTTTTTTCCTGTTCATTTCTTTTGTTTTTAAAGGCACACATAATTATTCCTTTTTTACATTTGCTAAAAAACAAGCCCAAACCATATTGGTTTGGAATGGTAACAGTGTCTTGGGAGTAGCTTTCATATAAATACGCTGAATCTCACCGAGTAGAATCTCAATAATCAGTAGGGAGTCTGTTTTTTTTTTATTTTTTATTTTTTTATTACAGCCTATACACGAGCAAATCCCCTTTAGCATCCTGAAATTCCTTCCCCATTTCATGTCAAGGTCCATAGGGTACTGCAGAGCATTACATGAATTAAGAGCTAGATCTATCATGTCTTGCATCAACTTTACTTACCGAGACTTGTGAAAATTTGCAGAAGAGTGACTGCTCATAAAAAAGGAAAGAGAATGCCCTGGAGGTCCAACCTTTACCTACCAAAACCCTAGGAACAGCATTAATACCAGTTTTGCAAATTAACTCTTTCTTTGTACAGAAAGCAGCAGCAGTTATTAGTTAGAAACAAGATATAATGTCTCATTATAACTTATTCCTAGATCTGATTTTACTTATCATTCTCCCCAAAGACAACTTTGCAGGAAGCAACTTCTCCGCTCTGCCGGCTCATCTCACCAGTGTTATAACTGGCTGAAAATATATCAACTGCTCAGTATCTAGCCAAAGAACTTCTAAGCAATCCTCATTTTTGCTCTGAATATCTTTTATCCAGTGAGTAGGTTTTGCTTAAATTTTTTTTTCAAGGTCTCAATTTCTGAACAAAGAGCACAGAAACTTGCAGTGAAAACGTTCCTTGTCACAAAGGCACTTCTGTTGTCAAAGGGCCATTTTCTCTAAAGCACAACACTTCTCCACTGAAAGCACACATCCTCTGTCGTATGACATTTCTGTCTTTCCTCTCCTTTATCACAGAGTCATTCTGGGGAAATTGTTAATTGTTCTGCTAGGGCAGTGGGCAGCCTCCCTGCCTGAATATGATTCTTCAGTAAAAGTGAAGAGTTCCAGTCTCAAGTGCAGAATATCTCATGATAAGTATGCTTCCCTCGGGTTTCGTTTGAAAACTGCCGTTTACTAGCATTCAAATATCATCCTGCAGCATTTGCAAAGTGATTTGTCATTGAACACATGCCTCTAGCCATATTCAGGTCCTGTTATAAGAAAAGTCCTTTCCCCTACATAAAAACATTGAAGGAATTGAGTCCAGATAACAGTAACAACAGTGGCTCAGCTCCCTCAAATGGAGACCCGACTTAGGTAAGGGGGCTCAGATTAGACAGCAGCATTTTCCATGAGCTCTTAAAAGTGCAGTGAGGCTAACAGCAACTTGCTCCTTCTCCCTGCTGAGCTATTCTCCCATATATCTTATTTCTTTCACCTCCCACGAGCACCACCACTTACATCCTTACCTGTCCTTTTGCTACTACAAACCTTGCATGAATTTGCTATCTGATTTCTACCAGCAGGAAGCCCGTGAAAGCTCAGATTGGCTTCCTGTAGAGGAGAGACTATCAATCTATAAACACTGGGCTGATAGAAATCAAATTTGCTGTTATGATTCTCGAAATAAAGACCTTTTTCTCTGTAGCATTAGTCCTGAACAGGTCTCTCTCCCCAGCTGGACTTTCAGCACTGAAGATGCTGATTGCTAAATACCTTCCAATGAGCACATATAGGAATTTAGGCTTTCACAGTCATCCAATGACAAAACATGCTCTAACATTGCCAGCAGAGCTACTAAACCTTCTCCCTTGTTGTCTGGAGCTAGCCTGCCCCATGCTAATCGAACTGTTGTGAGTTGAGACAAAACACTAGCATCACACGGTGGTATTAACAACTCTGTCCACCTTCCTGCAGCCTACCTCAAAACCAGTTCTTGAAGGCGACTTTTGTCCTCACTAAATCCAAGGGAAGTGATAATACGTTACATTTCTGCCTGTGCCCATGGCTGTTCAAGGGTACATTTGAAGGTATGTCAGCGTTTAGTGCACATCCACGCACCTGGGTACGAGGATATTAACTGTCAGTGAATCGGGTATGTTCAGGGAACCGTCTATGTCTCCCTCATGTCAGACAACAAGCATGTACACCAGCATCTCCCTGATGCAAGCTCACTTTAACGCACGTCATGCCCATTTAAATATCTGATCTTTGCATGTCCCCCGGGAAATCACGTCCCAAAGAAGGAACAGGAACAGACGTGCCTGTCTGAGTGCATATATGGCAGGTATGCACCGCTCCAGGGCACCTCTATCGAGACGGGTAGAAGCACGAACATGTCAAATGGCAAGTGGTCTCTTGAAAGGTGATGTTACAAGGCTCCTGCCACAAGCCATTTCTTATTCAAGATAATAAAGCAATCAGCTAAGGAAGAGCCGGGAGTTTTAGAATGATTGCACCTCCAGCTAATATATTTCCTCTGATACATGCTTGTGTTTCACCACAAAGTTAGCATGGGATCCATATTTCATCTGCACTATGCTCACATTTCAGTATTTGTGACGGGAAGCCAGAGGAAAGGCATGGACAGTGAAGATCTACATCCAGGGAAGCTCCAGGCATTAATGAGAAAGGCCTGATTAAAAAGCAAGCAAACGAACCCCTTCTCCCTTGGGAATTGCTTGCCTATTGGATATAGATGTTTTCACAACCTTTCTGGTAATAGCAATACCTCTTACCTATCAAATATCACAAACATGATTTAAGTTAAAGCTTGATATTAAGTATCAGAGGCATAATCCACAGGCAAAGCTGCTGTGTGGAACCATCACAGAGCATGATACATCAGGATATATTCCCAGTTCACAGAGAGAAACAGTCGACTGATGCAACACTTCATTTTTGAAGTATGAGGCTTGTTTATTATTGTCCATATGTGTGGGTAAGCCATTCTGTAGTGTTTTTCAGCAGTGTAATTTTTCATCCAAATCTGGAAGAGCAGTTGGATTTCCAGAGGCACTTTTAAGAGGTGCCTGCGAAAAAGCTGGCTCCTGACAGGAGCCAGGTAACGGGCGGATAATACACAAACCCATTTGCTAAACACCACTTGAAAAATCACAGGCAGCATAATTGACTTTTACAGCTTGGATAATGTAGGTCACTGCGTTAGTGCAACGAGAAAATGAATGTATGTTGGAGTGAAAGACAGAAGGGAAGTAATTACAAAATATAGATTAAATAACCATCAGATAACAGGCATAATAATAAGAACAACCAGGGCGAAGATAAAAGAAAAACAATTTGTTAAATGGATTGGAGTTGGGTTCTAAGAAACTGTCATTCTCAGATGTTAGTCTCCCCCCAGCTCCCCTTCACTGCAAACTCAATAAAGTATTTCTTCCCTTTTTGGAACTGATATCCTGCTTCTCGTGGTATCAGCTTACAGCTTGCTCATCCTGGAGGGTTATTAAGTTAGATCCTGATTATATTAGCACACATTCTTAACTCTTGCAGAAACAGGAAGAAGCCATGCAGTCTCAAGCAAGTAAGAGGAATCACAGCCCAATCCAGCAAAGCTCTGTATTCTGGCAAAGGCTTAATAAAGGCTTTGGATTGTCAGGACTTCTGCCATTTAGCCCAAAGGAGTAAAATAGCCAGACATAACCCCCTAAAAGCGGGATTATGAAATAAGTTTCCCATCTACGCACATGCCCACCTTAAGGGCAAACATCATTACATAGACTGACACACCAGGCAGCTCCTCTTTGTCCTATGAGTAGGGAAGGACAGCAAAAGGGAAGAGGAGCCACCAAAAGGCTTTAAAGCAGCATGTCTGTGGAGGAATTGTCTGGTCCATAATAAAAACAACAGCAACAGCCAGTGTCTCATTCTTTGCCTCCCTGTGCAAGGCACAGAAAAAATCAGACTTCAAACTGTTGAATTTCAAGGCTTTTCTCCCTTAAGAAAATAGGAAATTAATGTGAGCTTAGCATCTGCATTTGGTCATGCGATAGGACAGCTAACACACAGACACAGCATTGGAAGGTTTGGAGCAAGAGGCCTCACTCCTGCTCATTGGCAGCCCAAGAGATGGAATGAGAAAGAAGCAGAAGCTCAGCACTTTTTATTCAGGTAGACAGAATTGCCTCATCTTGCAACCTGCAACACAGGCCCTCACACGTTTTCCTGAGGCATTACTCCTGCTGTTTGCAGCTCCCAGCCTGTGGCTGCATTGGATCATCCTCGTCCTCTGTTGCTCTGTTCATTAATCAATGGCTCCTCTGAATGCGAATGAGTTCAGAGGGAGCCAGGTGAAAGGAATGGCAATTTGCTCACAGCTTGATAATTATGCATTTTTCAAAATAAATTAAAGCCAGAGCTAACAGCGGCACACTGTTTTCAGAAGTCCTACTTACACAGAGAAATTAATTGGAAAGTACATTGATTAGAGGGGCTGTTGAATTCCAGCTTGGAATTTATTTCCCCATTGTTTCAAAGCAGCTCTGAATCATCTCACCAAAGAGAGCTTCTCACTCCTGCTCAAACTGCAAGATGAAAGCAAGCATAAACCTCTCCTCATCTGAGGCCATCTTTGGAAAAATCTCATTTCCTCACAGAATAGAGCAACGTTTGGGAAGGAAAAAGATCATAGTCTTTGGTGAATCTTTACGTTAGGCTTACCCAAGGCAGCAAGTCTCCCAGACCAATTAAATCAACACAGCACGTTGCAAGGAGTACTTTTACAAGAGAAATGCTTCTAAAGAGCTTCTTTCATCCCGAGACACACAAATCGGGAGTCTGGGTGAGCACGCAGCAGACAAACACAACGTGCACAAATCATCTAGGCCTTTTACTTCTCACAGAGGAAATTTCAAAGCCAACTATAAGAGAACCTTTTCTCCTCTAGGTCTACAGGCTCTTGGTCACTTGCTGCAAAAGGGTGTCTAAACTCCAACGCAAACACCCTGGGAACCTGCCACTCCATCTGAAGTGTGAGACTGTCAGACTTTCTGGAATGCACGCAGCTGTGCACATGCTGTTGCTCTTGTAAAACATGCTAATAGAGCCAGGTTCTGAGCGTCTCGCTCAGGGCTATCACCACTAATGCAGAAGAAAACACGTGTTCCCAGCCTCTTCTTACCTTTGCATATCAGAAAGAATACACCATCCTGCCATAAAAGAACTGTAACTCAGCAAAAGCAGAGGCACAGAAACACAAGCCAGGAAATGTTATTTCATTTACTGCTGTGCTCTAATGCACTTTTGACTAGAGATGCTTCTCATACGTGTTTGCCTCATCAATTCTTAAAGACCTCTAGTGACAGAAACTCCACACACACAGTAGGAAATCTATTCCATGTGTGTTGCCAGATCAGCTTGTAATGCTTTCTGTACACTTCTCTGGACAAGCAGCTCCTCTCATACTTTTTCAGTCCATGAGTTTCTGAGTTAATATGCAAAAGCAAGGAAGAGAGTTATTTCAAGAGCAGGTTTTGAAAAACACTTGGTTATGTAACTTATTCTCAGTATAAAGAAATCCACCTGGAGCTCTTTAACCCCCACAGGTTTTTTTATTCATAACCTTTCAGAATCATTTCAGAATCTGGCAGCTGTTTTTACTGCTGTGCCAAGAAGGCAGGGAAGTAACAAGGTAACTTTTTATTATGGCTCTGAAGCAAAAGTCATATATCCAAAACATACCTCCATTTTGGAATCACCTGGATCCTTTTCAAGGCACATCAATCAAATTTCTGTAAGAAATCAAACGAACTGTGTGAGATTTACACTTGCTGTATTTAATAAGGCTATTAAACACAGACAAAAGGGACTTGGTGATTGGCATTAACGGGATTTTTTTCAGTGAGATTTTTGAGTGAGCTGAACCTATTTTGAAGTATAACCATTCATTTTTGCTGATTTAGAACACCACCACTGGTGCTTTTAGAGTTTTTTCCAGAAATACAGCCACTGTGACAAATATTATAAAAGGTGTGCCATTCTCCTATGCACCCATCTCTGCCTCAGTGCAAAAGGAAAGAATCTAAACACCCTTCCTGTCCTCACCCTTCCTTTTGAAATTTCTTGTTTTTAAGGGTGAATTAACTTTACATGGGCACTTCCACCACTTGTCATCTTATTAATTAGTATTATTGCAGAAAGTCTCCTGAAGCCAGTAATTTAAACACTCCAGCTGACCTTTAAGACCTCTTAAGCAACACATAGCTAGGACATAACAAGACAAGGAGAGAGAAGATACTGCATAAAGCCAGTAAGCACCTCTCTGCCAGCAGACATCACCACTGGCCTTTGCCAAACACTAATGTCATCAATGCAGAGCACAGAAGGAGCAAAATGGCCAGAGTGCATGAGTCATGTCTCTGCAAACCCTACAAAAAGTGTGGGAGCCAGAGGAATCCTCCACAGGTTTTCAGCTCCCTTGCAAATTGCCGTGGGTCCTGCTTTGTTAACTCCTCGGGGCTGCTGCAGAGCACGAACAATTTTTCTTTTCTTTCAAACAGTAAAGCTGGGTGGAACGAGGGTGTCTGCAGACAATTAAGGAGCCATCAAATTTATCTTAAAAACAGTCCTTAATAATGCACCCCCTCCTCCCTCCAGCCAACCTGGTAATTGTGTCTAATTTCTAAATTTTCATGCAGTTGTTGCATTTGCCTCCCTTTAATGAGATGTAAATGTGTTGCTGGTTTGTGGATTTGTTTAATTGCAGGGTAGCTAAACTATGATTGGCCAGAAGGTTCATTTTAAAAATTATTTATTTAGTATGCATGCAATGCATCTCTAAGTTCCATTTTTTTCCAGCTAAGAGAGGGAGGGGAGTTATCTTCTGTTTTATGTTCAGGGTTCTGCTGCAAAGAAACCATCTGGTTTTCCAAGCATTGCTAGTGAGCTTAATAGATTCCTGCCATGTTCCAAGTGCACAAAGTATGGCTAAGTAAGTCCTGTTTGATTCAAGTTTCTAAGCTGGACTTTGATGCTCAAGGATCTTTGTGCTCATGGGTCACAAGGAATACACTCAAAACATTTTGACTGGCTTCACTACAGAACCAATACTCTTCTGCTAAGCTTTTGCTCGCCTGTCTCCTCTAAAGCCATTTAAACAAGAAATAACAAAGAAATAACAGGTACTGAAGCCCTAATTTAGTGTAAAAATATGGTCATTACCAGCTAGACTTATTCAGAATAAGATCCACTAAAGCTTGAAGGAAACACAAACTGATTTTACTATTTTTTGTCTACTGTCACTTGGAAGTCGGCTCAACTACAGGAGGGCAAATTGGAATCTATCTGCTACTTGAGAAGTTAGTCTGACGAGAAAGCCTTAAAATAGTATAGCTTTGCAATACTAATAAGCTTCTTCGCTACAAGCATTTGATAGCTAGTGAAAGTATCCCTGCGAAAGAGGTGAATATCTCTCCGTGCAAGTCACTTACATGTCCTAGAGACAAGAATGGAAGTTGATTTCAGCTCCATCTGGCTGTTATTTTACCATAAACAGATAGCTACAAAGGTAATCAGCATGTCCCAGGGCCAAGGGCATCGCTACTCTCAACCGTTGTCAGTAGCAGCCAATAACACAACCCTACAAAGTAAAGAGAAGTGACAGCAGGGAAATAATTTAGCTTATAACTGACACGTTATCCAGTTAAAAGCCATTTACCTTCTGCTGCTTGGTGTGTCATTGCTCATTTTAGTTTTGAAGTGACATCTCCCCAAGTACCATTAACATGCCAGCAGCGGAAGAGAATTTTATAGAGTATGAACTCTGGAGAATTATAGCCCGGGTGGCAGTGGTGAAGCAAAATACTTCGTGGACTCTTTGTTTAAACCTAAATCTCCCACCTCATCTGATTCAGAGCTTCTCGGTATCAGACACTCCACTGCCATCACCTTCTTGCTGTAGCCCAGGTTGAACACACAACTATTGAAGCAACGAGGTCTGGGAGAGGAACCCCTAGCATCCAAGGAAGCACAGCCCTAATTCCAAACTCCTCTCTCTGGAGCAAGTAAGGGTGTATCCTACCACATTGCTATGGCAACAACTTACCACGAAGCACGCAGAGAATTACAGTACAAAATTCAGGGAGATTTAGCGTAACAGTGTGCAGCTGCAAGGCGCAAAAGGGGGCAGTTCCCCTTGAATCCCTTGCTGCCTTTGTCACAGATAGGTCAGGACAGGGATGAATTTGCAGCACGAGGTCCACGCGAATCATTGTGGGTAATAAGAAGCAATATGTATGCTAAGGAGGGAGCAGATGAGACGCTCTCGGCTTGTTCACAGAAGAGAAATAGCGCTGGGATGGGCCCCTCCACCCCTCTCCCCAGGCTCCATGGGGCCTCCCCACGGCTTGGCTGCTCCCCAGGCCCCAGCCAGAGCAGCAGCCTGTGGTTTTCCCTCGCCCCACGCGGGAGCAGCTCCTGCGGCACGTGCAGGGCCCCGCGGGACAGGGTAAACGGTGGGGAAAACCGCGTATCCCCCCCACGCACACACACCCGCTCGCAGCTCCCCCCCGCCCACGGGGCTGCCCCTTTGCCTCGGCACCACCTTGCTCACCGGCTGGCCAAGGCGTGAACCTCCAGACGGGGGAAAAACAAGCGAAACGAAAGGAAACTGCCCCAAATCCAGCGCCGCGGCGCGAGGACACGGCAGCAGCGGGAAGCCGCGCGCGGCCGCCTCACCTGGCCCCAGGGCGGGCGGCGCCTGCGCG
The DNA here is from genome assembly GCA_032275445.1 of Crypturellus soui. Classification (NCBI taxonomy): domain Eukaryota; kingdom Metazoa; phylum Chordata; class Aves; order Tinamiformes; family Tinamidae; genus Crypturellus; species Crypturellus soui. The sequence goes on along the minus strand of JAUBNY010000124.1, from coordinate 317,461 downwards.
AGGCGCGGGCGCGAGGAGCCGTTAGGGCCGTTAGGGCCGTTAACGGTCGTCGCGAGGCGAAGGCGGCGCGAGGCGCTGGCGCCGTTAACGGCCCGGCGCGAGGCAGTTAAAACAGGCATGCCCACGGCGGCCCCCTCTTCTGTTTATTTATTTATTATTTTGTGTTATTTGTTGGCGTTTTGCTGTCACGCGCAGTGCCCTCGCGAGCAGCACCTGCCGCCACGCGAAGCGCCGCCGGGAGCAGCCAGGTAGGGGGTGCCCGGGGAGAGGGCGAAGTGGTGCGGGGTGAGGGCGCTGTGTGTCCTGCTGCTGAGCTCCCGTTTGCTGGGTTGTGTCATGGGAATTTGCTCCTCTCTGCCAGTGCTGGCGCCCGAGATTTGCTGGTTCCTTAATTTTCACCCTTGCCAAGAAAGATTTAAAATAATTGCGTTTTTAAGAGGGGAATAAGGAAGCGAGTGTATAATGGCGTCACTTGCCTGACTTACTGAAGCCAGCACGGTACTTTCATCATTTCTAGTGCAGTTATTACCTTTTGCTTTTAACGCGTTATTATATAAACATTAATCACATATAGATGCACATAGAGTAGTAGAGTCTGGTCGGCAGCGTGGCCTTACGCGAGGCGAGCGTTTAGCAGCTTCTCTGACGCTGTCAGTTTGTGGACGAACTGCTCTGCTGGCAGCAGTTGCGGACAGTTGAAATGGTGCTTGTGCGGCCTGGTGGTGTTCGGACCAAATGGCATCAAGAGAGACGCTGGAGAGCAGCTTCCCGCTGCTGCCTGACTCCCAGCAGCTGGGAGGCTGTACGGCATTCATGAGCTTCTGCATTTGTCCCGTCTTAGAGCTGCAAGAACATCCACATTGCTCACCAGGCTGGAAATGCTCTCCGGTGCTTCAGTTCGGGGACCATGGAATGAGCAGCAGCCCCTGCTGTCGCTAGTCACTGTTATTTAAGTTGCTGCAAATAAATTTTGAACTGCAACCTCTCCAGTGCCTCAGCCTCCTGCAGCTTCATAGAATATCCCCTCTGCAGCTAGACAGAGCTTTTTTCCCGAACCCCTTTACCATTTTGTCTTGCAGGGAACAGTTGTGCTAAAATAGAACTTGCATTAATGTGAACATCCAAGGCCAAGGACTCACCTGGGATCTAACTCTCTATTGAACTCATTCTCAGCCATCCCCCACAAAGTGTTATTTCTCCCTTTTGCATTGGCCTATGCTTGGATTTATTTATTTATTTATTTATTTTTCATTATCTTTTAAAGCACTGAGGAAGCCCATCCCCTTCTGCTCGAGCCACAGGATGATAAAATTGTTTTTCCCTCCAGCTCTTTTCAATGCATCATTTAGCAGACCTCCTCTAACGTGTTCTGAAAAGCCTCTCTTGATCCCAGGTGGGCAGCAGGGAGGAAGGAAATGTGCAGGCTGGTGGGACCATGCGGTTGAAATCCATCTAGGTTTAAATAGCTCAAGGTCAGCTCGGGATGGCAAGGACAACAGCAGATTTCTAGAGAGTTTGTTCAATGAAGTGTTGATTGGGAAAGTTCTTTCAGATCCCTGCAGAGCAGAATCTGGAAGAAATGTGTTTTCCAAAAGGAGGACAGCGGGTTAGTTGTTAATGATTTCAATAAAGCAAGAGAAGGCACATTAGGAGGTTGGCCATAAGGGTAAGAAAGGAGGCTGGTGTATTGCTCATTAGCGATTTGCTAAAATTAACTCCATTACCGTGTTTGCTTTTATTGCAAACCTTCCATTTAATTGCAATTACCACTGAACTGCAAAGAATGGACCCTGCTTCATGCTACAGGTTGTTAGTATAAGGGAATGCAGAGCTAAGATGTGTGAACAGCTGTCTTGGGGATCATCTCAGCGGTGTAGCTGAGCCACTTTTACTGGTTTTTACTATAGAGATATCTCAGCAGGAAAATGGGTGTTTACTGCTCTTCTCTTGAACTTCAGGCTTCATGGGTTGAGGTCTCTGCAGACCCTTTAGCCTCTGGTTTATCCTGCTTTCCCACCCACAGAGAGTCAGGAATAGGTCAGCGCAGTGGCAGCCTTTTCTGGAAACAGAAGCCAGTTTGGACAGGGCGAGTTGCAAGCAGCAAAGCAAATGAAAGGAGACAAAAGCAATAGGAGGTAATAATAGTTCTTTGCTGGAAGCAGGTCAGTCTTTAATTCTATGGCTTGTTTCTTTGGGCTTCTTAGTTATAACTGTGGTTGGAGTCTGCACTGTGTACTGAAAGTGGATGTTCTTTGAATGAAGTTAGCTACCAGCAATAAAATGCTAAGTGTATGGAGAACGCAGTAATTCAATCATGTGATTTTTATTTCTGTACTTTGGTCACTGACCTTAAAAAGGCACTGAAAAATGGGAGCAGATTGTATTTAAAATAGAAGATGGTTGTCAAAAAAATAATAATAAAAAAGTAGTCAAGCCTATTTTATTTAAGAATCATGGAGAAAGAGTTGTGTCATTCTGGTAGACATTTCCAAAGCTCTGTTTCCTAGTAGAGATGGGCGTCTTGTGTACATGAATCTGATGCACATAGACTTAATTCAGAGTGTTGCAAACGTGGAGCTTCTAGCAGAGCTTTGCTTGTGACAAGTGGAAATGGGGTGTGCAGAAGGAGATAGGACTAGACATCAGCTGCTGGCTTGGTAGACAGTGAGCTGCTACTGGAAAAGGGAATGCTGTCCCAGTTAAGAGACATCTGGGAGCCAGAACCCCAGATTGCCTCTCTAGCTGTGCAGCTTTTCTCTAACTGTGCAGTGTCTGCCTTGCTGTGCATCGGTTTGGGTTTCCTTTGCAAAAAGGAAAAATAAGGGGGGCATTATAAATACAGCTGTGTAAGTAAGCAGTATTTATGTTCTGCAATGCCCTGAAAAAGCAGAAAACGCTCTTTGGGAAAGGAGTGTTCGTTAGTTTCCCAGGAGAGAAAAAAAAAGGCAAAGAAGCAGGAAATGTTTATTTCAGGTTGAATGAATGTTTAGGAGGAAGACAGGTTAGCTCTTCTATTACAATTTGTCAGATTTTTCAAGTAAAACATCTCTGTGATTAAAATAATGGGTTTGCTGGAAGTGACCAAAATATATTTCTTTTTTTTTCCCAAATTTGTTTTCTTTTACCAAAAAAAAGCTTACAAATTTGAGTCATTAGTCTCTCTGCATATTTCTATCAGTAAAGTCTTTGCTAGAAATCTGTTGGTTAAGAGCATTTTCTCCAAGGGGCAGTGGTTATTAAGTTAATTTGTGCGAGTATGCAACATGAAGTGACTGGGGTCTCAGGGCTCTCGTGCAGACTCAGCCAAAATCAAAAGAAATAAAGAGTATTTGTCCCTACCGCGTTTACCCCTGGGAGACCTGATAGCTGGGGGTTCTGACAATGACTGTGCGAGCATCATTATTAATGCTGAAGGGGACTCTGTTATGTTGTTATGATGGTCCAGATACCGCTTATTTTTTTTGTGCTTTCTGAATAGTGCTCTTGAAGGACAAGTAGATTTTTGAAGCAGGCCAAGGTTAGATCTGGTACGGATTTTATTCTTTCCCCTTTCTCTGCCATCTATTTTTTTGCATTGCTGCTTCTTGATGGCACGTAGTGGGTGAGTGAATCTCTGGGCAATTCCTTCTCAATTGGTGAAGGATGAGCAAGGGGCACAAGTGTCAGGAGTGTTAGATAGGCTAGGAGATAGCACTGATTAGTTAAGACAGTTAGAACTGTTTTCAGCAGCATTCAGGCACATGGGGAGAGAGCAGGAGGAAGAGCGGACCCAGTCAGCCAGCGTGAAAATGGGTAGGAGAGAGGTGTGCTGAGCTGAAGGACAGTTTCCTAAGCAGCAGCAAAGGAACGAATCCAACCCCTCTGGTACCAAGCAGCTTTGATGTGGTTCTGAAAGCAGCTCTTGCTGGGTCTCTGAAGCAAAACATTTCTTCAGCGGTGCAAACTGCTGTTCCCTGCAGAAAATTAATAAGGAAACTTTGGATTCCACCCCACATCTGACCTAACCAACTAAATGGGTTACACTTAGTTTTAAGAAATGCTCCAGTTTTCCTCTTAATAGGCATTTTTTTCTGCTTAATTTGCAGACAAGCAAAAAGTTATTTTGTAAAATTTATCAGCAGCAATTGCTCTCATTAGAGATTGGGAGCAGGAGGCTTCATCATATGGGAGAAGAATCCTCCAAAATTTGTTTCTCAGCATTTATGCCTTTCCAGCATTTATACAGTGAACAGATTCAGACTTCAAGCTATCAGTATTTCTTTCCTATTCTCACCTTCTTCCTACCCGGTTCTAAAAGTCCTTAAGCACTGAGCAACCAGTCGTGTTACAAGCATGTGAGACAGGCTGAGTGAGGTGTCTGTAAATTGTGGATCTATTATTAAAGTGTTTGAGCATGGATTTTGTCATGTTGAGCAAACTCAGTTCCAGTAGAAGCATTTTGTTCAGGAGAGTACAGATCCTATTGCTTGCAGAACTCCTTGCAGGACCAAGGAGTCAGGCCATAGGCATCTGACTGTACCCATAGGATACAGGGTGTTTGCAGGGCCAACAATGTACAGCTGTTATTTCTCCTATACAGGCAGAAAATGAATTGTTATTGTCTTATTTTTTGGATTCAAGCCTTTGTCAAATGGATGAAAATTTTCTCTTTCAGTACTAAGGGAGGACCATTCTGCAGCTGCTGAAAAATACAGAGAGATCCTCTCTCTAGATTAATGGTGGTTCTGCCTGTGCCTGGCTTTGCTGTCATGTCAAAGGGCCTTTTTCTACTGATCTCAGGGGAAAGAGATGCTATCTCTTATACTGGGCAAAACTACTCAGAAAGTCTAGAAAGAAGCAGTTCATATTAACACTTCAAATGCTTTTGTGGTCCCCGTCCCAGATAAAAATGTCGTGGCTTTTCCCTCCATAAATCCCGCCTGCATATGAGAGAGATTCAACCTTTGTTCAGCTGCATGGAAGTGAGCGACCTGGGTCTAGAAACGCATCCCTGAGTCTAACATCTTAACCAGAAGTGATATAATTACCGATACCCTCCTAAGCTGCCTTTTCTTGACACTGTTTTCTCCCAAGTCGTGCAGTGGGTATAGCAGTCATAAAAAGAGCTACTGGCTCTGGAGCTTCCCGGAGTTCTAGAATGGCATGATCTGAAATTGCTCATGTTTTCTTCATGCTGCAGCTGGAGACAGCTGTGACTTGTGTTGTGTAGAGGGACAGGTAAACTGTGATATACCTTCCTATGAGAGACATTAGGGAAGTGGAAATTATTACCAACATTGAAACATTCAGATGGGGATTTTTCCTTTGCTTTTCTCCCTACAGTAAATGTTAATTATACATGAAGGTTCACTACAGCAGAAGGGATTATAATTAATTTATATTTGAACTATAATAGATTTCACTACAAACTGCATTTCATTGCAACGAAGTGTATTATGGCTGTTGTTTGGTGCCAGTAATTTACATAAATCGACCACAAAGCATTGCATCCATTAATCCTGCGTTAAGGACAACAGCAAGCAGATAAGACTTTTTTCTTTTTAAGACATTTCTGCTCAACTTGTGAACAGAGACCTTCTGCGTGCTGCAGAAGGTAGGTAGTATTACGTGAGAGCGTATAGGTAGGATAACGGGGAGCGTATCGACCTGTGCTGCTCTGTGCTGGACTGCTGGCTGCCCCTTCTCCCTCTGATCCCCGTAGAACAAGCTTCTGGCTGCAGACAGGAACATCATCCCTGATGGCCCAATCTGAGACCGCAGAAAAGGGCAAGCTGGCTTGTCAGAGACTTCAGCAAACAGCTCGGCAGCTGTTGTAAACAGCTGAGAGGAAAGGTCAGAGACAGTTTCCTCTGCTGTTCGTGAAAGTTCTTCCCCTGCACTGCTGGGCTTTGGCCAAGCAAGGGGAAATGCAAGAAAGGCCTGGGGGAGAGAAGCATCAGGAACAGCACCATAAATAATTTCTTCTTGCCCAACAAAAGACAGAGAAGAAATTTTGGATTGGTGGCCAGGCTCTGTAAAAGATGAAGGCATTCTCCCCAAGCAATAAAAACCCTTTCCAAAGGAAAGATTACTGGCTGTAGAAATTAGTGACCAGGTCACTGATTATCCTTTTGTCCTTTATCACTCACGGTGAGAATCACATGAGTGAAAGATGTTCACGGAGACTGCTTTTCCTGTGCCACCCAAATATGTACGTTGCTCTAAAATGAGAATTGGTCTAAGCTGAGATGGAGGAAGAAAGGGACGAGCAGCTCTGTTGCTTTCAGTGACATTGCCTTTCAACCTGGAGTGTATTCCACGTTCTCCATGTCATGCCTGGGCTGCTTAGATCTATCCTGTACTCGTGCCTGAACCTTGGTATGCTTCAGCTGACTGAGCTGTCCCTATCCAGTGTTTTAGAGCTTTTGTTTTTGTTTTTTTGTTATTTAGAACTTGGTTAAAAAATGCAGTAAGTCATGAGACCAAGCAAAATGCTTCAGGGGAAGGCAGTCTGCAAAGCCAGATGCAAATGCAGCCAAGCAGAAATATAATATTGAGAGCAGGCAATTATTCTCCTATCAGAGTTGCCGGATTTCAGTGTTTCTGACTTCAGTGCTACTTCAGGACAGTGAGGCATCCATCTTTGGCAGCAGACGGGTAGAGCCATGGTTGCTTCAAAGCTCACATCTTTCCCTGCATGATATTTCCGAGCTGCAATTAACTGAGGCATTTAAACAAGCACATGCCAATCTCTGTGAGAAGGACATTTTCAGATGACTGGAGTTGCTACCTGAAGCCTTCAAAAATCACTTCCTCAAATTCCAAAATTAAAGAGCAAGCAGCAGCAGCAGTCAGGGCTTCAGAATTCTTATCCTCAGATGTTTAAATCAGAGTTCATGACTCTGAGCTGCTTTCCATGACAGCTGAACTTCTTAGGTAATCACAGGACTCTGGGAGCTAAGGCTTTTCAGAAAAAGCACTAAATATTGCCAGACATGGTACGTTGTAAACAATAGAAACTGCTGAGAAAAGGTATGCCCCCAAAGAGATATTTCAACACCTAAGCTCATCTCCAATATGAAGTGTGCCTTGGTGTCTGTGTCTAGGAGAGAGACTTGGACAGATAACAACACATCTATAAGACTGGCCCTTGTCTCTTGAAGTCATCCCGTAAGCCACATGGCCTTGATACAGTCCCTGTGTGAAAAATATTTTACAGCGAACTTGTGCCCTGTTCCTTATGCATTTCACATTTTTTTCTGCAATATTTCAGCTTGTAAGAAGCCACTCAATGTATTAATGATCAGGAAATAATAACGTTCTCAACCCAGGGCCAAGTATCCTCCATCTCCCTGCCATCTGTAATAATGGCGTGTTTAAAGGATGTGTGCAAGATGGTCTCTTAGGAACCGGCAGGGAAGCGCAGAGCTCTGCTGAAAGCAGTTGCTCAGCTGTTGCTGGAAAATTTAAGGCTCGTTCCAATTTTTCAGTGCCAGTTTGGTGACTTTCCCAGTGACGCCGTTCTCCGTTACCTGCTGTGGCCTCTGTGTTGTTTTGTGTCTATCCAGGGAACTGATGTCACCCGTGGCACAAAGGTACCTTACACGCATATGTAATGTCAGCCTCCTGTGGCAGAGATTGAGGGTAAGCAGCAAGAACCACGTGCTCGCACAATCTCCCAGCTGTTACCATTTATGATGGAGGAGCTGTCAATCAGCAGTTGGCAGCACCAGTGTTATTTTGAATCGAATATACCAGAGTAGTTGCCACTGGCTACCAAAGGCAGTCTGCCAGCTCGCTTACAAATAGCCTTGCTCCATACTGCCGTTATTGCCTTGTCTGTGCCGAGTCCCTTTGGTGAATATAACGGCAATATAGAATATTGCAATGCAGCCATTTTGAGGGACACTTTTCAGAGCCGGTCGCTTACAACTGTTAGGTCTAACACAGAGCTTGTTCTGCTTGTTCTGCCGTTTAATTCATCCTCGTCCCTAAAGAAAGCACAATTACTGGGCTTGATCTAGGAATGACAAAGCAAAAGCGGATGGCCTTTGTTAAGTGCTATGAGCATAACAGCCTCCTGTAGGCATTCATCACCCTGAGACTCTGAACACGAGAGCTTGGGATATTTTTGCAACCTTGCCACTTGTGTGCTGTATGTCCTTGGGCAAGACTTTTCTTTTCCCTGAGGCCCCAAAAGTGCCTCGGCTGAACAAAGTATGTAGTAATACTGAAGTACCTCTAAAGACTAATTCATTGATGAAGGAATGCTTAATGGCTTTTGTATATATCTTTATATGCCAACTGCTATTTTACTGCAAAGTAGTATTGATTATCATCATGCATATATAGTACACTAATTAATTATTCATTTCCTCGTTGTTCCTATCTTCTGACATGATTCCTACTAGATACCTTGGGGGGAGGTTAATAAAACTCTGTCTATTTATATGTCTATGACACAAAAAGGGAAGTGTTACCCTTCATACAGTCCCACCCATTGTCCTAGGAAAACCCATCCGCTTGGCGCAGACCTCCAAGGCACCGTTCCAGCCCGTCTCCAGAGCATCAGCCCAGGATTCTGTTTTGATAGATGCTTCCTTTCTTTTTTGTCTGCTGCATTTGTAGCTGCTGGGCTGCCCTGGCATTGCTGGCTATCACAGAGAGGCTGCTTCTTTCCTGAGTAATCTCATGCTATTTGTTTTTATAGGCATATTGATGGTAACGATCCTACTTCTGGATGGGAGATAAGAGTCGGGCAAAGATATAGCTGTTGACTTTGAACTGGCATGAAAAGCTGCGATGAGGACCGTATAAGGAGAGAGAACAGTGTCATTACTGGTAAGAGCGAGCGCTGTAGTGACTTTGATGTGAACAATGACCCTCTCAGCATAAAGTATATCCCATTATTTTGCAAGAATAAAGCTCAAGACCCAGATTCACAAGGTGCCAAAGTGATGCTAAATTCAGCAGCATTTGAGCATCTAAATAACTTTGTAGATAGGGGCATAAATGCCATATTTAGTCTGAATTAACATGACTGAACAAGTGAAGCTTTAGCGCAGTGCAACAAGCTCTGTCTGAGGTTGTCTGCATTTTCCATTGTAGCTGCCATTTTGTATTATGGGTTGGACATGTTGGCAGCCTTGCCTGAGGCAAGGTTAATGAATTGCATTTCCTGCTATCTGCCCAGCTTCAGAGAGCTGCACAGTACCTTGCTGAAGGATCATCCCTGGGAAACTATCACACATCAATTGGAGCCATCACCTTTGTCTATCTCTCAGTGCCTGGCCAAACCTCTCGGTCAACAGATTTGCTGCATGGGCATGCTAACATGGTGGGCAAAATTGCCCCTCAGGCTTCCTTTTTATTCACCACTCCACTGGTCGGGTTGTACCCAAAATGCAGACTTAAGAAGCAACAATAGCAATTTCACCTGCATTTCACCTACCTCCTGCCAACTCTGGTGTACAGAGGACTTGTTTTACGATTCTGACGTTCTTCTCCATCCCAGAGAGGCAGAAACTTTCTCATTTAATATTAATCTCCCCTCCATGGATTCAGGCTGCTTCTGACACTGTATCAATTATTTAAACTTGTTTAAAAATTTCAAGGATTAAAGAGATTAGGTTCTTGTTGATTTTGATAATTCCTCCTGCTTTTGCATCTCTCTGGCTGTGAGTGCAACAGAGCTACTGAGTTCCTATTTACTTAGAGTTCGCCCTATCCAGGGGCAAAATGGAAATTTTGTTTCCTCTTATGATTGCCAAGTTCATGTCTGAGTTGGAAGCAGCTCCAGCAAGCTGAATATTGACAAAGCAATTAAAGATCTTTTTAGTGGCATTGTTAAGTGAGGGATCACTGCTAACATTACAGACAGGCTGTTTAATTGTGTGTTTATATGCACAGTTATCAGGATAACAGGATTTTTCAGCAGAATTTTACAAGGTAACGTATGAGATTCACTCAGGTCTCCAGATGAGGTAACATGGGGTCGCTTGGATTCCGTTGTCAGGTCAAAGAACCTCATATGTTATTGTTCCAAATTTAAAGAATCTTGAAAGATGGTCCTCTGCCAGCTTTGCAATGCATCTTTGTTAGCTGTGAAAGAGCAGCTCACATGCTCAAGCCTACCAGTTAGAATCAGGCCTGGAAGTGGCACTTAAGAAAATCTACAAAAAGAGGATTAAAAAGAATAGTCAAAGAGCGTTAAGCATCAAGAAAGCAAACAGGTCTATGAAATATACATGAAAACACACTAAAAACTCAATTGCAGACTTCTCTGTCTCCCATGCAATCATTAATTCATGTTTGTTTGTTTGTTTGTTTTTCTGTCAGGGAACATGAACTCCATGAAGGGGTTCTTTTGTGTCACTTGGCTGGTGCTGTTCCCCCAGCTGCTGCTGGTTCATGAACTCCTGTTTAGATGATATGATGGTATGAGCTGGGTGGCATCAGTGTGAGTTGGGACAGGACTGGTGGGACTTGCCTGTGCATTATGGATTCTAGGTTTTGATTCATTTTTCTCCAAAATAAAAGCTACAGTTGATGACATTTGAAGAATGAAATCCTTTCATAAACCCACACTTGGAGAGTCTAAGGTTTATTTTGAGCTCCAGCTATATCTATACTGGTAATGGCAAATCTGTTGCAAGTAAGGGCATGGGGAAGAAGTCACTCTCCTGGTATAATCATCTGATTTAAATCCAACACAAAAATGAATATTTTTGGCTTCCTGTGATATCCCAGGCACGTGCATTGCCTTAACAAACTGATCAAACAATGACAGTCATATCTAAGATCAAATTTCTTTAATTGCAAATTAATCAGGGGAAATAACCCAGTAAGCTTTCTCTCACAAAATATTCGCAGTTAGAAGGAATCAGATGGTCCATTACTTTTCTTTCCAGCTGTTTCATGCTGCATGATAGACTTTATCAGTCAGCCCCAGAAACCAATCTTCTTCCAGTCTCCAGCACAGTCATCATCAATCACATCTGCAAGCAATGGCACCGGAGCCTCATCACTGCCTTTTCTTTGCTAGCGCGCGTCACGGCTCGGGAAGAGAGGTGGAGATGTGTGTTTCAAGTATCGATCATCGTCTCCTGCAGGGAAAGCACGGAGGAAGGGAAGAAGGGAGAGAGATTGTATGTCTTTTATTTTTGTTTTTGGTGTCTGGAGAAGGAGAGAAGCCTGCAGCTCCTGTTTTTGCAAAGCATAAATGATAGGCAGTTCAGAGCCAGAGTACAGGCTTGGGCTAATAATGTAGAGCTGCAGGCTGCCGTCTTAAGCCCTCTGAGTCACAGGTGCTAGTTAGACCAAACTTACCTCTATATTTAGGTGTCATGCATCCCTTGAGCTGGAAATCCAGAAGAAAAACTTTTCTTTCAATCCTTTCCAAACTTGTCCTTTGAGAGGTCATCTGTGCAATACAGAAGTAGGATATTTGATCAGTTGCTTTTGTCAAATACTCGGGCAAATATTTGGTGTCTCTTATACTGCAGTTTGTTTTCCACCTTTATTTGCTTGGTTTCCTGTTGATCTCAATTCCGCAAAAACACAGCAAAGCCTGTCCTTTCCCTCATTTGACTGCCAAAGTATGAAGAGCAAGTATTTTGTCCAAAGTCATCTGTAGAATTAGTAACTGAGATGCACAGGCTTCCTAGTTCCTGCTTCCCCAGGTACCTATGTGCCATGCTCTCTGGATCACCTCGTTCCTTCCTCTAAACAGAATAAGATTTCTCTGGGACCAGTGAAAAGCAGCATTAAGAATAAAGTGCCCAGGAAGGGGATGGCTGGAGATACAATTGTAATTAAGCTGGCAAAGAAAGTTATGTGGAATCAAATCACCTCACGCTTCCATGCCTTCTGTCCTTTAAGAAATACCCTGGATGCTGGTCCACACTAATTGGCTTGTCATTCTGGCAAGCCAAGGAGAGAGCAGCTTCTTTTTCGCTGCCTTTGTGTCCCTGCTTCCCACCCGAACTTAGTTTAGTCTTCTGTGAAATTGTTTTCTCTGCAGAGACAGAGTTGCCTCGTTTCTTGTAATTCCACTAGAATAATCCTTGGCTCTGTGCTGGAAAAGTGCTGAGCGTGGTCACTGAAAGGAACGCTGGGGAAACGTAGGCATCTGCACACACACACCTTGGTGCTGGGGGAACTCGGGCAGCTCTGGAAACACTGCAGTTTGCAAATTCCTCTTTCTTCCCTTTAACACTTTCTCTACTGAAAGTGGAAAAGACTCAGGAAGTAGCCAGCCAACTAGGAAGGGAATGCCAGGCAAACAGAATTATTTTGGCAGTGAAGTCCACTGCTGGGGAACAAATACTTTGAGCAGGGCCTCACCACGCAGAGTGGCATGGGTTGTTGCCAGTGCCTGCAGAGATCGGGGACTCTCGAGCGTCAGAGCTGAGCATAAGGCCAGATCCGTTGCCTCGTAACACCACTGACCTTACTGCAGTTAGCATGAAGTTTGTCACAGAGTACTTAGGATTTGGGCTGATGAAAATCATAACTTCAGGCTTATCTGCCTGTGTAACAAAAGGGAAAGATCTAGTCCTAATTATTTGACTAAATTAAGGCTCCCCATCAACCCTCTGTGCCTGAGATAAGCATTGTCCTCATTTTTACACAGAGATGCGTGGAGGCTAAGGCACGGTTCCTGAGTGGCAGGGCCTCAAATAGGTCTTAAAATTCCCATCTCCCCAGCTGAAGCTCGAAGCAATGAAGTGACAGCCCAAAAGGAGGTATAGCTATTACACGTGTGTGTAACATAAGGGAACGCTGTTGTTCGCCTCCTTGTACAACCTTGTAATTCTTTTCCCTTGCTGCATAAATGATGACAATAATACTGAGCCTAACAATTCCCAGTTAGACCAGAGCACATCTCCTTTTGAGAGCTAGCCAATAGCAATTTTCAGATATTATGGACAGCATACCGTTCCAGCCATATCACACCCAGGCCCTGGCAGACAGATCATCGCTCCCTGGAGAGAGAATAGGATTTCTTTAAGAGTTTGTCACATATCAGTGTTGTACCTTAGGTTATCAGGGTCCTCAAAGGGCAGCATTCAGGAAGACACTTATCCCTTGGGCAGTTTATTCTGTAACTTCCTGCTATTGTATTTGTTTCTGAATCCTGGCCAGCAAGAAGATGTAAGGTAGATTGACATGATCCAGTTAGTGTGATGGTAGCCACGTTCATAAACTGCTTGTAGGTCTCTTGGACCATGGTGCACTGAACTTTAATAAAATCTGATAGGTAGTTGAAAATTTGATACAGTTAGGTCAGCCAGAGTAGATTTAATGAGAAATCAGTTTATAGAATACATGACTCAAGACAGAAGGATGTAGAGCAAGAATCCAGGAGTAGTTAGATAAGAATTGCCACGTGATCGTGCAGTCTCTCACTCAATATTTAAATACGATAGGTCTCAAGCATTCTGTTCTAAAAGATGTCTTTTTCATTATAGATAAGCTAATTTGTCATGCCCACACATGACAGAGTCCCAACTCAGACTTCCATTTCAACTAATTAAACAAATAAACCAAACAACAAATAGGATAGGTGAGAAATTAGAATGTGAAGAATTAAAAGTGTTAGCATCATCTTGCAATGATGCTCAAAATAATTATTCTTAATACCAGCAAAATAGCAGGATATAACTTTAAAAATAATATAGGGCACCACAAGGCATCAAAGACAATTTTCCCATACATTTGGAAAAGTATGGTGCGCAGAAAAGAGGATCCAATAGCCTGTGGATTCACTTTTCAGCTTTATTGTTTTAAATGCAGTGAATTGGGCAGCCCATTTCCTGTCTGTCTCATTGATAAAGTCATCCGAGTACATCAGGTGTGATGGATCATTTCAGTACCATGTCTTCTATCACGGAAATGGAGCTTTCCCTCCCCTTTTAGATAAAAGCTGCTAATACCTGAGTCTCCATTCTAGTCAGTTAGGCCATCAGGCTCCCTGACAGCATATTTGTGCCATGAACATGTGACGCTGCTCCCTGCTTCACTAACCCTGCAATAAATACTGTGGAGTCAGAGCAAGAAATGAGAAGGGGGATTTACAGGGCACGGTGTTGTATGGCTTGTAGGCTAGGTTCATCCCTGGGTTAGTGCATTTCAATTCGGAGGAATTATCCCAAGCAGTCAATCTACTCAATGGCAGACCTGCCAGCCTGGAATTTCAGCTCTGGATTTTTAACTCACTGTTGTCCAAAACGTGTAGAGGAATGCTTAACACAGAGGGCTGGCATTTGCATGGGGTTTGGTCAATCCCATTGCAGGGGCTGAAGGGGAGTTTTGAGGCTTCACCTCACTCACAATTGAGATTCTGAGTGTATCCAAAGTTCAGAGGGATTTGGTTAATTATGAGACTGAGAACATCAACAAAACTGAGAAAATCTTCTGGAAGCTGATCAGGGAAAGACCCTGGAGGGGGCTAAATGTTCTAACTTCCTTACCAGCTAAAAGTTCAGCGCAAATAGGTTGACCTATGGTTTGCTCTCTTTTCAGCCAATACTTAGTTTCTTTAGAGTCATTCTTAAAATCTTCTAATGCACATAAAAAGCAGTAAAAGCATTTGAGATGTGTGAATGTGTTCTGTACAGGATGACAGAATGAGAAATTCATACAGTAGCTGTGCAGTGAGCTCCTAGTGAAATCTGAGGCTACATGGAATTTACTACATAGATTTGATTTTGAAGAAAATCAGTTCATTAAAAAAAAAAGAAATATTACTGGATTCTCAGTTTTGTTTATGGATAAGTAAATTAGACCTTATGACATGTGCAATATCTGATTACTTGTGTGTATCACCTGGCAAAAAATCCCCCGAAATATACAAAAAGAAGTAGCAGTAGGAAGCTATTTGCTCTTAAAACTGGAGTTTGCCTGAAACTAAAATTCAAGACAGCCTTTGCTGATGGACTGTAAAGACAGGGAGCTGAAAAGAAAATGACAGCTATTGTGTCTGTCTGAAAATCTCTGTGGCCTCCGTTACCATAGCATCTGAGCTCTTCCGAATCACTAACCAACGCCGAGAGCACAGCCCTCCTGTCCAGCGTGGAGGCAGTCCCCAACCTTGGAAACCCCGTGAGTAAAACAGTGCTCAGTGAATATGAATCCTTTCGGCTAACCTTGTTCACAGCAACATCTTTTCACATCAGAAAATTATTATTTTGTCACTTGCCAGCTCTCAGGTGGGTTCCTGAATGTCTCTGCTTATGGATGGGTGGTTTGGATTGCCTTAGGTTGACAGAATTGGCAGAGATTCCTTGAAACTATGCATATTGTGCAGCATTATTATTTTGCAAAAAGAAAATAACAAAAAATCCTGCCTGAAGCAAGCAGAAGGATCTCACTATGGTGCAGTGATGCCATCAGGCTCATTTTTTTTAGCCATTGGCCAGACTGAATGACCTGCACTGCAGTAGGAGTGCTTGGAAAAAATATGAGGGCTTGAGCAAAACCGCAGAAGCTGTAAGAACAAGTTGCTTCTGAATGCCTACCCTTGTGAAAGGGCTGATGCAGCTCCTCCTTAGCTCAGCCCTCAGTGTCTCTCAGTGGCTTTCAGGTCCATCCAGAAGTTTGGGAACCATGCAGGTTGGGAACTTTCCCTACTGCCCTTAGAGGTGGACCAGTTCAGGCTTTAGAAAACTAAATATTTCCTCACCGTAGGCAAAAGAGGAAAAAAGAATAGAAAGAGAAGCACCAAAGAAACCTTCCTTGAGAAAAAGAAGTTAGTATTTTTTTTCTCTCTTTTTAATAATGTGTCAACCTGAGTATAAACTGGCCCAGAGCCCAAAGAAATGGACTGTTGCTTCCATTTACAACAGGGCCAGGTCTCGTCCTCTGATGGCTCTATAAATAAATGTTCCATTATCTCTTACAAACATCTTTTCAATATGATATCTGACCCTAGGTCTATTCATTTACAAATTTGGTCATCTTTTATGAGAGAAGTTAGTCTTTTGCTTTTATCCAGGGATTTCAAAGTGCTCCACACCTATTGGTGATTTCAGCCTGTTAAATCTTACAGAAATGGAAGCTGAGGTATGGAGAAATGAAATAAATGTATCCAAATTCATGCTGTGAGTCAGAAACAGAGCCAGGAATAAGCTGGCAACAAACATACTAGAAATGATGAAAGGTTAGGACAAAACCCTGGACTTTCTAGTTAAATTAAGCTGCTGCTTTACAAGATGAGACACTCACCACGGCAAGGATTCACTGAAAGCACCTAGAAAAGCTGATAAAATGGGTGTTCTGAAACAGCTTATACGATTCTTTTCTATATTTTTCTCTGATTTCCTCTCCTCACCATAAGAAAGAATGTAGAACTCTCTAATAAGCAGTTCAGTGGTAGCTCTTAAACACCATGTTGCCTTTAACCTTCCAAGTTCTGATATAGAGCTGGAGGAAGGGATACCTCCGATAATTGTTTTGCTTTACTTTTCCTGCAGAGATTTGTATCGTGGGTAAGCGTATTACATAAAAGAGCTACCACTTGATGCAATTTGTGTTAGTTCATTAAGCACAAGATAAGATTAACATGAACACTCCTTTAATCAACCAAAGCTGTTGCAGACATTTAAAAGCCCTGTGTTCTTTTAGTTGTTCCTCTCTCCATGCTGCTTCTGGGCTCAGATTTGCAGGAGAGCAGACAGTTCATACTCTCTGAATGCCAGGGCAGAGAAATGTTGAGCCGTGGTAGCAGTTTCAAAATTGGATCAGGGAAATTGCAGGAGCATGTACTTCATCCCCACAAATGATGCTACAGCTTCTGCACTGAAGCCATGTGTCTGGCCTCTATGTACCAGAAAAGTAATTATTCCATGAATGGAGGGATATATGGCCAAGAGCAGCATTGATCTCACCTCCAAAAACAGAGTAATTACAGAAAAGTAGAAAGGAAGGAAAGCGTAAGGAAGTAATAACCCTGACCAATGCGTCTCTCTAGTCCTATCATCTGAGTTTGTGGACTTGCGCTGATTCCTGGTTACATCATTTCAGTGTTGTGAATTTTACATTGTGCATCATAAGGAAAGAGTCTTTTACAAGAGTCTTCTGTTCAGATTAATACATAAATAAACCTTTTGCCTAGTCCTAATAATGACTCTGGGTAAAAGAACTTCTTGTTCTCAAAGCTTAATGGTACAATGGGCACCATGTACAAAATGCTTCCTTTTATCTTTCATTTCCGCTCTTTTCTCTGTTTTGGCATTCTTTTGTGTTTCCTGCCAACAAAAGGAGACATCCATATGCACTGGTGGCTACACAAGGAGGCCTTCCTGTCAGATGCTGTCTTTTGACCCTACTCTAATGCAAATAAGAGCAATAAAAATCAAGTTGTTCAAGTTGGAGATCAAACTCTAATCCAAGGAAACCAGTCCTGCTAATAACACTTGTAGCCTGCGAGGGAACTCATAAGACAGAGTTCTACATTTTGCTGCAGAAGAGAGAAGTTGCAGAACCTAGTCCAGAGGCATGTTTCCTGTGTGGCCTTTTGTTCTTATCCTGGCATAGGAAAGAACTTGTTTTTGGAGCGAAATCCAGATTGACCTGCAGATCCAGGCTTCTTTCTTGGATCACTCTGTAAAGAGTATCCCTAGGAGCATTTGACCATTCCCAACTGCAATGCCAAAAACCGTGTCACCAGCCTTTGGTGACAATTTAAACTGAAACTTTTAGGACATAATTTTCTCCGTTCAATTCATGCTGTTCAAATGCAGTGGAGGTTATGAGGCCTAAAAGGCGGGGGGGGCAGGGGAAGCATCCAGTTTATAAAACCTACAAGTTAATATTGATTTTGGACATCTCATGAATTAAAACAAGCCACCTGTGCAGAAATCCCCCAAAGATATCATGTTGACCTCTCCTCTTGATACAGCATTTTATTGATTTCCATGTTTGCGCCACATGAATGATGGATTATCACATATCAAACCTTGCAGTATTCATTTAATGCGTCTGAATAAAACATTCCTCACAGATTAACTGAGCAGTTTTAAGTGAACAACCATTTTCATGTGTTTTAAAATTTCATGGATACTTTTCTGCAGAACAAGTACATTGTTAATAATTGAAGGGAATGAGACCTTTCTAATCTCTTTGTATTTTAATAAAATCCTATTGCACCCAGTTCATTTATTTTTAAAATCTTAGCATTTATAAAAATTGATTATATTTTATTTCTCTCCCTTTGAAATGAATAATCCTGAGATTACATGAAAAGAAATGATTGTTTATGTACCAGAAAACTGGAATTTGGCTGTGTCCAGATACTGTAAATGTGACTTGTGATCGGTTTAAAGGGTGAGAAGAGTGAGAAACGCTCTCCAAAGGATACAGAGAAGGATTGGAATGGCAAGTTTAGAATCAGGAAAGGGTGGAAGGGGAGAGAAACAGGAGACTAAAAGAGAAAGAATAGGGAAGCAGTTTTGACAGAAACAGATGGACATATAAAAACAAGACAAAGTGTAGGTAGGTAAATTTATAGAAATGAGTGTACATAGATAAATGCGTGCATCTTCCTAATATGCTTCCTTTCTCTCATTCTGCCCTTTCATCCCTCTGCCTGCAGTGCTATTCCAATGACCTATACAACTCTTTCCCCAGCTCACCTTTGTCTTCTGCTCCTCACTATCAATTCTTTTGTGTGCGCCAGGCTCCAATTCAAATCTTTTCTGCCTGTGTCAAGAGCTTCTCAAAGCTTCACTTTACACAGTCCCATTTCTCTTTTTCAAATGCAATTACTTCTTTACACACAGTCACAGGATTACATTTCAAAGGTGAAAAGAAAACCCAGCATGTACATGATTTATTTTATCATTATCAAGACAGCGTCAACCGGTGGAATGCTGGTTTCAAAAATACTACATTCCAGCAAGTTTCATTAAATTCAGTGGTCAGGTAGAGCATGGACAGGAATCCGATGAAGAGATCTCTGAAGAGTCCTGAGTTTGCTCCGTCTGGTCACACACGATCTGAACAGCAAATGAAGTGGCTTTGAAATCAGTGGTAACAAAAAAAAAAAGAAAAGGGAACAACTACATTAGGTGCCCCCATCGGAGGCTGGCTGAGCTCCCAGAGAGCAGGGCTGGTTCTCTAATTCTGTGTTAGTACATGGTTTTTGCTGGTTCCAAGCACGCTGGCCACCTGATTTGCATTTATTGCTCCTGCTGTATCTCTCATTATGGTCCTTGGCTCTTGCATCTATAGACAGTGAAGGAGGAGGTTCTGTCCTAGGGCATTAAATAGCTGGCTTGTCCTCTCCTTGAAAGTGAAATAAAGGCCAGTTTGCATCTTTCCATTATGCATTTATTTAGAGCAATTGCCTTTCCACCAGCTCAGCAATCCCTCCCTGTACCTGCTTGTCTTTAAAAGATACAGAACGCCACTTTCCTGCAGTCCAGGCCCAGTTGACTGTGACTGATGGCTTTGCTTAGACCTTGGGAACCTCAGGCCAGTGCTGTAGCTCGGAGGAAAGAAGGATTCAGCCTTTTTAGCAAACAAATGACTTGTCTGGAAGTTTACTCTCTCTCCGGAGTATAATGCAATCAGTGCTCACATGACTGCTGCACGCACTCCCCGTGACCGCAGGCTGGCGAGTAGCTCTCACCGAGGCTCAGCTGCAAACCCTTTGTGCTTGCATGACATGGGCTTATTTGGGTTTCAACTACAGTGGTTCCAGCGCTCTTGTCACTTGGATCTCTGGCCTCTGCATGATCCTATTTTTTGCAGCTGCCTTGTCCCAACCTGACCTCCTTTGCCTGCTGCTTAGCAAATGCACCTATTACTCAGCCACCCAATGCTCCTGGGCTTCCAATCGCACAATCCCCAAACCACTCACATCACTCGACCATCTCCCCGTCTCTGTCCCTGTCCCTCTCTCAGCACCCCTTATCATACTTATATTTCTTTTTCAATCTTAGAAAGCAAATTATGCATAAAGCCTCACAATCTATTTCTAAGGCTTTCCAATGGCTGCAGCAATGCAGAGGGATGGCTGGGAGCAGAAAAGAAAGTGGCACTGGCTGCCTGTCATTAGCCTTTCGCAGTTTATCCCACTCTGGCAGCCTGGGCAAGGAGAGGAATCATGAGCAACGGCTGGTGGTGTCGCTCTGCAGAAACCGCTCCAGCCAACTGATTTGTGGGTCAACCGAATAACTCATCCTGCCCCTGCAAAGTTTTGTATGAATTCCTGCCCTGTCACCCAGGCTGAGATGTGTCATGATGCTACCGCCTCGGAACGCTTTTGACAAGTTCCTCTGCCTCGCTGTGCCCAGGAGATTACAGCCAGGATCAGACAGGAGGGCAGGGGAGAAGAAGGCACGTGCCGCAGCAGCAGTAAGAAGCTCATAGTGGCACTGCGGGAGCGCGCTGGTAGGAATGCTCAGGGTCACCTGCCTCCTTCTCTGTTGCTCAGCGTCGTGTCCTGAAAGCTTAGCTCTTCCTGCCCCTTGTGTTCCTTGTCGTCTGGCTAAAAGCAGCTCTGCGGCAGGGCAGTATGCTTACCTGCCTTGTGATCTGAGAGAGAGAAAACTGTGCTTGGAGAGCTCTTTGAAAGAACAGCTTCATAGGAATGGAGTTGCAGAGGGAGAGGATTTACCTCCTCCTAGTCAATATAGATGCTGTTGCCTAAAAATACCTTTTCCAAAACCTTTTTACCTGACCATGTTTTGCCTTCAGCTCACCCAAATCGTGTTCAATTTGTCAGTTGCTTTGGACTATTATGCATTTTCTTACCTTATGCCTCCATCTTGCCCTTTTATCTTTTTAACTGTTGACAGTCTTTGGTTTGTATTTTTTATCTGGCAAGGAAAGAACCGAAGGATGCTTTAAATTCGGGTCAGCAGGTGTTGCCTTAAGTTGAAAGTCACTCTCTTTGCCTGCAGAATGAGTAATTGGCATTTTTAGACTGCAAAGCACAGGGCCCTGCCACCATATACCTTCTCTGCCATAATCAAGAGCTCTCAAAGACTCATCCGGGTAATGATGGTCATTTCAGGGGGGTGGATTAGTCCAAGCAACACTATAGCCAGCAAAATTCTTTCAGGGTCTGCAAATGATCCAGGAATAGTTCTTGGATGAAAAGGCAGCCAAGAGCAATGCAAGATAATTGCTAAGGACAAGACCGGGTCAGTCCGAGCCTGGAGCATCCATCAGTTTGGCCACAGTAATTCCAGCAGACAGGCACAACTTTGTCCCTGCTCGAGAGCAGAGACCAGGAGAACCTGTTAGCTGGGAAGGACTGAAGGGCTGCGTGTGCTCATTTCAGCCACGTGCTTGTTTGTGTGCTGCTAACTCCAGTAAGGGTAAAATCCTAAGGAAGCTGACGCCCTGACGAGGTGTTACTGCCGATACTGAGTTCATTGAAGGGAATCACAGTCCCCAGCATGAAAGCGATCTGGTTTGAGATGACATTCAGATGTCTTGTCACTGGAGAGCGGTTAGAGTGAAAAGCCAGGAGAGGAACAAAGGCTCCCAGGTACGGGATCAGGGGAAAATGATGGGAGGAGTTTCACAGCGTGCTTCTGCCAAGAGAGTCTGGGTGGCATCTGACATTTCAGAAAGCTGTAAAAAGCAGAAAGTAAACAAGCTGCATTAATTCCAGCAAAGGGCAATGTACTTAGCTGCCAGCTCCTGCTCTTTTCTTTAGCTTTCTCCCTTATTGTCTAAGGACCTCCTTATCAGAAACAGCTTCACAAATTGCATAACAAATAGGGCTTTAAAATATTTAAAGAATGGCTGAATGGTAACCAAGCTCCATGGAGAGATTGAATCTGTTCCTTTCTTCTTCCCATTGCCACAGATGCGTCCTTCTCTCCTGGCTCCCTGTTCAGCTGATGTCTTCCTCGCCTGGAATCCTTCCCTGCCGGCCCTGCCTTGTGCTCCGCAGCACCGCTAACTCCAGTGCCACCGGGCTTCTTCCCTCCCGCTGGAGAATCACCATGGAGACCCCGACGTGTCTGTGTACCCAGCACACCTCTTGGCCCTGGCATTAATCCTCTTGCAATGTACCACAAAGTCAGCTTTAGCTTGGAGGAGCGATCAAATAAATATGAAAACTGCTCCCAGAGGAGGTAAATATTCTCTAGACAAGCAGAAAGAAAAGCAATAACAAACCATGTAAGCTACTGCCTTTTATTAGCTCTGCTCCCTTTTCTCCCCTTGTAAAGTGTTGTTGCATTGTTATATTAATCTTTACTCCAAAGCAAATTAAAGCAGGGACAGTTGTCAGAGTATTATTAAGAACATCTGTTTAATTAGGACTGCCTTTGCAGCAATTTGAGAGAGAAATGTAACACCCCTGTTCACCCACTCCTGCTGTCTCGCTCCCCCTTCTCCCCTTCCCCAGCTACGTTCCATGCCAGAGGAGTAACGTGTTGTGCATCGAGGAACACCTGAGGCCTTTTCCACCCTTTATTATATTGCAGTTCCTCTGCTCATAAGAGGTGTCAGCTCTTCCTGTTAATGCTGAGGAAGGAGGTGGGGAGGGAGGCATAACTGTCGTGGGGTTTTTTAGTGATCTCTGTCTTGAGAGCCTCTATCCCCGCTTTCTTCCCCTCAGAAAATAATTTGGAATTCTGCAAAGTGATCATGAATAACTATTAATTATCATTAGCAATTTGCCATTCCCGGCCAGCCTTTCATCTGGGAATCTCAGAGCACTTTTACAAATGCTAATTAATTGAGACTACCTCATGAAATAGTCTGTAAAGCTCATTGTACAGGAGTAAATCAAGGCTAAGAGATATGAAGTGACTTGTTGGAATTGAAAGTGCTGCTGACAGTGGAACCCAGACTTCCCAGCTACAAATAGCCTGTTGCAAGCGCTCCACAAGTGAGTCCCTCAAATATTCCCACCTTCTCCTTAACCCCCCGGCTCAGTGGTGACATCCCTGACACTTACATGAGGCAATGCCAGGAGGTGATATAGGCAGGCTGCAAAGCTTGAACCTTGCCCGTTTCATTGTCCCCATGAGATGGGTCACAAAAGGCAGTTAAATGCAATGACCTAAATGCCATCCTGCTCCAACTGCCAATTGCCAGAATGTGAGGAGACGAACAGGATCACTCTGCACAATTTCTGGTCTTCCCTAAGCACCAACTACTGCTCCTTGACAAGCCTGTGATGCAGGAGAAATTCTGCTGTGATCCATTCAAACAGTTCTTACGCTCCTTTGTCTGTGCGTCTGTCTCCATATATCTCCGTGTTTATACGTCCTCCCAGATTGCAGTCCCAGCTTGCCTCGGCACCATTCCTTCTGTATTTATGTAGCCACTTACTAAGGCAGCCAGCAGTGAATTAATCATTATGTCTACAATCTCAGCTGGGAGACGTATTGACTCATAGATCCAAGTCTAGGAGGCCAAGAACTTGTTTGTTACCTGATAAGACTAAGCTTCATTTGGGGCTGCCCAAGGTGTCACGAGTGGTTTAATGAACTAACTTCATGAGCTATGAAGGTCGGAGCTTAGCTTAGCTCTGCGCCGCTGCACAGCAAACGCAGTCTATATATCTGATGGGACCTATGCTTCGTGCAGCAATTCAGCATGCTGCACATCGCAGCGTTTCAGGGAAGCTCTTGCTGCTAGGAGCACTTAGCAATTCATAAGGGCTGAGGGAACACAGTACTAAATTTTCCCCTGCTCCTCTTTCTCTTCTCCACATGCTATCTGTCCCACTGTAGAAAATTAGACATTTAGAAAACTAGAAATTTCAGTTGAATCAAACCTCCTTTTTCTCCATTTATTGCAACCATTTTTCCTTAAGATAGTATTCTCTGAAAGGTCTGCCAGTTTAGTCATATAAATCACCTGCAAACTCAGGCTATCTGGTGAGTTAATCAGGTTTAGGGCTATGTAAGGTCACTTTAAAAGTTCAGAGCAGCCTGTATCTACCTGTAAATCCAAATTCCAGTGAGCAACTGAGATTAACGTCAGAGATACTATAGCAAAAGCTGTTTTATGTACTAGAGATACTAAAAAAAATCATAAATTCTAACCCATTTAACAAGTGCAGGGAAATAGCTGGGGTTTTTGGGATAGTTTAAAAATCTGGACTCCGAATCCTTAAGGCTTTCCCATCGTTATAAGAATTAACCATATAATTAGGTATTATCTGAGAATTATCCTTAAATACTCACCACAACATGATATTTGCCAAGTAATAATTAGACCATGAAAGGGCCTCAAATAATATCTTTGCCTAGAAAATTAAAGGTCCTGTCTTATGTTTATACAACACCATGCTGAGGGGGTAATAGGATTTTTAAATTGCAGTAAATTATGGTTAGACAAAATCTCAGCTCCCTTAAGTGTAAAGAAGTGACAGGTTAGAAGAGGATTAGGACTAACAATTTTTAGAGTTAGAAAACTGTGGAGAAAAAGAGTTCTCTAAAGCAAGCTTGAAAGGTAGCCAAATTTGCAGGCATTATAGAGGAGCTGTCTGGTGAGCACAGCAGAACCTTATATATTTATCATCATCAGAGATTTTGAAATGAATCTAAGGAAGACAAACAAGCAGTTTGCAAACCACATTTGAAGAGCTTCCTTGTTCCTCTTCCTGCAGGCTTTGCTTGTGGCACTACCTTCCCCAACGCACTGACATTTCCTTGCCCATGCTGCCAAACCTTCCAAGGATGGTTTTGTACCTGGTGCAGTTCGATCAATACTACTTGCTGTCTCTTAGTTACTTGTAGAGAGAGCCTGTAAATGAGGCCAGTACAACAGAGCACTGCAACCACTGGCATAAGTCACCCTCTGCAGCAGCTACCATGTGACTCCTTTTATCTTGAATATGTTTGCCTGGATATAGCAGTGCATTATTCCTGGTCACTTAAAATATCAAAATTTGATGTGCTCTCCTCCTTGCTTTCCTTTGTTCTGATACTCATGTTGTGCCCTAGCTTATCTCACGTAGCTTCCTGAGCCAAGTTTAAAATAGATCTTGACGTCTCCGTCTTGTTCTTTACCATTAGCTCTTCATTTCTGAGTCATGTTGTATGTCTGGTCTTCTGAGTGGTGCTTACTGACTGCAACCTTTCGGATTACTTATTTTCATCTTCTTCATAGCAGTGACTTATTCAGCTTTAGGGGGTGGGGAGGTCCTTAAATCTGAGCAGAACGTGCAGTATAAACATTAGGTGATGTGCGGTAGGCTGTATCAATCGAAATCTCAAGCAGATTTTAAAATTGATTTTATTAAAGCTTAGCAGTTCCCCTTTCAGCCTTTTTATTGTCGGTTTTAAATTCTAATGAGCAGAAAGAACAAAGTAGGTGACTTAAACCTGCCACTGCCCAGTAAACCGGTTTTATACCACAAATGCTTTATGATATAGAGGGAGCCCTCCGTGTCAGGGAGCAGAGGGGGTTTCTGCACTCTGATCCATGAGGCTCTGGCCCGTGTGTTTTGGCTTCCCAGAAATAAACCCCTGTGTACTGAGGACAGAACATTTAGGGGCAGGCCCATAACTAGCTTAAGCCTCTTGCAGATTTGGCCAGCTGTAGATTTGAGTGCTGCCTCCCTTCTCCGGCTGCCTTTCAAGCACTGCAAATACGCCGTATATTGTGTGGGATGGCTTGGGCTTTGGTGCTTGCACGATTTCCAAAGGCCAGGGCATGGAGCCTGGGGGAAAAGCACAAGTGTCCTCCCCAACGGGGCATCCTGCCCTTTTACCATATAGGCCACTGAAGACATCACTTGAAGAGTGACATTCACTCTCCGGCGTGTCAGCCTGGGACTAATCCAGAGGGAAAAGACTCAGAGTCCCATTATCATTTTCTAATTTTCCATTTCTTGAACTCTTCTTCCTCACTTTATCTTTTCTTTCTCTTTTTTCTGAACTTTAAAAAATCAGGGCATGTTGCTGAGCTTTGGAGGCAGAGTCCCTGGTGGATTACTAACACCAATAATGAAGAGGACAATTTTACGAGGACAAGGAGTTTGTTAAACTCATTAATTTTTTTTTTCATAATAGGGAATTAATGTGCAGAAAGCCAATGCAAGCTTGTCAGTAATTGCTTTTTGGGTTTAAAACGCTAAGTGGAAAAGTTAAAAGTCATTTCCAGCAGCTGCTTCCTTTCTCTTCTCCCTCACACTCCCCCCTTCCCTCTCTTCTCTCTTATTTTTGCTTCACATAAATTGTTTTTGGTTTTCTTGTTAGTGCCTCTTCTCCATTAGAGATCATTATATTTCATCATTAAAAGCCTTTAGTCATATTGCATTGCTTTTCCATTATGTTTTAATAATTCTTCCTCCCAGTATTAATGTACAGAGGCAGAGCAGGCCACTTCTGGCCTTGGAGCAAGCAGGTGCAGTTGGTTTTCCCACTTTCCTCCCACACAGCACTTCCTTCAGCAGTGGGATGTCCTGCAATTCAAGAGTGATAGTCCTGATAACACTGGCTTAAGTGGAGCTCAGTCCTGGACCCAGCCCAGAAGTCTGTAATCGCTCTGGCCACCTCTGCTAACTTTTATGTAGAGAAGATGTGCGGTTTGGCTGTCAGCATTTCACACGCACACATACCCCCGTGCTCACAGGCAGCTTCGTAGGCTGAAGATGGAGTGGGAATTGTGTGAGAAGGTCAGAGACAGGTGTCACATTTCAATTTAGAAAGAGGGAAGAAGGAGTAGAAAGGTCAGAGTTGTTAATTCAGTTTTTACTGTCGCGGTGAATTTTATCAATTAGCTAAACGCAGGCACAAGCTGAAAAAAATGTGGAAGTTTCAGAGCCTCGCAGAGAGCTGGCAGCCTCCGAGGCAGCCCGGGCGTGCTTTTCTCCCAGGGAGCCAGCTTAAAAGCATCCTATGAGGAGACAATTTCACGAAAGTCTTGAGAGAGGCTCTGTCAGAGTCACTCTCTTCTAAGGAGTCTCAGTTTGGGCTGTTCTTCTTTTTAATTGTCTGGACCAGAACAGTAAGTGCTGAGTCCCTATTCCAGATGCACACCTTGTGACTCATCTCAGCTCTACCAAAATATGGGAAATATTAGTTTGCATTCTTTTTTTCCCTCTATTTCCCTTGTCTTTGCTGTATCTTCAGTGTGTGTATGGCTTCATTTTATTTCTGGTCAAAGCAAATGACATACTAATTTTTATAGCATGATATATAGTCTTTTGGGCTTTCATTTATGAAAAAAATAATTGAAAAGAAAGAGAGATTTAACCCTGACTGGCATTTTTGATAACTATGAGCCATAGCTATGAGCCCAGAGCCATTTCAGAACATATTTTATTCACCCAAGCAGGACAGGGATATATCAGTTCCTAGTCCTGGGTCTGTGCAAAGACCTAATGGTTTGGTTACTGGCTGAAAGGAGATTTGAAAGGAAAAATAATCTGATCATCCCAGTCCATATTTTTCCACTCTTCCTCTGAAATCAAAATTAAATATGACAGAAGTGTGCCTGTTGTTTATTCCGTGGCTCTGAGCCGTCACACAGCTCCTCTGCCGCTTTGCAGTGTGATCTGTCTCATATTCTCTCCGTTTGATATTCAAGAGTGAGAAAATAGGTGTGTTTCCTTCCAGCAGCTTCTTCTGTTCTTGACACATTTGCATGTAAAAATATCCTCGTCTGCCCCTTGAAGGCTACGATTCTTCTCCCTTTCCACTCTCTGGCACTTTCCCTTGATTGCAGAGTACCAAGGCTGAGATATCAGCAGATCTGCTCCTCACCCCCCTTGCCTAGTCAGGCGGGGAGGATGAGATGTCCTTTTCTTCCTTTGGAAATGCTAAATTCCTTTCCATATCATCAAAGATTTGTGTCTGCTTAGTGCCTAAACCGCTTTGGAAAACTCCCTATCTTCTGTCCCCGCTCCTCTCTGCCCTGCTCCTGGCAGCAGGAGCTGGCAGACCAGCCAGACTTTCATCTCTAGCTGGCGTCGAGCGCCGCGTTTCTGTCCAGCTCCCAAGCAGACGGTGGCTGCCTCGTCAGGAGTCATCCGTGCCCCTGCCACGAGCAACCTGGCAGCGGGCGAGAACGTTATCCAGCTGCCTTTGTACGCCCTGCCGCGCTGCAGCCGCGCTGGGACGTGCCCGGGGATGCCATCCCGTGCCACCGGGGCCCGGCAGCATCCCGCAGCGTCCAGGGAAGGCGCAGGGCAAGCAGGGCCTGGCTGCGAGCTGGAGCATGAGCAGAGCGACACGGGGCCAGTCCAGGGGCCCGGCTAATCCTCTGCCCTGCCTAAGTGGCTGGCGTGTGCTCAGCGGCAACGGGGGATCTTTCCTCTAATGCCTCCCTTTATCTTGCATAGCAGCTGTGACTGAGCTCTGTATTTACACTAGTCTTTTAAAAAGCCTCTCGGTTTCTATTTTCTCAGGTCATGAATTCTGCAGCTTAATTATGCATTTGCAAGAAATTACCTATATTCATTGTTAATTGAGTCCCCTCACCCCCTACTATTTTATTTTCTATGTGCACGAGTTCGCACATCTTCGCGGCAGAATGCAGCTGTACTGTTGTACAGGGAGGGTTTGCCTGGTGCCTGCTGTGTGCAGCCAGAGTGTGTGCCATGCGGGAAGACGGATATGTAGAGGGCTGCAGCCTCATTATTTTCTCCCAGCAAGTGTGTCTCTGTGCACTTAATCATTGAAAAATTGTATAACATTTTTGGTATATCAAAAACACTATACCAAAATTGCTCAGGCTTTCCTTCACTTGCAGAGGGAGTTCTGTGGGGCCAGAGAGAAGCAAGTCCTCCCTTCTGCATGTGCTTCTTCGGGTTGATAAAATTTGGATTCCTGTGCTCTCGCTCAGGGCCCTTCCACCAAGACTAATTTCACTTATTCCCACTGCATAAATTCCTAATCAAACTGCCTTGCTTTTTTTCACTTTAAGCATCTTTGAGCAAACTGCTGGCAACAGCATCCTCTCCTCGGCTCCCTCCGTGGGCTCTGTCCTCAGAGCACAGCATGGGTGAAGATGAACGGGAAGCAGATGTTTAAATTTCACACTGCACCTCTCTTCCCTCTCCATCTGCTGGTCCTGGAAGAAATTTTTTTCACCATTAAGTGCAATGGGGAATCCCAGCAAACAGCCTCTGCTAAGCAGAAAATACAGGAGCAGCTGCTGGATGAGGGCTGGTTCGAGGGCAGGATGCTGGAGAGCCGCACTTGGTGCCTCGATTTTAGTTCCCTCCAGCAACCTCTGACCGTCCGCGCGAGCTGGTGATTTAGTGTGACCCGCAGAGCTCAGACCTGGTGCCTGCTTGTCTGCGAGCTTGTTCCAGCTCGGGCTGGGAAGAGGAGGCCTTCGCTTTGCGTCCTGAGGTCTCCGTGGCCTCAGGAAGTCTTAGGAGTTAAAAGCATGGCCCTAATACCCTAATACAGCATTTAAATGCTCACTTTTATTGGCGCAGAAAAGGAAGGAAGTGCAATACTAACCTATATAAACAGGCTTGTAAAATGCAGCTCAAGCAATGCAAAGCAGTGTTCTAGCAACAGATAAAATCAGTGCTTTGCATTTATTAGGGATGAGGTGATAAAATAGGCATTTAGATTAGCCTGGAATTCTCAGCGGGTTGTGCTAGGATGCAGTTATTAAAGGGGAATCTGAAAATGGAGCTCATTTTTCCAGCTAGCACAGTCCTGGGATGATATAAAGCCAAGGACATGATTTCTGGTCAGGCTGGGCATAACTTTCTTAGACAAAGATTCTTGCTCAGTGGAAACATGTTCTGTGATTGTGATTCCTCTCAGCAATTTCCCAGTGACCTTTGAGTTTAGAAAGCCCTTAAATACCAAAAAGAAGGAAAGCGAAATATTTGTGGTGATAAATTTTCACCCCTGCTGGCTGTATTTTTGTGGCATTATCAAATTATAACAGATCCAAAATAGACCTTGTTTCCAAAAGCTTTGACTCCCCAGCAGGTGCCTGGGTAATAGACCACATTTTGTCTCCGGAACGTAATAGAATTACATAAAAATTATAGTGGTTACATACTTTATTTAGATGCTTTATTTTATACACTTGAGAGGGATGAAAATGACAGAATCAAAATATGGGTACTCTCGCCGAGCTGGTCCAGACCGCCAGCGGCATCATAAATTAGAATGTGTGTTAGCGGAGCAGCTGGCAGTCAGAAAGCCTTGCTCCGGCTCCAGCGGTGCCCGTTCAAGCAGCTCCAGACAGCGGCACCTGGGCCTTTGCAAGCCGAGAGCAGCAACGTGGGCTCAAAGCCTGTGGTTTGTGTATGGAGGGACCTCCTGCCTAGCGCCTAGTTTGCCATTAGCAGAGTCCGCGCCTGCTGGCAGCACCCCTGTGCACGTGAGCTGAAGGATCGCAGGCTGCAGCGGATCCCAGGGGCTCTCCACGCCTTTGCTCGGCTCTGGTCGCGTTCCTCGCCCTCACTTCCAATTGCTCCTGCAGTTTCCAGCAGCTCTGAGTG
>JAUBNY010000124.1:174319-184514 GCA_032275445.1 Crypturellus soui | reverse complement strand
GGGCTTCCACTACATGCTTCAGTGAGTCCCTTTCAGGACAGCGAAAGAGTTTGAGCACAAACGCAGTCAGTCTTTAGAGAGGAGCAGAGTTTCCATCTCCTGCCCTGTAAGACGCTTTCTACCTTAATTCTTTGTGAAAGGTTCTGGGAAATATGAACATAAAGCAGAGAGTTGAGTATAGTAAAATCCGAGTGTTGTGACATCTCTCCTGCGATAAATGACAGCAAAAAGACAGCTGACGACTATGGCCTGCTCAGGCAAGCTCAATCCCTCCTTGCTTCCCTGTCAAGTGGCTGCTCTCATCTGGCCATCAGCAGTCCCTCACAGAGGGGCTATTTAGGCGTTTTGTCAGTCTTTGTGCTCTGCCTTTCCTCGGGAAACCAACAGGTCTGAAAGTGATCCAAGGGTGAGCGCTAGCAGGAGGGAATCCGTTCCATCAGCCACGCAGGAGTGGGTGTAGTTGATACGGGAGCTGTGGCTCTCCTGCCCAGCAAGGGCAGAGATGGGCACAGCTGAGGTCCTACATGTAAATTTAATCTCCATTCCTCCACTTACCGGGAAGGCTCTAAATGAGGTATGTAACTGATGAGCACAGAGGGCCCATGAGGTTGCAGCAGTGACTGCTAATAAGTGGTTTTTTTCTTTCAGAGACCATTAATGACTTGACTTTTGGTGCTGG
The DNA here is from genome assembly GCA_032275445.1 of Crypturellus soui. Classification (NCBI taxonomy): domain Eukaryota; kingdom Metazoa; phylum Chordata; class Aves; order Tinamiformes; family Tinamidae; genus Crypturellus; species Crypturellus soui. The sequence goes on along the minus strand of JAUBNY010000124.1, from coordinate 183,835 downwards.
GGTCAGTTACATCAGCTTGACGCACACGCCAGGTTCGGCTACAGGCAAGTTATCTTTGTGATTCTAACCCGAGGGGGCAGAAACCCAAATGATCTAGTCTGTGGCATTTTTAAAAATATGAAAATATATGCATTTTTTTGCAGAGAAGAAAGAGGCTGAGGACCAGCCAAGAGATATTATCTGCTTGACATCACCGGAGAAACCGTAAGTTCAGCTTGGGTCTGAACCAGCAGTCAGTAAGAAAGGCCAGTAGAGTATTTGAAAAATAAATGGTTGTTCTGCTTCCTTTTCCTAGCCCACCCTTGCCCCGGGAGTGGAAAGTAGAATCTCCAGCCACGAAGAAAAACAAGCAACGTGTCCCGCTGAGGCGCTCCCAGCGGAGAACTCCTCTGAAACCAGACAACCAGTCCTTTCAGTGACCTGCTGTACAGATCCTTCATCATGCTGTCTGAAATCTGTCTCTTTCCTTTGTAATTTTAAATCACTGTGGACGTATGTCCTTCCTTCCATATCGTTTTTCCCTTTTTTAATTTTTTTTTTTAACATGAAACTCTCTTGCGTACGGGCTCGCAAAGCGTGCATTAACACATGGATATGTAATAAGCGGCTGCTCACTGGAGTGTTAAAAAGCTCCGGTACAAAACCGAGGCTTTCTCTTCCCTCACAGGATGTATAATTTGTCCATTTGGAAAAGTAAGAGCAGAGGGCTGCCACGGGCTTTGCAATAGACGTGTTTATCACAGCTTGCAGGCAAGCGAGGGGCTCAGCCTAATTCACTTGATGCCGTGTTGTCCCTTTTGATGATATACTAGAGTTGCTTTAATTTTAACAACGGTGGAACAGCTTGTCACTGCCACACCCCTAAATCTGGTAATTGCAAACTACTGCGGGTCTTTTTTGTTGTGCAAACTCCTGTGTGTATGAACAGCCTCGTAGTGTTCGCTTTTAAATGGCATATTTCCTTTCGTGAACTATGTTATTTCCAACTATTAAATTTTTATGAAAATAAGTGGTTAGAGAATTAATTCCACCCACAAGTTCTCCCCTCTTCGTCACCTGACAGAGAAATTATGTTTTTTTCTATAGATTGCTACAGCCTCTTCCACGACATCGCTGGTGTCTTAGGCACTCAGTTCACTTAGTGTTGGACCCAGCAGCTTGTACATGTAGACTCTTACTTGGCTGAAAGCAGGATAGGAGTAGCTATCACTGAAATCAAGGTTGGTAAATCATATGCATAGCTTTTTGCTCCATCCAGAAAACTGGGTTATAATGAATGTGCTGTGCAAGTGCTGGAATCCTGATCATTCCCAAGCAACTCGGAGGCCCTGGGAACCTAACTGAAGTTCTTCAGTTGTCAGTTGAAAGTAAACGCTACCATTAATGTGACTATTCAAAAACCAAACAAAAACCCACAGGAATACTTTATAACTTGGTATTTATGTAAAACATTCTTGGTAAAGTTAAACGTAATACATTAGTACAAACCTGAATATTATTCACAAAGATACAATGAGTTCTGTCAATCAGGTCTCGCGAGCTGTATTAGGGGACCATCTCCCCTTCTCTCGTTAGAGATGCCACTGTCACATTTCTAGAACTGAACCATCGTCTTGGTTCTTAGCTTGCACGTTTTGCACATGAAGGCTGCCTTCAGCTCACAGTGAGGCTGTAGATTGTACTCCCAGAGCTACCCTGAATCAAACCTTTTCTTTCTCTCCCTTATTATAGGTATCTTAAAAGCAGAAAAAAAAAAAACCCAAAAAAAAAAGAAAAAAAAGTAGTGGATATAGAGAAGGTGCAAAGGAATGTTACCCTCACTGCTGTCAGGATGATTAGAGGCAGCGCGCAGACAGTAATCAATGCTGTGTGGCTGGGCCGAAGAGCATGTCTTTAAAGGTAACCATAACTCAGTTGCAGTGGTCATATCCCTGTTCCTTAAAGAACATATGGAAAGGGCTGCCCCATCTTTTTACTTTCCTTAGCAAAAGGAAAAGACGCTAGATTTTTAGGCAAAGCAAATGCAGCAATGGCATGTCCAGCGAGGCCCCTCGGATGAGCTAGTAACTATTTGGTGAAAAGTTCAAAGCAGATTAATGCAGAACACTAAAAAAAAATAACACTGACAGTCCAAATTGTCAAGTATTCAAAATACTGTATACATGAAAAATTAAGACAACTCAATTTATATCAGAAATACAAGAACACTAAATTATGCTACATATAAAAAAAAATCTTAAACCACAGCACAGTTCTAGTGTTGCATCCACATCTTGCAGTTTTACAGTATCCAATGCTGTTCAACTCTATTAATGTATATGTTTTCAGGAAACAAGGGCTTCCAATTAATACCCTTTAAAAAGCTATGAGAATTTTTTTTTAATTATTTTTCTTTTATTGTCTAGAGACAAGTTGTAAATGGCAGTACACAAGTGCTTTTATATTGAGCTTTTGCTTTCCCAACCCCAGAAACAGTTGCCTTTGCTTTGCAATCTGAGCCTGTGAAGTTGGCCTAGCTGTCACAAACTGTTAGTGCTTTAGCAAACATTAAAGGAGGGTAGCAAATATAAAGTCACTCTGTCACCTTGTCAGACCTGAATCCAAAAAGCCATCCCTCGATGTTTCTTGCAACAACAAAAACTAAGTGTTGGTCACTTGCAAGAAAGGTAATTTTCATATATAAAAAAAGTTGGTAGCTCCTGCCATAGATTTACAAAAACTATCCCTGAGTGACTCTGCTCTGTGTCTTGTAAGACCTCTTGTGACAAGGACATTGCTGAAGCTAGCTTAAGAGGAAGGAGGTGCTGTTCCACCTGCAGTTTTGTATTACACTTTGCAGTAATACTGATCTCACAGAATCACAGAATCACAGAATGGTTGAGGCTGGAAGGGACCTCTACAGATCATCTAGTCCAACCCCCCTGCACAAGCAGGGACACCTAGAGCACATGGCACAGGGTGGCATCCAGGCGGGTTTTGAGGATCTCCAGAGAAGGAGACTCCACAACCTCCCTGGATATGCTCTGACAGCGCTATACTATAGCAACAGAGCTCCTCTCTGTAGCTGAGACAGTAAAAAAATAGCTACATTACTTAAACCCTGCTGGCATCGCATATTTACACTTTAAATAGAAATGTTACCTTTTTCTGTAGTAATCAAAATATATCTTTGCAAAAAATTTAGAATGCGGGATTTTATAAAATAAATGCAGAAGGTAAAAAAGCTTCAAGACATCTCGGTACCTTTTTCTGGGAATCTGTTTTTGGCTTTAGTTTTCCTGAAAGGGATGTCTTAGCACTAGGCTCTCCACCTCCAATGTGAGACGCCAGAGGCAAGTCTGCTCCGCGCAGATCAGAGTTAGGGGTTACCTGCAGGCAGGGAGTTCTTATAAAGCACTGAGCAGAATCAGTCCCGCCGGACTGATGCTGCCCGCATCAGGCTCCGTGTTAAAAGGACTGCCGAAAGGGCTGTGAACATTAGTTGCATTTACTGCTTCGGGAGCTGCCACTGTAAACTATTCAGACACCCATTCTGCACCTGAGCGGTTAAGAGTCGGAAGCGTCAGACAGTCACAAACGTGTGATTCGGCAGCAAGCTGCTGAGAGAGAGTCCCCCTGGCAGGGATAAATCAGATTCCTGGAGGCCTTTCTACTGCCACATCAGCACCCTTTTTGCCTACCGGGTTGAGATATGCACTGAGTTAAAGCTGCTTCCCTGCTTGGTTTGCACCTCGTGGCTGTGTCCCTGCGGCACAAACGGAAGGCAGTTCCGCAAACCTCCGCCGCAGTCTCTCGAGAAGGGTTCAAACTCGTTCTTGCTCCACGGGGAGGTTTAGGTGATCCTGTCGGTATCTCCAGAGGCAGGGGAGACGCAGGCTGGGCAGTGAGGAGTTACTTTAAACTTTGGCAAAGAAAAAAAGGTACATAGATAGCTATCTATCAAGTCCTGGTGTGTTCCAAACTCTTCCAAGCGCACTTATTTCGTCTTTTGCTCTTGTGTTGAGTTCCTGGAGGAGGTATTTGCACACTTGCTTTTGCTGGTTTGCAATATTCTTTTGGCATCTTATATGACAAACGACGATTTGTGTCTGAAGTCACCCTGCAACAAAACGGTTCTGGGTGTCGGAAGGATCTCATGGCTTTCTGGGCACCTCTTTTTTTTTTCCCCTAATACCTCTACATGGAAAATGCCCTTGACACGTAAACCCTATTCATGTCAGTTTGAGCACTGGGTCTCGCTAGCACCCTCTCCTATCTCGTAAGGAAGAGGAGACACCAGTCATACCAGTTAGGTGCTCCCTTGCACATATGCCCTCCTCACATGCCAAGACATAGCAGTGGACTTTCTCACTGCCTCTCCAGTATCTCTGCTAAGAGAGAGAGGCTTTTTTTCTGATCTTAAGCTTAGTGAGCTATTCAAATCCCAAAATGCAAATTCTCTTATAAAAGCATCATGGCCTGCCCACTTAATCCAATGAAACTCATCCTAAGGGGGTCAAGTCATGAGATAACTGAGACAGAACAGAGCTGCTTTTGATAGCTCTTGGCATCAGTCACTTAAGACAACTTAAACTGCTCATCTTTTCTAAGGAAATGACTCAGCCTTTACCCTTCTGTTTTCTCTGTTATACGTGCTCGCTGCTGAGCAGTGCCCACTCGAAGAAAGACTACATTCCCTAAAAAAAGCCTGCTAGTCCTTTGCCTCTCCTACATAGAGAGATGTTAAATGCAAATCATTTGTTACCTCATCATCTGTTCGGATATAGTTAACGCCATCAGGTTTTGCTGGAGCCTTGTAGCTGAAATAGAGGAAAAGATCTCGTTTTTGGGACAAGAAAGAGGGGAGGTGAAAGCAGAGAATATAGGAAGAGCGGTACAATTAAAAGAAAGCTTTTAAAGTAGACAAATCTATCTGGTGAGAATCCTACATATGGTATTTCTTCTACAGATTTTATAGGGATATCAAGGCTTGTTTCGGATCACAAGATCACTGTGAATTCCAACTTACCTCTCCCCAGTCTCTTTACTGTTTGCAAAGTAGCCCCTTCTGTAGGCACAGCAGATGCCAAAAGTGATGAGCACCAAAACTGCAAGGACCACCAGGACTCCGCCGATTATCCCACCAATATTGAGGTCATCTGGCAAGGAGAAAAGATTATCCAGCATTTTCTTAAGGCAGTTGCAATATCCTGGCCTAACACGCTAAACTACTCTTAACTACTCTAAGCAAGTACCAAGAATTCATAAGGTCAGTCCCTGATTCACTCCATTCAGGAAGGACTTGAACTGGTTGCGTTCCAGTCCCTGCTTGTTTGCTGAGACAAAACTGATCATGAAACTGAACAATATTTTAACGTTTTCCCTGATTTTTAGAATTGCTTTTTTTCTTACTCTCATCTCTGACTTTATTTTTTTAAAGGGATGTTTCAGCAATAGGGACTGACTGTACTGGTATCAGGAAACTTAGGAAACTTAGGAAATCTGAGATCCATGATGCACCTATTGGCAAGTTTTCTCACGTGATGCTATTCAGCTTTGAAAATGCCACGCGGAAGACCCTTCTTGATATTTTTCTGGAAAAGAACCAATCTTTGGGGCTATAAGAAATCTGGGAAGACTATATGGTCTAGGGATCTTCTTGCCTTACAGTGATGATAATACGTTAAAGAGGATATATGAACGTTGCAGAGGCACTCACAGACTTCCATCTCCTGCTCCTCGCACTTGGCAAAGCCCGCGTCGTTGGTTGCGATGCAGGAGTAGCGGCCCGTGTCGCCCTTGTGCACCGCGTGGAAGACCTGAGGGCGAGAAAAGGGGCAAGAGAAGGTGGCAGACGGAGAGCATTTAGCAGCTAGGGGCACAAGACAGCAAGTGGGATTTAGAAGCCATTGCTTTGTCTTAAAGGCAAGTGACACAGGTAGTGCCTCAAAATCAAACAGCTCGGGTCATATGTCCTTCCATCATATTAATCTTTCCTGTCCCAAAGTCACCCAGGTCCTAGAATACATAATTATTGCTTGCGTGCCATGCAATGTAAAGCAAAAGAATCTTTTTTTCTTTCAAAAGCAACCCTAGTAGTGCCCTCGCCCCGGTGATATCTGCAAGGGCATTACCAGAGTGCCCGTGGTGGGGTTAATGGTGTAGGAGGAGTTCTGTAATTTGGCGTTCGACCTCGTGTCGGGTGACAAGGGCTCGCTGTTGCGGTACCAGCTGTACGTGGACTTTGGGTAGCCTTCATTCTCGTGGCAGTGAAGAGAGGCTGTTTTACCAACAGGTATAGCCTTAGGCACTATGCAGCGAGGAGTCACAGGTTTCACTGCAGCAAAGGCAAAAAAAAAAACACGTGAGTCACCCTGGTGAGCAGAACTAGATCATTTCTGACACACGTTCTAAACTGACTCTGCTAAAAAGGCACCAAAACTTTCAGCTGCTTCCAGCTGGCTTTAAACAAGTCTCAGTCTGTTGAGACTGTGTTGAGAGCCCCTGTTTCAGCTCTGGAGAGACCCACAGCAGGTTCCATGGGCCCAAGGCAGTACCTTGGACTGTGAGTTGGATGTTGATCTCATCGATGGTTTTAGTATCAGAAGGTGCTGCCACTTCGCAGCGGTATGTGGCAGTGTCCATGCGGGTGGTATTTTTAATCACCAGTGACGTCCGGCTCAGAATTTCTGCACGTGTTGCAAAGTCTCCTGATAAGAAAGAGAGAGAAAAAAAAAATGTGGATAGTCCTACAGGCTAATTTTAGGCACATGCAGGCTCCTTTCTGGAGTCAACAGAACCATTTGAAAGCAACTTGGTGCTCTTAAGAACCTTCCAGGAGAAAGCAGATAGACAGACAGAGATCTTTCCTTTAACAGTTATCTACTCTCAGTTTTACTTGTTTCTAAAGCAAGAAGAGGAAAAGAACAGTGAATCTTCATACCCTGCATTTTATTATCGAAAAATACGTAAGAGGTTTCACCATCTCGGATTTTCTTCCACTCAATTCTGGGAGATGCTGTTACGGTGGATTTAATGATGCAGGACAGCTCAACACCTAGCAGCAGGAAAAAAAGGAAACACAGATTAATAGCAAGCAGCTGTATTTTTGCTCTGCTTTGAGCCGTCTTGCACACTGTTTTATTAGGAGACGCTGCCCACAAAGCAAGACCTCCTCTTTCATCTGTCTCGCAAACAGAAACACTGCTGCGTTCCAGGAGCTATTGGGGAAGATGGATTTTGGCCAGCAAAAATAATAGCCGCACAGATATCAACTACGGAGAGAAACGAACACACTGTTCTCCGCAGGCTCCAGCGCAGGGCAAACAAGACCATACGAGCGGGTGAGTCCAGAGCGCTGCCTTGCTGCTAATCAGAGCGTACGGTGCGGATCAGGGCTGCCGAACCCAAGATCTCGCTGGGAGGTGTCTGCTCAGGTACTCGGCACCGCCTCCTGCTCCTATCGGACCCGGGAATCGCGGGTGAACTCGGCAAACCCGGGCCCCTTTGAAGCAGGGCGCTGTCATCTCCGTTCTACGGCGGCAGCGCTGCGAGGCGCCTTGCCCTGGATCACATTGCAGGCCTGAAAGAGGGCCAAGAGAAAATATACATTTCCTGAGCCTCTCTTCGCCGTATTAATTGTAATGGGACTGCCTCTGCTCCATTCGGGATCCGGTTCAAAAAAGCACTTAGGCAGACACCTTGCTGTGCCAGTGCCTTTCATGGGACTCCAATAAACCCTATCAATCAAGCGCTTTGCTAAACAGGGGGAGACAAAGGCATATTCTTAAGCGCTTCTCTGAATCTCAAACAGCCCCTTCTGCTGCCTCGCCCAAGAAACCAGATCCCACAAGCAACAAGCAGAATTCTTCTCAATCGCTTAAACTGATGCAAATCTCCCGGCCGAGGGACAGCGCGCCGATTGTGTTCCGGAGCCAGCGGCCCCGCGGCACTCACTCTGGAATTCCTGCACCACGGGCTTGGTGTTGCTGGATGTCAGCTCCACAGCCAAGAGTCTGCAGCCTGGAAAAACAAACAGAAGGGAATAAGGAATCGCACAGCTCATAAGTCACCCAGCTAGGAGCATGCTGCCTGCTGAGAAATCTTCTCGGCCAGCTACGACGACGAACTTCCTTAGATAACAGCTATTCCTGGCTTCCAGGGCCAGGCCAGCAGGCCTAAGTTTATTTAGGAGGTGTGGTGGAAATACAGGAAAATGCAATTGTTAGAAATAGCAATTAAACGGAGCAATTATAACGACGGGAAAACAGTGCCAGCGCAAGACCTTTCCTTGTGCCTTATGCTTGTTTAGATCGTGACGGAATTCTCATCCTGATATTCCAGGACTGAACACGTTATTTTCCAAATGCATCTGATGATCAGGAAAAGACAAGAAGCAGAGCAATCGCCAGCGTTCCAGCCAGTTCCAAGCAGATAAACTGTGCCAGCTCTCTAACATTCACCAATTATATATTTAAATAGTCTTAGACATAGTGTAAAAATGTGAAGTGTGGGGTAAGTAAATCACGAAAGGCCTGGGTTTCGGGAGAAAACAGACTCCCAGCTGGAGACAGAGTCTCCCAGAATCAGAGCTGGCTCTCAGCACGTCAAAGTGGGTGCTCCAGGCTTTGGTGGTGGCAATCAGGAGGGTCCCTGCAGCCAGGAGCAAGTTGCTCTGCCCTGCTCCGAAGCAGAGTTCATTTCCACCGGGCTTAGCCCATGGCACGAACTCGCTGCTCTGCTTTGCATCTCTGCTGCTCCATCCAGATGTTCCACCTGAACCAGCACATGGCAAACCCGGGGCTGTGATCCTCCCTCCTGAGCCGAAACAGATCTCCCTAAGCCCAGCAAAGCCTCGCTAGGCAAAAGAAGACAAGGAACGAGCTGAGGAAAGCCCTCCTGAAACGCGCTGACTCGCTTCCAACAGCGCCCTAGGGCCTTGCACACAGAGAAGTCATTTGACGGCTTCTCGCTGCAGTGAGCCTCCTGCTTCTGCAACTGACAGCGCTTTTTTCCTTGACGGCCCAAGCTGAGCACTCCTCCTCAGTGTGCAGACCCTGGTTTGCCTCTTTGATGGGGGACAGGTGGTTCTGACGAGGTCTTTGACCCAGGTTTTAAAAGGAAGAAAGCTGGAGGCCCTCCCCTCTGGTGAGCCAGCACCTCCTTCACTGAAGAGCCCATCACTAAACCACTTCTCGAAATGATTGCTTTCTCCACGAGCCGAAGCAGCAGATGACGACGGGGCCTCGCTGTGCTGCAGAGGACAGCTTGCACAGCATTTATCTGGTCTGTACCAACATATGCTTTAAGTCTGTCTTTTTCAAATGCTAGAGAAAAACAGGGAGGGAGAGGGACACTGTCAAGACTGCTTTGTTCCTTAAAGGAAATTGGATAACAGCAGTTAGGTTTTTATTCTATGTTCTTATTTATAAGAGATCCTTTCTCAGAAAAAGTGTCCAGCCAAGTAGCTAGTGTGGTGACAGACTCAAACACATCTACAGCTGCTATCTCAGTTCAGTGAAAGAAGGAGACAGTGAT
>JAUBNY010000124.1:115974-126429 GCA_032275445.1 Crypturellus soui | reverse complement strand
ATTCCTGCCCCTGCTCGATCCGCCTCTGCTTCTAGAAGTGCTGGAGCTGAGAGCAGGACGTGCCCTTTATGCTCCTGCTGGAGTTAGCTTGGAATTGCCCCCGGGAAAAGGTGGCAGCGGGACAGCATGGGATGGGGACATGAGCCCCACCAGAACCACAAAAGTCCAAGGGTTCGGGAATTTGCTTATGCTCACGGCTGTTTTTGGAAGGTTTACTTGTTGTGATGCTGGAGGAGTGCCAACTTTTCCAAGAGTTCCAGCGGAGCTGGAAGCACGCTGGTTTTCCAGGCTTTCCGTGCTGGAGCGCTGGGCTCGGGCCTTGGCTTTGCTGTGGTGAGAGGTGCTTGGCGGGTGCCTCCCGCGTCGTCTCCGGGCTCCTCGCGTGCTCCGTGAAGGCTAAAATCGCTCTCTGGTCCTTACAGGTCTTTGCTCACACTTGTGTCTCGACGGGGTTGTGTCTCCGCACAGCTTGGAGAGGTGCGGAAGCAAACGGGGAAAGGGGGAGGGAAACGGGGAAGTGGCAAGAGCGGGGATGATGGGATGGAGGCGGGAGCTGGACCCCCTTCTCTCCCGAGGGAAATGCCTTCCCCTGCTCCCCACAGCATCCCCATCCCCGGGCGGACAAGTGGTACCATGAAGGATACCGGGGAAGGATACTTGGGATTCTTGTAGAAGAGCTACTGGGGAATAAGCACAAGAAGTGATTTAGAACGGCTGCCTCTTCCGCAGGGAAAAAAAAATCCCTTTTGCAAATGCCCTCCCTCTCCCTCGCAGTGAAACCCCATCCCTGTTGTTCCGATAGCAACGTCACGGGAAGGCAGGAAAACGGGATGGTGTCCGTGCCGAGGGTTGGAAGCTCCCGTCGCCCCGCGTCCCTGTCGCTGCTCGTGGCGGGGACCTGGCCGTCCCCGCCGTGTCCCTCGTGTCCCTGTGTGTCGTGTCCCGTCTTCGGGAGCGGGGACGGGCAGCGTCCCCGTCTCCGCGCTGTCTGTCGGGCCGGTGTCGTCGGAACCGCCTGTCTCCTCCATCCATCCCGAGGGGGTTTCCCCACGACTTCCCGGAAAAGCCTTATCGGACATAGGATCTGCCCCATCCTTTTTATTTTCCCGGTGCTGGGGCTGCCGCGAGGATGAGCTGGGGTGCCCGTTGCGCTCTCGCATGGCTCTTGCGCCCGCACACGTTGCGTTTCCCTCCGCAGGAGCAGCCGGATCCGCGCTCGTCCCGGGATGCAGGCCGGCTCGGGCCGGGCGGCCGCTGCCTCCTCGTGCTCCGCAGGCTCTCTCACCTCTTCCTTTCCCAGCTGGATGCCATCGGCCGCCCCGAGGGACGTCGTGGGGCCCCGGCGTGGCCGGGGGCCGCTCATGTCGCCCGTCTGCTTTTCCTTTCTAGAAAACGTCCATCTCCGTCCCGGGACGCTGCTGCACCTGAGAGGCTCGAGGCTCTGAAATACCAGCGGATAAAGAAGCCCAAAAAGTCATCCAAGGGCTCCTCGAAATCCAGAAAGCAATCCAGTGAGTCCGAGGACCCCAACTAGCTCCCCGGCCACGTGTGCGCACGGACCTTCCCCATTCCCATCCTGAGGGCTTCGGCACGGGGCGGGCGCTGCGAGGCCAGCGCCTTGGTTTTGTCACCAGGGTTCCCAAGGGCCGAGCAGCAAGGGCTGGGATGCGCTCGCCGCGATTCCCGCTTGGCGATCCCCGTGCCGGGGCTCACGCGCCTCTCTTCTCTCCTTCCCCTTCCTCCCCGCAGATGGTTCTGCCTCCCAGGTGCAGCAGCTGCCCAGCTCTCAGGTACTGTGGCCTGACGAAGCCGTCTGCCTCCGCAAGAAGAAGAGACACCCTCGCCAGGACCCCTTCGCCCGCCTCTCGGCGCTCAAGGACGACCTGTGCCACCGGCAGCTCCCCGAGGACCAGACGGCCATCCTCAACAGCGTGGACCACGACGACGCCGGCGGCCACGCCACCCTGCTCTAGCCTCGCGCCGCCAGGTCCGACGCGTGTGTCCCGCCGGGGTACACGGGCACGAGCCGGGGGGTCCTCCGGGGGGGACATCCCGGCTCCTCGCGCGCCCGCTCCGCTCCCGAGCCCCGGGAGGGAAGCGGGACGCGCGGGCCGGCGTTCGGGAAGCGTCTCCAGGCTCTCGGAGGGAGATTTTTGACGTGGCTTTCCGTGAGCGCGCGTCCGGGTGGGAATTGCGGATTCCAACAGCTGGCCCTGAAGCGCTGGAATAAATTAAGCGGCGCAGGGTGTAATTAAGGCGCAAGGAGCTAACAAGCCAGACGGGAGCTGATAATCCCGCGGATCTGGTTTTGGTAAAACATGACCAAATAATCCCGTGGAAGCTGTAATTGCGAAAATCTCCTTGCCTCCCCCTTCCCAGCCTCCTCTCATGTGAAGGGAGCAGCAACAAAATTCTCGGTGACATCTTTCCCTGTCCATCCCTGAAGGGAAACACGAGCAGCTCCCCAAACCTTGGGATCCATCCGAGATGTGGGAATTCCCCGTTTGCTGGTGCCTGTGCATTCGAACCTTGCTAGCGCACGCTTTGCAGATACGCAGGTACGGGTCACAATTTTCACTCGTAAAATCACAATTTTCACTCGTGGCTGCGGGACGGGCGGACGCCGTTTGAGGCGTGCGAAGGAGCAGGGTTTGACGGCACAGGAGCAGCTTGCTGATCCCAAAAAGGCGCCATTGGGAATTGCTATTCCCAAGAGCAGGTGGCTTCAGCAGCATCTGGCGCTGGTTTAGGACGCGGTGCTGCTCATCCCACCGCATCCCCCTTCCTTCTGCTCCCGCCCAATGTAGAGGCTGGATCCTGCACGGGTTTGGGGCTTTGCACCTCCCTTGGCTCCGCCTGAGGAGATCTGATGTTCCCCTCTCGGCAACGCTGTCCGAGCTCCCCACCAGAATGTATCCCCTGCTCGACTCCCGTTTCAGCCGGTCTTTTTTTTTTTTTTTTTTCCGGATTACGTCGGCCTTTTCCGGCAGGGAAAGCCATAGCCCGCGGCGAGGACGCGCGGGCTCGTTTCCCTGCGCTGCCTCCACTACCGACTGCGTGGCCTTGGGCAAGTCACTCGACCTCTCTGTGCCTCAGTTCTCCCATCTGTAAAATGGGGTTAAGTCATAGACGGGCACTTCCAGAAAGCACCTGAATGTCTCCCGGCGGGAAGCGCCGGGCGAATCCTGCTGCAGAAGCGATCCCCACCTCTAAGCTCTTTGGAGGCTTCTTGGGGTCTTTTTGGGTTTGAACGAGGAGAAATCCAAAACTGCATCCAGGTTTGCCCGCTCCTTCCTTCGTGGTAAAGTGCTAAATCCTCCAGCCTGCCTGGGAGTAAAATCCCAAGTCCTTCACGTGGCTCTTCCTGCCCTGGGGGGATTCAGGCTGCAGAAGAAGTGCCAGGACCACCGGAGAGCCCGTGGGCGTTTTCTTTGCCGTAGGCTCTCCGCTTGCATACATACAAAAACCTTGGTTTATTCCCAGCTGGAATCGCCAGGAGATTCCTTGCAGTCTCGCCTTTATTTTGTGCTTTGCCTTGGTCATTTCTCCTGCTGCTGGTTGCGCCTCGAAGGGCTTAGACGTTCGCAGGAACGCGCAGCATCTCAGATGCTCGGCCAGAGCGGATGGCGGGGAGCTGGCAGGACAAAAAAGCCAAGATTTGGGGTAGGAGTCTGTCCTTTTATCGCTCTGGCAAGAAATTTCTGCTTTTTGAAGGAGGTTCCGCTCCCTCTTGCACGAGGGAGCAAGGTTAAACGCAGAGCACGGCCGCATCCTTCCGAATCTCAAAGCCCCGACGTGGGTTCGAGCCGCTTGACAGAGAATCCTCTAATTCAACAAGGAGATGTTTTTTTTCGAGCTTTAACAACTCCATTTAGGTGAATCTTCAAAACGTGAGCAAGTTTGTTTCCAGAAGGAGGGAGGCTCTCTTAGAAATACCTCTCTTTCCAGCCTGGATCAGGGCATTTCTTGAAGTCTGCGATGAGCGACCTGCCGCGATGCCATCGGCAAACGGGGTGAGCATTCGCCTTTTGCTAATGGTAGGACTGTTCCTTTTATTTGAGCGCGTCCTAGGGGATCTTTTTTTGCCCCGGAATCCGCTCGGATCCGAACCGATTCGGTCTCATTTGCACATCGGGCAGCGAGAGGCTCTGCCCGGGTCACCTCAGCTGGCGCAAGAGAAGCCGGTCGTGGCTCCGGAGGAGGAGCGGGAGACGGAGCAGCCCTAGTGCCGTCTCCGAACGCTACCGGGAGCCTCGCGCTTCCCGCTGCTCCGGAGGGATTCCCGATGCGCCGGGGTGCTCTCCGGGTGCCGCATCCCGCCGGGATGGAGCTGCGGAGCTCCCTCTTGGACCGCGGTTTCCTTTTGGGCCCGTTTTCCTTTCGCGGGTGCGTTGAGCCCCGCTTTTCTTTGCGCTTCAGGGGCCGGAGCTGCGGCCTGCGCAGCCGCGGGGCACGTCGTGGAGGAACCGCTTTCCTCAACCACCCCAGCTCCTTCCAGCCGGTCCCGTAGAGCGCTCGCTCCTTCGGCTTGGGCAGCTTCCTCGCTCCTCCTCTGCTTTCCCTGCCCTGCAGCGGGGCTCTTCTCCCGCCGACCTGGGCCGCTGGAGCCGCTTCATCCCCGTCCGAGCTCCGTTTCGTTTTGCTGGTTTGCAAACACAGCCGCTGCTTCCTTCTTCTCTTTATTTTTTTTGCCTTTTATGCTGCAAAAAAATATATCTTTACCTTCACCTCCTTGGACCCACCTCTCTTCTTTTGTAAGCTTGTCCAAGGTAGGCGGTTCTGGCTCTGCTGAGGACCGCACGATTCCTCCTCGCACAGCGCAAATGTGGTAAAAAAAGCTTAGGAGGGCGCCCAGGAGAAGCGAAATGGGGTTGCTTGTGCTCCCTGCCTCAGTTTCCCCATCTGCAAACTGGGAATAACAGCTTTGCTCTACCTACCTCCGAGGATGCTGATGGATCTGGGGTGACCGGGGCAATGAGGGTGCTTTGCAGGTGCCCTTGAAGCCCCTTGGAGATGGTCCTGCTGGTGCCGAGCGTCTGGGAATGGTGTTTTGTGGAGGAAGAAGGGGGTTTTGCCCTCATTTAGTGAGCCAGGAGCAAGCAGAGGGCCCTATGGGGTTGGAGAAGTGAAGGAGGAGACGGGTTTGGAGGTCCAAGTGGGGTGTCCCGCAGTCTGGGGTGCTGGTTTCTCCTCGCCCTTGAGGCTGTGATGATGCCCAGTTTGGGTTTTGGAGTTCTGGGTTGGTTTTCGCATGTGTTTTCAGCTGTAGTTTTCGCCTTGGGGCACTTTGGGGAGGCTACGGAGCGGTTTTCCCGTGAGAGTTGCAGTCTGACCGCACTCCTGCACGGCCTCGAGCTGGCGGAGTTGGGGCTTTTTTACGGGAGGAAATCTCCTCGAGGAACCGGAGGAAAAAGCAATGTATATATGAGATGTATAAATACGTAGAGAAGCATAGGACAAAGATAGGCACGGACGCACGAGTCCCATATATTTGCATGTAAAGGGGGATGTTTGTCGCAAGGGGAGAGCGTTTAGAGCCTCGGCGGAGGGCGGGAGATCGGGAAGGGGCCGAGCCGGGAGGGTTGGGAGCAGCCGGAGTGCAGGGAGCCTTTGGAGACGGAGGGACACAGGCCTTCACTGCGTCCCTGCTTTGCAGGATTTCCTTTTTCCCCCTTTTTTTTCCCCTATATTCACAGCGTGTAGCAATTTGCTGGTCCGTACGGTCTCGTGGCTTTGTTTTTCTCCCCGTTTCGATGTGGTTTCGGCCTGGCGGGTTGGTCCCTGCCCATCCCGCATCCCGAGGCCGGGCCGTCCCCATCCCGAATCCCGAGGGCTCCGCGTGTGCTTTTGATATGTGCATGGATGGACGAGACCCATAAAACTCCAGGGGGGTGGGAGGGTAGACGGGGTGGCCGAACGCATGCGGCGTAGCGGTACGTAAGGGTTTTCCTAGGGTTGCAGTGGGACTTGGCGGAGGAGCGAGCACATTTGTTGCTTTTCCATCCAAATTGCTCTTTTTTTTTCCCCTCCAAAGGACTTGTGGTCCTAAAACCCCTCTGATTTCACGTCCCCCCGCCTCCTCAACCCCAAACCGAAGCCTGAGGAACGAGCCCTAGCGTCTCTAGGAACCCCGAGAGAAATATGGATCGAACCTGCATTGTATATAAAATTATACAAATATATATTTGCTTTCTATTTTAGAGGTAGGGGAGGGCGGGGGAGGGAATAAAGCATTTAAAATAATTCCGTAGGCAATAGGCATTGGAGACTCCCGTGCAGCGCAGGAGAGGCTGGCGCAGGTAGAGAGTCCGAGTAGCCGGAGCGGAGCGCGTATTTTTACATGATATTGTGTTCCTGCTTCTCCATCCACCTATAAATAGGCAAAAATATATATACAAAAAAAAAACCTATATATATATAAAAAAAAATGATATATCTAAGTCACATAGCTGTTTTATTTTTGTATCCATGCCTGGCGCTGTTTGAGCAATACAGTAGCGAGGGAGAGAGCGGCTCCGCCGCGGCGGGTGTTCTGCATGTGCTTCTCTTTCCCGTCCCCGCTTTTCTCTTCTGTTTCCTCCGTGCAGCAAGTGGAAATTCAGCTGAAAACGGTGCTACTTTTCCCCCGGGGAAAAGAGGAGGGAGCTCCGGAGGGCGCTCGCTTCCCTAGGGAAGCCCCGCTGGGCTCCCGCGTGGGCTATAGGTGCCCCCTTGGCAGGCACTTAAAATACCTCTGCAAATCCCGGATTTTGGACCTTGGAGGTGCTTTCCAGGTGCCGCGGAGGCTCCTCTCCCGCGGCGGGGGGGGAAAAGCGGGATCGGGATGCGGCGTTTCCCGCCCAGGTGGGGATTTCTGGCCCCGCGGGCGCCGGCGACTCTTCCTTCTTCTAAGCAATAGCGGCCAGAAGCTCCGGGCGCCTCTCCGGAGGCCGCCGGAGCGAGGAGGGAGGATGCTGCGAGGGAAGCGGGAAGGCGGACATGGATCCTCGCCCTGGATACGGGGCTTGGGATGGGGAAAACCCCTCTGGGGTCCCTCTCCCACCGAGCAGCGCGTGGGAAGCCCTTCCCAGCTCGGGGATGCTCATGGAGCGCAGCCAGAGCGCAGCATCCCGCGCCCGTCTCCGTGTCCCATCCGTTTCCCGGCTCCGGAGCCGCCTCTGGAGCTTCCCCTCGTGTTTTCCACGGCGCTGGGGTGGGCGGACGGGGCGGGAGGGTTCCGGCTCTGGGGCCGAGGGTTGTTCAGCACCGTTTCTTGGAGCATGTTTGGCAGAACTTGCGTTTCTTAGCAGTGACCGTGTGAGTGTTTTAGATATTTTAAAAAATTCCTTGAGAGAAGGAGATGGGAAGAGGCTTCTCCTCGCATCCTCGGGGAGCTGTTGGCTCCCACCGGGCTCCGGGCTGCATCCCGGGATACCGCTGCCTTATGGGCAGTTCTTCCCTCGCCCCCGCCACCACTTGACAGGAAAAAATACAAAATAACCAGGAAAAAAAACCACTGTTTACAAAGCACACTTCCCGCCGTCCGTCCCGTTATCCCGCCCGGATGCCAAATTGCACACGCGCCACCCGTGCGCCCGTCCGGACCCGCCGCGGGAATCACTGCCTCTTCCCGGCTCCGGAGCGGCGCGGGAAGGCGCCCGTCCCACTTGGGATGAGGGGGCCGCCGGCCGCTCCGCGAGCACTTTACGGCCAAAATCCCTCTTTTTTTGCCCTATTCCCGGTGCCTCGGGAGCCCGGCAGCGCGTCCCTCTCCGCGGAGCTCCCGGCGGGATGCGGAGCCGTCGCCCTCCTCTAGGAAGCGGATCTTTTTACCCCCTTTTCCCAGGTTTTAGCGTCTCCGGCCCCTCCTAGACGTGGGTAGGCAGTTCGCGCCTTGGTTTCCCGGGACCGCGGTAGCGAATTCCCGAATTCCCGTAGGACGCAGCGGCTCCCAGGCTGCGCGGGACCTTTTCCTTTTTTTAAGAAGACTTCTTGCCTCTTGATATCCAGACTAGACCATTCAACCTCGTTTCCATTTCTTGAATGTCGAGTATTACGATGTACAACACACGTTTAGGGTGCTCTTTGGTGCTGTTTTCAACGGTGACCAGTGGGACTGGCTTTTTTTAATAACAATAACAATAAAGGAGACTTTGGTGCCACTGGTTCCGCACTGTTTGTTGTTGTGACTTTTTTTCTTTCCTTTCCTCCGAGTTTTTGGGTTCGATTTTGGTCGATTTTTTGGGTTTCTTCTTACTCAAGTCGCTTCGTTTCCGTCGGGTTGCACAGATGCACACAGCAAAACTAGCAACGTGGTGGGAGCCCCAGGGGCAAGCAGGGGGTTAGTTTTCTGAACTTCAGGTATGCTACTCAAAAGAAGAAAATAAGAATAATAATTAAAAAAAAAATGAAAACAAAACACTATTTTTTCAGTACGCCTTTTTGTTTCTTTTCCTTCTTTCTTCTGTAAACGATTTAGAAATAAATAAATCTGAGACATGATGGTGCTGTACCAAAGCCTTACACGAAACTCATTCTCTGCGCTCTATGTGATATACTATAATCTCTCGGTGTCTGTGGTGTTGCTCCCAGCCTCGGCATTCCCGGGAAAACGCCAGCAGGAGGGTGCTGGAGCCGGGATACGGAGGGCAAATCCCGGCCAAGGAGGGTCCCTGGACTTGGCCTCGTCCAATAGCCCAATCCAGGCCCTCCCTCTCCATCATTCCCAGCAATAATCCCGCTCCGCCGCTTTCCTTAAGCAAATTCCAGCGGGATGGGAAGAGCGGCCCCTCCGCCTGCTGGCGTTTTCGCGGCCGCCGATCCCGTTGCATGTCCCTGTGCTGCCGGTGTCCCCCGCGGAGCCGCTCCGCTGGGGCCGGGCAGCGAGCCGCTTGCTCCTCATGTAACATCCCCCCGGCTTCCGAGATGTTTTGTATTTTGATATAAATAAACGTTTGCTAAAAAAGAAAAAAAAATAATAAAAACCAAAACGCACCGTGGCTGTGGATGCTGTGCGGGCCGCTCGGAGCGCCGCGGGGCTCCGGCACCGGTTCCGGCGCCGGTTCTGCCGCCGATGCAACAATGCGGCGCCGCGGGGCCGCCGGCGGCTCCGTCCTGCTGCCACCATGATCGTGGCCACGTGGCTGGCGTTCCTGCTGGCCCGCGAGGGCTCGGGCGCTCCGTTCCCCGCCGAGTGCGCCCAGGTGCGCGGCGGACCCGTGCGCCCTGGCAGCGGTGCCATCCGGGCACCCTCTCACGGGGCATCCCTTCTCACGGGGCGTCCCCTCTCATGGGGCATCCCCTCTCCCAGGACATCCCCGTGGTGGAGATGGAGACCGTGTCGGTGCTGGAGCACTGGCTGCGCAAGGTGAGCGCGGTGCCGGTGATGCCGGCCTCCCCGGTGCGCTTCCCGGCGCGCTTCCCGCTCCGTCTCGCGGCGCAGATCGAGGAGGAGGCGTCGCGCATCTTCAGGAGGAAGCTGGAGGGCCGCGCGCGGAGCCCGCCGCCTCCCGTGGCGCAGCCCGACGCGCAGGTGGGTTCCCCGGCGCCCCCGGCGTGTCGCGGCGCCGCGGTGCCCCGGGCGCCCTCGCGAGCCGCGCGTCGCCGCAGGACGAGCCGGGCTCCGAGGGCAGCTCGCCGGCGCTCTCGCCCAGCGCCTCCTTCATGGACGACCGCACCAAGATCCAGTTCATGCGCTGGAGGTAACGGGACGCGCGGGGACGGCGCGGTGCGGGGACGCGCGTGCGCGCACGGAGCCGGGCTCCACGCGGGCGCTTGCAGCCAGACGCGCGTGTACCGAGTGTCCAGCAGCATCCGCGACGAGGCCATGCAGGAGCGGCTGGACCAGCTGCGCAGCAGGTGAGCGGGGACGCCGGGGACGCGGTGCCACCGCGGCGCGATGCCCCGCGGGTGACACGGGCCGGGCGCCGCAGCGTGTCCCAGGTGATGCTGCAGGCCATGCGCGACAGCATCTCCGACACGGACGTCCGGGCGCTCTTCTCCAACGAGGACTAGCAGGTAGGAGCGGGATGCAGCACGGATGCCACATGGATGGGGTCCCGCTGGGATGCTCCGGCACCGGGGGGACACGTCCCCCTGTCCCGCAGGCTCACGTCCAGCATCACGAGAGGGTTTTTCAGCCGCCCGTTCAGCGTGTCCTCCCCGGCCGCGCGGTAATAAAAGCGGAGCGCGCGGCCGGAGCGCGGGGCTGCGCGTGGATGCGGCCTCCCGGCTCCCCGGCCTCCGCAGCCGGCCGTGCCACGAGGTGGCGGTGCCGGATCGGCAGCCGCGGATCCGAGCGCGGATGTCTTGGCCACCCACGTTTCCCTGTGTCGCCGGATCCGCAATGGGGATGCGGAGGGATCCGCAGCAGGGATATGGGGGGATCTGCAGGGGGGATGCTCTGCAGGGATGCATGGAGTGGATCCACAGTGGGGATGGAGATCCACAGCAGGGATGCACGTGGGATTCGCAGCA
>JAUBNY010000124.1:0-10458 GCA_032275445.1 Crypturellus soui | reverse complement strand
TGCAACCGGCGTGTTAGGAGGAGTCGATTCCCCCTCACTCCTCACTCCGGAATGCGGCGTCGGGAATGTTATTGGCACGACGAGGCGCTCGCTGCTGCCGCAGTTAATGCCCTTCGAGCGCGGGCGTCTGAGAGAGGCTTTCGCAGCCGTAATCGGGTTTTATGCACCGTGTCCAGGCCTATATTCGGCGGCTCCGGCAGCTCCTGCATCCTCCCCGGTGCCCCTAGAGCGACGGGCGGCTCCGGTGACACCGGTTTGGCTGCAAACGCGCAGGATTTGGGCAAGACGAAGGGCACCTGCGTGCAGGGCGCTTTACGAGCAGCTCTGCTCGCTGGAAATCACCGTCTCAGGAGCTTTGCAGCACGTAGAGAGAGCTGCCATCTCCTGTAATTAAATAAGCAGGTTGGTAGCCTCGGCTGGGCGCACGGATTACGGCTCCCGTAATTCAGGACGGGCCCCGTGTCAGCCCGGGAAAGCAAGAAGCAGGAGCCCTTAATCAGTTGCTTTCCTCCTAATCCTGAGTGCTGTGCGGGGGATATAGGAAATATTGGTGTCCTCTACCTGATGGGGCCTGGAGTCCCTCCTAAAACACGTTTAATTCTGGCAAATAATGCTGTGTAAGGAATATATATGCGTTATCCGAGGGGGAACGTGCCTCTGGAGCGAGCAGAATCAGTTGCTTTTGTAAGGAATGGGAATAGCAGCCTTTAGTTCCACGGAAAGGCTCCCGCACACCTCTCCAGTCAGCCCTGGATATTCGCTGCTTTCCGGAAAAATAAAACATTGGGAATGCAAGAGCAGAAGAGCCGAGAGATATTTCCAGATGGATGTGGGTAGGAAAATGAGGGGAGAGCGCTATTTTGGGCTTGCAATTAAAATAAATCCGAGCGGGAGAGGAGATGGCAGTGCTGAGCCTGTTGATGTGGCTGATGAAGCAAAGCTGATTCACCTCCGAGTCGACACAGCTGCGTGAACGCGCCCGCAAATAGCAGCAATAGTAACGTAACCTGGGGGGTTAAATACATATATATATATATTTTTTATATAAATATATATGAAAGCGGGCGCCTCCCCGTCGCTTGGGCATGGTTTGCGCAACCCAGGTTGCCGAAGGGCCTGGGATCCGGCAGTTTTCCCGGGCGTTTAGCGGGATGCGGCATCGCGTGCGGTCGCGGCGCGCGCCGAGCTCGCTTCCAAGCCTAGCCCGGAGGAACGGGAGGCTAAAGAGGGAGCCGTGAGCTCGCTTTTCCGATATGTCAGGAGCTGTTACGGAAAAGAAGGGCGGTCGATAGCTCCGCGCGGCCGCCGCGAGCCAGAGCGGGAAGGAATCGGATTAGTTTGCAGCAGGGGGAAGATCAAGGTTAGATATTTGGGAAGAGCAATCTCTCCCGCAGGAAGCTTACGAAGGCGCCGGGAGAGGTTAACAAGACAGGGCTTTGAACCTCGTTGGCGGCCGCTTTTAAGAACAACTTGGGCCAATTCGTGTCAAGGAGGGTCTGGGCAGAGGGATGCAGCCCCGCGGGTGGCCCAGGGGGGGACACGAGTGGCAGCTCGAGCGCCTCGAGCGCACGCGGCGCCGCTCAAGCAGCACTCGGGCGCCGGGGACGTGCCGGGAGCCTCGTTGAAAGCGCAAAGCGCTAACGAGGGCCCTTGTGGGAAACCTGCTGCCCGTCTCCCTGCTGCTCGCTTGGAGCCGCTCTCGCTGCAGCAGAGTTTCCCTTCCGAACGCGGCTCGGGGTGACAGTTTTGGGTCACTCGGGAGGTTCGTCCCGCTCCCAAGGCGCAACCCAGCCCTTTGCAGGAGAGCAGGCGAGCGCGCGGTCAGCTCGTTTCTCCCCCGTTTCCATAATTCCATAATTAAGTCCCGTTCGGATGCGGTTTCGCTGCCAGCCAGACCGCGAGCTGCAATTCCCGCCCGCACCTCGTCATTCCCATTAATCCCTCTTGCTTCGGGGCCGGATGGCGAGCGGGAAGGTTGCCATTCCGTGGGGCAACCCCATGGGCGCACGGAGAGGGAGAATCCCCCTCAAACCGGAGGAGACCAAGGCAAACCAGGCAGAGTGTCGGAGTCAGCACAACGGCGCCGCGAGCCTAATTACCCTAACGAGGCGAAAGAGCCCGATCAGCAATCTGGGGCTGATATTTCATGTAGTACAGGTCTCTCTCTGGTAGCGCTCCACGGCTAAATGCATTTTTAATGAAGATATTCCTCGGCGCGCGGGTAATTTCCCAGTTTTTACAAGGAAGGGGCATCCGGGCTTATTAAATGGGTTGCTCTTCTTTATATATATATTTACATATATATATATATAGCGTTTTGCTCCGGGTGCATGTGGCTCGTCCCTTTGGGGAGGCAACGGGGATGCAGTCTTGACCCGTTGGTGGCATCTCTTGAATCCAAGCGCTTCGGCTGCTGGAATTTTTGCCTGGATTGGGCTAAGATGCATCTTGTGGAGCTGCTGTTTGCAGTGTGATCCCGGTCCCGCGGCGTCACCCTGATGGATGGCGAGCGCCGAGCGGATGCAGCGGCTCCTGTATCCACGTTGCGCTATGGATTCATCCCCTAATTGGGCCATCCGGAGCGCCTCCGCGCTGCCTCAATTTATCCACTGACCCTGTGGATGTATCGAAGGGGCCAAGAAAACCAGGGCTCATTTAGCAAAGAGGGAGAGGGAGGTCCGAGCGGAGCCGGAGAGCCTGATTTTGGGAGCAGGAGGAGCCCAGTCTTGCTCAGGGCCATCATCTCTCCATCGTTTCCTCTCCATCCTCTTATCAGGATGTTTTTTTTTTTAAATATGTTTTGATGCCGCCGCCTTCTGTGTTTGGAAACCCGCGACAGGCGCTGACCTTTTGGGGCTCCTCGTGATTAAAGCTCATATTAATTTCCTGCGGGGCTGCGGGCGCTCGGAGGCAGCAAAGTGTTGGGAGTTCATTAACACGCGGGGCTTTAATTAGTCGGCAAGAAATCCGGCTCTGGCCTGGCTTGACCGAGGGAAAAAAAAGAGGAAAGGAGGGGAAGAAACAGAGTGAGAGAGAGAGAAAATGATGTTGAAATAAAACCAGTGGCTGCACAAATGACTGCACAGCGGGAGAGGATTTCAAGGCTCGCGATTTATTTATCAGGCATTTCAGCCCGGCGTTGGCCGTGCGGAGCGTCGGCGAGGCTTGTCCCGCTGATACAGCTCCTGGGGACCGTAAATAGGCCCGGAAAGGGAGCAAAACGGGGTTTAAAATACCAAAATGCAGCGGGATGGAGATGGGGATGGATGCAAAGGTGCCGTGGGGGGCTGGGGCTCGCTGCTCTCCCGGGAAAACCAGCTCCGAGGGGCATTGCTCCGGTGGGAAACGGGGCCCGAAACGGAGCCAACGGGGAGCACGGCGCCAGCCCGCGGCCCTTTTATTTATTTAAACCTCCGGCGGCATAATATATGTTTGATTGCCCGCTTGATCTATTTGTGACAAGCGTTAAAACACGTGTGCATTGATTTTCGCGGAGGAGCGTATTTCTAAGGGTAATTTAATAGCGCTATCGAGCCCGGCTTTTCCTGGCCGCGGAGGAGGCGGAGGGAGGGGGATCAGATGAAGAAGAGGGAGACGCTAATGGCGTTTCCGTAATGCAATTGCTTAGGTCAGGGAAAAGCTGTCACCGTTTAATGCACTCGCTCGGCGGGGATGTTATCACAGAGGGGATTAAGCCATTCCGCAACGTGGGAACGAGGGCGGCTTGGTAGCGCGGGGGCCCTTAAAGAGATGCCCGGGCAAAAGTTAGGATGGTCGCGACAAGCATTGGCCCTTTCCTGGCAGGGAGATGTTTCCCTTGGAAGGGAAATGGTGCTCGGGATGCCCTGTGCGACGCTCGGTCCGGTCCGCTCCGCTCCGAGCTGCGGAAAGCTGCTCCCGGGAGAGCGCTCCGCAGAGCTCTGCGGCGCCGGCTCGTGCCGGATTTACATCTGACCTAAATTCCCGCTCCTTCCCTCCTCTCCTTTCCCCTCTCCAGCTCCGGTGCTCCTAGTTTTACCCTTCTCCTTAGGGTTTCCGCACGCCTCCAGGTTGGAGCCCGTCTGTGCGCCCTAACCGGGCTATAAATCTCCGTAGGGGACAAGGTTGCTGCTAGCAGGCTGCCGCCGCGACCCTCCGGTAAAATGCAAGATATAAATTACACGGCATGTACCATAGGAGCCCTTTTCCCTCCTATGGATCCCTCCTCCAGCCTTTATCCACCGGGAATGCGGATATTTTCCCCAATTGCCTCCAACTTGCAGAGCAGAGAGAACCCAGGGGTTATTTATGCCCCTCTGTGCATGCAACCCACTAGCCCCTATTGCTATAGCCCCTATTTTGCCTAAATTTTGATGATCACGAGCGTTATTTGCCACCCGTAATGGCAATTTCCATTTCCACGGGCGTCGGGTGGCCAAAGGAGGTGGCAAATTTGTGCTCGGCGCGTTTTCCTCCCAGCAGAAAAAGGCCTTTTTGTCAGGAGACGCGCTGACGCCAGAAACAGCTGTTGTTTTTGCTAAAAAAAAAAAGAGGGAGAAGGCTTCTTGTAGGAGAAAAAATAAACACCTCGAGCATGTGATTTTTTCCCCTATTCCTCCCACTTTTTGACTGGAAAAGAAAATGTGAGCTCGCAGGGAAAAATAAATAAGCAGCAGAATCCTGCGAGGGGATTTGTTTCTGGATGGGCTGAGTTTCTTATTGCTTCGTGGGTAGCCAAATGGGCGCGTGGCGGGGGGTATAAGCAGGAATGGGATAGTTTTCCCATCATTAAAGCCAATGGAGGTGTGGGAATTAAATAAGGGAGTTGTCACACGCGGGATAGCGTGGTGACAAGGGTGGCCCTGCCTATATAGTAATATAGAGTGAGTTGGGATGCGTCAACTGCAGCTTCTCCCATTTATTTTCGGCACCGCTCGGTCCCTCTCCGGATGAGAGGGGATAAGGCACGTGCCGCGTATTCAATTAAACCCATCGGCGCTTCCAGGCGAGGAAAAGCCCGAGCCGGAAAGGTTAAGAGCGAGCGGAGAGCCTCGGAACAGGCTCCGTGTGTTTGCGAGGAATTAATCAGACCATTGAGCAAATCTTTTAATCTAAAGTATCCCTTTCATTTCAGTACTCCATAAAGCGACGGGGCTGGAGCAGGGAAGCGCTTGCGGCTCCGGGTCTTATGAGAGAAGCCGGAGGCTTTTCCCATGGGATCCTCCTCTCCGGGAAGCCCCATGGGGTTGCGTAGGGCATCCGAAAGGGCGCCCTGATGCCCAAGAGCCTGATTTTAGGGTCATCCCGACGTTCCCCAATGCAGCTTTGCGGATGCAGGACTCGTCCGGAGGAGGCAGCGTGAAAGCAGGGATTTGGGGATGGATGTAGCCGGCGTGAGCAACTGCTGCTTGGATCTATCGGAGGGATCGCGGGAGAAAGGCCGACATAAAGAGAGGGGCAAATCCAGGTAAAACAGGCAATCCTGTTCCCAAATCCAACGTATCCTCTTCCTTTTCCTCCCCCTCCTTTTTAATACACTCTTCAAAGCTCGCGGAGATTAAGTGCGCGATTTATCTCTGCCGAGTCGGAGCCTTAAAAGGAAGAGCCGACTGCGCGATCGCGTTATTAATATTTATGCCCCGTCACGCGATGTTGACAGATTAATTATGCAACAAACCAGCGGGCAGCGTGGGAGGGCGCTGGCCACGTTGGGGTGTTAAGAAGGCGGCGTCACCGGGACCGCGTCCTTGGGTCATCCGAGGTGCCGTCGTCATCGTGGGGATTCCGGTTGTGGGGCTGGCGCGAGACCCTATGGAAGAGGGTTTGGGTTGTTGGGGGCGTTAGCAAGAACCTGACGGCTTCGGTGGGAGAAATCCCTCTGCGGCCGCTCGTGGACACAGGTTGGGGCAAGTTTTGGCGTCCAAATGTTGACGATGGAGCCTGGTTTTGCGGTGACAGCGGCGCGACTGTGTCCTCCTTGCCAAATAGGAGGCAATTAGGACCAAGGAAAATCTCCGTAGCCCCTGGGTTTCCATCGCCGCATCCGCTCCGCCGGCATTGGGAGACTTTGCAAATTGGGTTGATTTTGACTTTCTTTTTTTGAATTTCTTTTCTTTTCGCTCTTGCAAACAAAAACACCCGGCTGTGGCATCCCGCGGAAGCGGACTCCTCTGGTTGGAGCAGCCTTTTGGTTCTTTAAAAGACGTAATTTTGTGCAGTGGGAGCTCTAAAGGCTGCGCTGACATGGAATGTTTTGATGAACCCGCAGCGGGGTCCTTTTCTTGCAAGATTTTCGTGTGACAAATGTCCATTTTGTTACAGGTTTCCTTCCTAATTGGGCTGAAAACAAATAAAGACATTGTGGAATGTGTATAACATTGAAATCTGTTGGAACACATTGGAATTTTGGAGTAAGAAGTGAAGGGAAAGGAAATGAGGGTCGTCCTTAGCAATTCCTGGGTCCCGATCCCAGTCGGACGTTCCCGGAGTCGCTCCGCTTTCCAGAGCGGTGTTGTATAGCGGTTTCATTAGGGTCGAGCTTGGTCTAGTCGTCTCTTCTCCCACTTCCCAAGGTGACTTCGGTCGCATTCCTGGCCCCATTTCCCTGTTTTCCGTGTTTTCCCATCACGAGGGGACCGGCTAGTTCAACAGGGAGCCGATGGAGAGCGCGTCCCGTGGACACATTGGATGAGCAGCTACGTGCCGAGCTCTCCGGAGACCGATATTCCCCAAGATCCTGGCGCCTTTTAGACATCCTTGGCAAAACCTATTGGAAAAAGGCCCGTTTCCCAGCAGGAAGGTGGCTTTTTCTGCCCGAAGGTCCTTCCTCAGGAGCCCTCAAGGTGAAAGCGGGCTGCTCCGTCCAGATGGTCTCCATCCGAGGCCTCATTACGAGGCTGATAACCAGGAATAACAGGGATTGGAAGGCAGGAACGGCACTCGCTGCTTTTCCAAGGGCAGAGGATGATTTCTCTGGGCTGGAGAGACGCTCCTCCGTCTCCGTGGACTCGCTCCCGTTATTTTTCCTTCCCTCCCATGATTTTTCCACCTCGCTCCTTAGGAGATCTCTGAGACGGAAATCAAGGGCTCCGGCTAATCTAGAGCCGCTAGAGATGCGATCTTGGGATCCTCCCCCTTTCCTCAATGTCCTTTGCATCCCTGGCAAAGGGACCCGGCTTGGGGACAAAACGCACGCAGTCCCCACAGCCATCGGGATCGGGAATTCCAGTCCCCGGACCAGAAGGAGCCGACTCCGCAGGGAGTTATTTTGGCGCGTTCCTTTTTTTCCCCGCCGCTACCCAAGTTCAATAGCAGCGAATTGCCTATTTCTCTGAGGCTTCTCCGCAAACAATTTACAGTGTAAATATATTTGTTGGCATGCAAATCGCGCGGCATTATGAGTCTTGATTAATATTATAATGTGTTGATGAAAGGCTGCGTAAGTGGCTCTTGGAACCAAGGTTCCCGACAAAGACAGGCTGTTTGGGCGCCCAGTGTTTGCTGAATGGGAGATTAGGGTGTTTGGATGCTTTGTGTTTTCCCTAATTTTCACTTTGCTGTTGAATGGACGGGGAGGTTTCCCCCGCTTTTCTTTGCAAGACGCCAAGCGCGAAGCGGCACCGGGGACTCTCCGGTGGCTAATAGGGTTGAGCTCAGCCTCTAGGATAAGGTGCCAGGAGGTTCTTTCCCTTCGGGAGAGATTCCCGGTGTCCCCAAACTGTCCGGCTTTGAGGCCATTCCCTGCGGGATGCTTTGCCATTAGGAATTGGCAGCAGGGAAGCATCCCAAGGACTCACGCAGGGCCGATGCCCTTGCCCCTGGCCCATCCTTGAGGGTCTCCTTGATGTTTGCTCCCCAGCTCCTTCCCTTTCCCTAATATTCCTTAATAATACTAATATTCCTGAGTGGAAAATATTCCTTAGGGGAGAACGCTCCTTAGCGGGCAGCGGAGCGGCGTCTCGCGGCAGCCGCCGCTCCTGACCTTTGGAAACTGCTGTTTTCCTCGGAGAGTGACAGCGAGCGCGGAGACAGGGCAAGTTTCCCGCGCGCTCCCGGGGTGGCCTCCGGCGCATCCCGCCGCTCGCCGCCTCCCTCATTCCCAAAAAAAGAGAAAAAGAGGGAAAAAACCAGCGCGAGAGCAAGGACGCGTTGCCTCTTCTTTTTGTTTTTCTCCCCTTTTTTCCCTTTTCTTTTCCCTTTTTTTCCCTCCCCCTGCAAGCAGCTGTGCCTTTTTTCCAGCACTTTTAACTGGTTGCCAGGGAAACAGAGCAAGGGAGAGCGGAGAGGTTAGCTGGATATTGGACGAGGCTAATGCACTTGTTTGGAGCGGGAATTGACAGGTGCCCGGCACGCGGCGGGGACCCGGAGCCACCGGCAATTGGGAATTTTTGTCCTTTGCCAACGAGGACCCGTCGCGGGTGGCTTGGGAAGCGCATCCGTGTGTGCCTTAGGGGACACCCGGGGTGAAATAGGCGGAATGTTGGCCCTCCTTGGCACGCTTGGGATCCCTTGCAGGGATATTGAGGCCAGGAGAGGGAAGCAGGGCAATGGCATGTTGGCAGCCTGGAAGTTTGAGGCGGGATGTGCTGGAAAGTGATGGGAATGTAGCTCTGAGCGCTCCTGCGGCAAGGAGGGATTGGGAATCGGAAGCCAGGGTGCCCCAGGAATGATTGGTGAGGTTTGCGCTGGCCAAGCAGGGCATTCCCGGCATGTTATCCCTAATTTGGCATCATATCTGAGTCCCTGGTGGTAGGATGGGCGCAGGGGCCGCCCTGGCCTCGTGTCCCCCATCATCCAGGCCTGTTCCCGGCGCTAATGGTCCCCTATAAATAAGCCCCAGGAGCGGTGATGGGAGCACCCATAAAAAGCGAGCGCGTAAATTAGCGGTGATGCTGTAATAAACCCGGCGAGCCCTTCGCCGCGGATGTTACGTTTCTCCTTGAGCAGCTTTGCCAGGAGAAAATGATTCCCGATGCCTTTTCCTTCACCCATCCCTCCTCCTTTGCCTCCTCCCCACCCTCTCCACGGGACGCGCCGTCCGCATCCCGCTCCCCGGCTCATGGAATCACAGATTTGCCGCCGGGAGAGGGTTTTCCATCCCCGCGGGGGCCACGGGGACCCTTTTGCGGCGCATTTGCCGTCGGGGAGCAGCGGGGCTGCTCGTTTCCCGTGCGCCCGCGCGTCTCGACGCGCTCTGCACGCGACAGCCGCCGCTGGCGGGTGCCAAGCTTGACCCGGCGCTTCCCGGCGGAGGCGGCGCATGTTTATTAGGGAGTCAGACGCTGCCTCAGCAAAACGCCGCGCTCGCGCAACCCGCCGTGGAAGCGGCACCTCTTGCCCTAACCCTTCCCGCACGTCGTTTGGCTTCTCTTTCCCTTGCGAGTCCCCTCTTGATCCCGGCAGCGGCTCCCTGGGTCTATTTTATGGCGTGAATATTTCAATTAAATGACTTTACGGGGGAAACGAAAGAGCCCCCAGTGAAGTTGGAAGTGAGCGCTGTATCACTCCAAGTTTCCTGCGCTCCCAGAAGGTTAATTGAAAGGCAACCATCTTGGTGACGTTTAGACAAATGAGGATAATTATGTGTTCTCCCGCTCTCGGAGAGGTTAATTGCTTAGATGTACGAAGACTCGGAGAACAAAGAAGGAATAAATCAGGAGCGGGACGAGGATCCCAGGATGTACCTGGGTATCGTTGCGAGCGAGTCAAACAAACAGACCCGCCGCGAGCGCGCGGCCCCGCTCGGATCCGCACGGAAAGGCCTTTCGGCGGCTCCCGTCGGAAAGCGCAGTCTGATTCTCCCTAGCGGGAGGACGCGGCGGGTTTATCCGGCAGCCCAGCTGCCGGGCGGATAATTACTCCGGAGCTCGACCCGATGTAAAATAATCCTCCCGGGCGCGCGGCCAAGCTCTGCCGTGCGAGACGGAGACCTCTCCGTTCCCCTCGGGAGCCGCGTCCGGGGCCCAGCGCAGGCGCAGAGGCAGGAGGGGATGCTCCAGGTTGGAATTTGCCCCGTGTTCCCGCACGCTCAGGTGTGGAGCAAGCGCCGGATTGCTCCAGTGGCAGCATCCGAGTGCCATCTGCTCGCTCCGCATCCCCGTTGTTTCACTCTGCCCGAAGGCCTCCCGCTTTATCCCCTTTGCCGCCGCCTCCTGTTTTCCTAGGAAAACGGGAATGAAGCTGATAACGGCCACCTGATGGATGAGAACTCAGGGATGGGGCACACAGTCGGCGACATCACACCTCCAGGTCCTGACAGCTCCAGCTTTCAGGATAAGGGACAGGATCCCATCCGGGGGACCTCGTCTCGGATGGTCCCCGAGGCGCCGGCCGCTCCGAGTCGCGGCTCTCGCTGCCGCTCCGGGTCAGGTATTTTAGTCTCCGGAAAGTGGGTCAGCCTGGCGAGTCGGCGGCACCGGTTTGGCATTTCCATTTGTCATCCCGCAGAGAGACTTTGCCTCGAGGAGTGAAAAATGGCTC
>JAUBNY010000120.1:2420752-2432062 GCA_032275445.1 Crypturellus soui | reverse complement strand
TGAAAGATCTAGAACATTTGACTGTGGCTACACAATGAGTCAAGCAACAATAGGGTTCAGATAAACCAGGCTGGTGCCGCTGCCCAGTGCCCTAATCCCCTGCACTGAAGTAGACACATTCCTGTTCGGATGCAGACAGCTTTGTGGACGAACCCACAGCAAGATGAAAATGTACGTAAGCAAAGCTTTTTTCCAGCAAATTCACATAGATCAGTAAATTTCAACTGCTTAGACTGCCAAATGCAGATACCTGACCAAGCCCTTCAGTACTAGTGTGCTTGTGTAACGCACTCTGCTTCCCACACATACTCACATCAAGAATTCCTGTGAATTGCTGTTCTCTCACTGCATAAACACTGAACGGAAATGGAATAAACTAAAAGATAATATTTTATTCTCCACAAGGCTAGGTACAATTTCCAAGCTACTAAATTTAACTCCTTAGCAAATTCATTAAATTAGAGACTTAAGCTCCAGTCCCCTTTTCTCCTTAATAATTTCCTGATCATTATCCACTTCCTTAGAGAGTTTATGGGGAACAGAGTCCAGATATTACTGTACCATGACTGTTAAACACAATTATGGAACCTGCAGGAAAAGTTTCCAAAAAGTTCACGTAGATTAAGTTGAATAGCTGCCCTGGTATCCAAACTTGGCCTAGCACGACAGCTCCCTTACTAAACTTTCATTTCCATTTAGCTGGAAATGATTCATTTCCAGTTTAGCTGGAAATTTAGCTGGGTTTTAAGTAGTAATTCTGTGCAATAAAGAGCACTTAACAAATCAAGCTATTGCACGTTTATAGTGTAACAGTACAAACAGCCTGAAACAAAATTAATTCCTGCTGGCCTGGAGGCGGGTCCAGCTGTGACTTGCTGGCGTCTTTCACAGGAAAACCAAGTTTGGGAGCAAGAGAAGCAAAGAAATGGAAGAGCTTGTTCGTCATCTGCACTAGCTGCACTCTACAGATGTGCACACAATGTACAGATGTGCAGCGTATGCACGCAGTGTAGAATAAACCCAGCTCTCTGCTAACCATTTCTGTATTGCTGATAGGTGTCACGTTATAGAAGTATTACTGACCCTTCTCCCCAAGACAAGTTTACCTGATCCTAGCTGAACCCTGCAGGCTGGAAAGTTGCCGAGTTTTTCACCCTGACTTTGAAGACTACAGCGGGATCAGCAGCCCTGGGGGATCACCTCTCTGTTTGGCTCCTTCCTGCCGTGGATATTTCTGCTTCTCTGCAGGAATAAAGCTGCACAGCAGCTTGATGACATTAAACTTCAAAGTGAGATTAATCAGCAGCCCAGGATAAAATTTCGGTTTCTTTTTTCTGCCAATCAGCAATGCGTTGGAAGAACGCCAAGCCACATCCTCATTTTCTGTCTGGAAGAGGAAAATGTGGTAAATACTATGGGAATTGAGGTATAGGATGAATCATCTCAACTATAATTTGATCAGGGAAATCCCTGGTACATTGAATGAACTTTTCCAATCCTTTTTCTCACTCTAGGGATGGACAGAACTCCCTCAATGACATACAGTGGGGCATATAAATACTCATGGCACAAATCAGTAACACTTTGGACTACCTTCTTAACCACCACCACTTCTCCTAGATGTCTACACTGCAGTTTTAATCACTTTGACAGCATTTTTCCTGATAGGTAGCAGTAACAGATAATACAGTCTCATGCCCTTCTAGAAGTCTTTCCAGCTGTGACTAATATGGAAAGATGCAGCTTTAGAAACATTCTCAGCTTTCTTAACACAAAGGCAAAACCATCAAGGAGAGGGGAAAAAAAGTCCTCTTTGGTATTTAGGCCACAAGACTTTGGGGTATAAGCCACAGAAACCAGACAATTGTTAGTCATGACCATTGCTTTTAAGCTCTGGAGATTTTTGCCTCATGGAACAAGTGAATTAGCTCCTCAAAACTACGTCCGAGCGCAAACACACGTAGCAATCTACTTAATTTCCACTTCAGACATTCCAAAATGCTGAAAGTCATGCCAGGATGTCCGATTTCCTTGATTTGGCATTCAAAACTAACTACAATGTCCAGGAAACTACTATTTATACAGACTGTGCCAAAGCTATTCTGTATGAAGCATTTGCAATTGCACTTTGGAAAAAAACTTTATGTCCAAGCAAATAAAAACTATTCTAAAACTGCAACTCTTTCCCCCAAAAAACCTGAAATTCCTGTTAATTAATTATATGAAAGACAAACATGACTTCTTTGTCTCTGCAGATCAATAATCTTATTTTAAACACATTTACAGACAATTTTAACAATAAGAAATCATCTATGTAAGTGCAAGCATGGTTAAATCATACAAGAGGGAAAAGGCACATTCCTCAGGATAGCCACGTATCTCTGGGCACTCGAAACAAAGAAATCAGTTGTGCTCGTGGAGAAAATTAATCAGAAAACTGCTCTCAGATGTACGACGGAAGGTGCCAATGGCACCAAAGCTCCTACCTGCCACTAGGTGGAAGCAGGGATGCACCTACCCAGCACAGGAGGCTGCACAAACCTGTCACCAACTCCAGCAAGCCACAAAAAAAAACATATCTGTGGAAGTGCATTTGCCTTCCTGCTGCTCTACAGGCAAAACATGACTCACCGTCCAGAAGCATTTATGCTCCACAGCAGTATCTATGTAAAGCACATGCCTCTATATTGAGCAATTGCCATTGAAAGGCCACCGGAAAGACAAAATTAGCTAGGTAGAAATCAAACTAAAATGTAATGCTTTTGCAGATCAAAAAAAACCCCATAATACCAAATAAATTAGGAGCAAATGGCATCAACCAATTTCATACATTATGCAACTGCTTGTTTTGAAATAGAAATGCAGGTATAAATTAACATCTCTTAAGTGCTGTTTTCTGACTTTGGGGATTTAGCCTCATTTTCAAATGATTAGTGGCATTAGGTGCAGGAATGGAGAAGTTCGGTGGATTGTATTTTACATTAATTCTTGCTGAGACCTGCACATTGCTATGCTATGCACTTTACAAGCCATGGATAATCTGCAAAATACATCACTATTCCAGGCAGCTGGAACATTGGCACCGGTATAACAAGGATTCAATGGAAATATTAAAAAGCAACTCAGCAAGATTATGCCAGCTTGCATCTTTCATGTTAGAAAGTGCTGCAGCCCTTAAGTGCTTGGCACCCTCCTATCTTGAGGGACTTTCAAGCATTTGCAATTTATCTTAGTGACTAAAGAAATGAAAAATAACAGTTGGGTGCCCAGTCACGTAAAGCGTGAGTCAGCGCTGTGCAGGTTACGGGTATCCTGCGGTCTGAAATACGGCAGTAGCATCTGTGACCCACCAGCTGAGAACTCCTGCAGCAGGCAAGGGCGGCTTCAGGCACTGGTTCAGTCGCAGTCCAAACAAAATGACAAGGAGAGCACATTAACACAGGGAAGAACAATCCAAGGGCCTCTTGGATTGTTATGACATATTAGAGCCAGACGCGCTAGAAAAAAGCAGATGCACGGGAGCACAAATACCGGCATAAAGTGGAAGTGGTTTGGTTTATGATGGTAAAAACGAGCGCATCAGCACATCCCTTCAAGCAGCCGTGCAGTTCAGAGACAAAACATTTGGAAAGGGGAAGCAAAATAAATCACTCACAAGAAGTACTGTTGAATCCTTTTAATAACACTAGGAAAATATCATAGTATTAAAATTCTGCATGGGATTTTGAAAGGGTTATTTTGGTTTGGGATTTGTGTTTATAAACCTTTCTTTTTTTCTCTTTTAAACCAACTACTCCTTTACAATGGTATTTCCAGTTAAAAACAGCTAACCTATAAATACCTGAATACCACAACACACACTGTGTGCTGTGGATTTGTTTAAATCTCAGCTGAAATAATGGTAAATCTATCCAACACAGGGAAGCAAACGTTGACTTGTTAAGCGGGGACAGATGTAACAGCCAGTAAAGCATACATTGCATACATAATACAGAAGGAGAAATTATCATCTGGAGTATGTGAAATTACACTGACTTTACACCTTAAACCTATTAGGAGTTACTCTGTTGGCCAATACTAATCCACTGAACAAGCAGAACGTCGGTCAGAAGTCTAATGTTTCCTGTACCAGCACAGAGAGAATATAAGCAGTCCAATGCTGTTAAAAGAAAACATGAAATCCAGCTCATGTTTCTGGTTAGGGATCAATTTCTTCAGGAACTATTGTTAACATAACATCTTCGTTGCCCCTGCGTACAACCAAGTTCAAAGTATTGTCCTTTTTAATAATGTCACTGACATCACTGGCTGAAGTTATCGACTGTCCATTGATGCTTATAATCACATCATTGTCCTTCAGGCCACCACTGAAACACAGAGAAACAATGTGTTATTATAATTGCCATTTTTACAGTATTCACCTTTACGGTATTCCTAGAAAGATCCCTGATTTTTAACTTTTTCCCATTCAACAGCATCTGCACAGAGCCACTGCGGGCACGCAAAGAGCACTGCAGTTTGTGTGCCAGGACACATTAAAATACAACACAAAACCTCAGAAATCAGAGTGAGGTACAAGGATGATGAATCCCATATTACACTGTCCGCAAGGGAATTTGCTGCTTTTGCAAAGGATCCCAGTAACTAATTCGGTGGAAGAGACGGAGGCATATTTTCCTTCTGGAATAACTGAGACAAGGTACTTCTGTTTCAGAGAGGAAACCTTCCAAGCCTACTACGAGAGTGGAAAACTTCACAGCCTACTACATATGCATAGTAAAGCAATTTGATCAGCACCATGCATTAAAACATCAGAAACTCAATCCCAGATCTGTGCTGACATGTTTAATATGCCATACTGTTCTCCTTATTTGCAGCCTCTTGGCTTTGCCTATATACTTGAAATAAGAGCAAAATGACGCATGTAGCAACCCTGAAATGCAGGTGCCCCCTTCCTCCTCTTCCACCTGCCAACAGCGCTTGGAATCCCTTGTAGTAACCCGAGCACCAAACCGAGCCTCCCGTTGCCGTGTTCCTGCACCACAAAACAGGTCTCACGGAGCACAGCGGGACACTGCGGCTCCACACGAGGCTCTGCCCCAGCTCCCGCACGGAGACGTGCGGCTCCGGAGCCCGAGCAAAGGGGTGGCGAGGGATACGGGCGACCACAACGTCCTGCCCAGCCTTGCTCAACGATCTGGCTCCGAGTTACGGAAATATTAACCAAGTAACCAGATCAGACGTGATTCAGCCCTTCAGCACAACCCTTTTTACAAAGCCACAGAAGAGTCATAGGCCTCTTCTGCCCACAGAAAATGCCTGGCATGAGGAGAACCAAGCAGGATGCCTTGGCCAATGTTGTTAGCCAACTCACAAACCTCGTTGCCTACCCAAGTCTTGATTTTCAACATGGCCATGAGAGAAACTATTTTGCATTATTTCAGCCTCATATAGAGGCGGCTTGCAGAGATCTCCTGTCAACTCAACTCTAGCACGAGGTGCTGCAGCAGATCTCCTCTGCCTCTCCATCCAGCACCTCCTCACAAAACACACTGCGTTTCCTCAGTAGATCGAGGAAATCTGCAGGGAATAGGACTAACAGTCAGGGAGACAGAGCAAATGTGAATTATCTTTCAATTGCCAGGTCATCCACCAAACTATTCTTGTTTGTTTTCTAGTTATAAAAACACTTACATTAAATGTATAAAAACCTTACATTTCTTCTAATTTGTTCTTTCTGCTAAGTATAGTCACTACCACAATAATATTTTTTTTCTGCACATGTAGGCAGTGAGTTCAGGCCCACAGAGCAAACTGCTATTCCTGTACTAATAGGACGGTATTTGCACACTAAAGGCATACAGCTGTATTCTGGATGATCAGTGTTCCTAATGAGTTACCTACAAAAGGCAGCAATATTTTAGAAAACAAACTGGACAGCTAGCACTGTGTATTTTACAGTGTCATCCAAGCTGCAATACAAAGGACTCACTGAACCATCCCCTCCCTTTCTCTCTGGGAGATGATAAAAATGTGGCTCCAGAAATCCAAGCCGTTTCCTGCGCACATGCCTTTAATACTACACATGCTTCTTTGTTGCCACACAGATTTACTCTTTTCTTATATAATGCCTAGTTTCAGAAAATGAATAAGAGTTTCCTATTTCCGACCCTGGATTAGTGAGCAATTTTATATTAACCAAATTCCAAAAGTGTCACCAGGAAGAGCTATACAGGCCAGAGCCAGTGCCCAAAGACCAGACGCCTTATTTCAGTAAGGCATTTTGTGATGTATGGTACCAATTAGCATTTGAGATGCTCAGCAAATAGTGAATAATAATATAAAGGACATATCAGTTCACCAAAAGCTTTCCCCAGTAATGTGACTCCTGACAGAGCTCTCAGAAGAATGTTTTGTGCCAAGACAGAGTTTCTCTTCAGACAGATGCACGTGAGGATAGCTGATGGCTCTGCAGTTCTGAAACACCCCTGGACAGACGGATCTTGGCAAGCTCGGATCAAAGCTCCTCTCCTGTCCTCCTGCGGGATGGGACTGCGGGGATGTTGCAGGATATGCACAAGCAAACAGCTTGCTGCTGTTAACTCAGTGCTGGCATGGGTAGAAGTAGAATGGATGTCCAAAAAGTAATCAGCGAGAAAGTGAAAATTGAGTTTACACACCCACTGAACGCTCGTCCTCTTAATTGGGAACTCTGACAGGGTTTCACTGCAGTGCTCTGATATGTTTGCAGTATTGCCCATCAGGGACTGAACTAAAACCACAGACTGATTTCAAGCAGACAACCTAATAGCTATCAGATGGTCGTAATTAGTTTAACTTAGCAAAATCAAGATACTCAATTAAGCATGAAATGTTCCCCATCATTACTACTTCAAGTTAGAGGCAGTGGTTTTAAGAAAAAAAGCACTTACACTTCAGCTGGTGTTTCTGGAATTACTTCAATAACGTAGGCCCCAGAGACGACATCAGGGAAGTCTTTATGGCGATCCTTCAGCTCTTTAGCTTTACTGGAAAATAAAGTAACAGCAATAAAAACGTTTTGTCAAGGGAAGTTCTGAATGCCCTCTATTTCTGATGTTAAGGAAGAGCCAACGGTCTAGCACAGCAGAACAACCCATTTGCTGGGTGTCAAAGGCAAAGTAGTAAATCCACATCTATAATGCCCTAACACAGACAGAACACATTTGGTCTACTCTTTGTAAAGTAACAGGGTATCTAGAAACACCTGCACATGCACAAACTTGTGGTTATTTCTAAAGGACTAAATATTACCAGCTCAGACAAGTTCTATCGGGCTGGAGTTTGAGTAAGCAAGCCCACAAAACAAGCTTCATTTTACATTGAGTTTTTTTTCTTTTTTTAATCAAATAAATTAGGTATAAATGAAAACACGCAGGTAGCTGCTGTTATTTTTGAGGGCATGACTGTCCTGTCTCTTTTCTGAACCTCATAACAGCACAGAACAGATGATGACAATGGTAGTGTAGCCCCAAAAATAATTAACAACTACTCAATATTTTCTTCTGAAGTCTTAAGTGGGGAATGGGAAGCCATGGAATTATTTAAGAGTTAAGAAGAGTTTGCAGAAGAGTTCTGCTATGCACAAGATGCAGAGCAAAAGGTAGCACAAACTGGCTGGAAATTGTCCCCAGTACCTACAGGGAGGCACACGCTTTGTATATGAAGATCATTATTTTGATCCAAATCATGAAGTGATCACATCTAAGATTTAAAAGAATTACTACTTCTACTTACCTAGGAGAAAGAGACATCATTCGTATGCCAATGTATTTCTTTTTAGTTATAGCTTTTCCTATAAAAACAAGGAAAAAAGGTTTTGACCGAGTATTCTTAACAAAAAGACAGTGCTTCTAACCAGCGACTTTCTACTGTAGTACTATTTTTAAATTTCTCTCTTTCAAAACAATGAAGTACAGTACCTTTAGCTTGTCTGTCATGAGATTCAGTTAAGAACTTTTTGATTTTATCAGATGGAATAGCAAATGAGATCCCAGCTGTGACTTTTAATGTGTTAATTCCAATGACTTCACCATCCTGGAGAAACAGAATTTTGTTATTAGCAAATGGGAAATGTCTTGAAGAAATAAGCATGTTTTCTTCCAAGCAATCACAAAGTCAAATACACTCAACATATTTGATTTAGGTTTTCTAAATTCAATTCATTACTATGAGGTTGATATCCAGCTCATCTATGGCACAGAGACTACTACACAGTTTTGGTGGGTACTCATATTCATGCCAAGATAACTAAAATCAGAACTTGGTAGCTTTTCAGCTTATAACTGAATAGCAGCATATTCTAATATCTACAGTATCAGCAAATGAATTCTAATATCCTGATAAAGTGTAGTTATTTCTACCCCAGAGTGATTTAAAATAAGCAATTTATCAAATTCTGAATCCTAAACTGAACTTCAGTATGTAAAAATTGCAGCTACACAGCATACACTGAGTATAATTCAAAACCTGCCTCAAATTTAAAATGTACCATTTACATTTTTCCAGGCACGAATGAACAATTTGGGTATTACACTAGCTCAAAACTATGCAAATCGTAAACACTTTAAATATTGAGATCCAAGCATATCCTGTGATTTGCCAACACAAACACAGACAAGCAATTAGTAAGAACCATGTGAATTTTGTGTATTCAGCCAGATATCAAAAGCTGTGAATCCAATTTTTAGCAATTTTTTTTTTTTAAACTAACAAGAAAAATAATAACGTTTACACTAAACAAACAGAGAAAATCTTACCAGATTTACTAAGGGTCCTCCAGAGTTCCCATACTGAAAATAAACATATGACAAGAAAAGTTTCAATATCTACTCCTTTAATTCATGACAAGCAAAACTTAAAAGAAAAGTTTTTAATAGTTCTGTTGTTATTTTTCATTGTCTACTAAATATGCGCAATAGAATGTCCCTTAAAAATCTAGAACTATTCCCCTCTTAACATCAAGTCTTTCTAGCAGAGCTAGATGTTCGGTCCTCTTCTCTTGCCAGAGTAACTTAAGAAAGCCAAGATTTTTTTTGTTTAACATTACCACACTAGACACTTAAAAGATTTTTAGGGGAGCTCTAGTAGTTGCTAGTGAAAATTTCTTATGGGGTATAAGTATAAAATTAGTCTAAGTACAAAAAATATTGTTTTGCCATAATAAAGGAACAAGCTTGTACTCTTTAACTAAGTTTGTCTTCTTTTTAGAAAGCCTAATGGATTCTGAAAAGATACCCAGTCACCTCCTCCCCTGTAATTTATAAAGATTTTCAAGTGAAGGCAGATATTGGTGTGGTTCCCTTGGGGCTTTCTTAATAAAAACCAAGCACTGCTGCACTGCAGATGTCCATCTTCACAGGGATGAAAGGAAAGCCAGCTATGTTCCCTGTTCTTTAGCACGATATTATTGATGAAGCTTTCAAAGCAAGGAGTCATGAAATCTAAGAGCTCAACGGGACGAGGCTCCCGGGGCACCTACGTTGATGATGGCATCGGTCTGAATATAGTCCATGTCCGAGTTGCGGAGCCCCAGCTCCTTTCCTCCACGCTGAGTGGTGCTGACGATCCCAGTGGTCACGGTGTTTTGAAGGGAAAATGGACTTCCAATGGCAACCACGAATTCTCCTGGCCTCAAGTCTGCAGACTGACCAAGCAGAAGGACTGGCAATTTACCCTAGGAACAAAACAAAGCAAGAAGCAAAATCAAACACGTGTTTTGAAGACACTACTGTGCAAGTGGAATTAATTCTACATTAGTGTTATTTCATTAATACAGCACAGAAGAAAAAAAATAACTTTTTCTCCCTCAGGGATTTTGTTTGCTCATCTTTCTTTGGGTATTTCATGTGGCTTTGTACAAAAACAACACCTCAGTGCACATTTGCTCTAAGGAGCAAACTGCTGAGCTTTTTAGACTGTAACAGTGCTTTTTCCACATCAGGTACCCATTAAATCAAAACCAATTAAAGACCAAAGGAATATTTACGCACTGCTGTACAAAGCAAACATCCCATGATGCCAGGATTGAGCTGCTTCCAACAGTATCTTGAAATAATTGGCCAGCAGCTGTTGATGTAAAAATAATGTGCTGCTTAATAGTGAACACTAAAGAGCCACAAAACCAACCAACGAGTGTCAAGCAAACTTAGGAGTAGTTAAAGGCATTTTGTATTATCATAAGACACCAGTTTACATGTTTCATCCTACCGGCTCTTCAACTATATTGCCTTTTATACCCACTGTCATCTTTTGATTTAAGGTGTTTATGATATTCTCCCATTATGATGGTAAGGAATACCATTACGGTCTTACTCAAGATCATATCTCTAAGTACAATCTACGAGCATATTACTTAAAATAATCCCACCAAGTTAGAAAACATTCCTAAAATCCAGTATCTGTGAATATGACTGGAATTCCTGGTAAATAAATTGGAAGAGAGAACAGTAAAGGTTGGAACTACGTTCCTGTACCAGTGTAAAGGGTCAAGGAAAATGAGAATGGATCTTGCCAGACACCTTTGGTCAGGGGAGGGACTGGGCTGGCTGGATAACTGATGAATCAAGGGGGACCTGCAGCCCCACACAGCAATTAAGGTCTCCTGCCCAACAAAGTGATTAAGAGCATTTTGAAACAGACATTACTTCAAATTAGTACTTTGCCTTTATTTAGCATCTGCCTGTAAAATACATCCTTGGTTTGATTCTTTCTGTTTCAAATTTTCAAGAACAATGTTTACCCTTTCAGTGATGTTATCTATCTTTTAATTCTTCTAAGTTTAACATGTTCCTGCATCATCCTGACCCTATACAGGTATTTA
Source organism: Crypturellus soui (assembly GCA_032275445.1). NCBI lineage: Eukaryota > Metazoa > Chordata > Aves > Tinamiformes > Tinamidae > Crypturellus > Crypturellus soui. The sequence goes on along the minus strand of JAUBNY010000120.1, from coordinate 2,421,201 downwards.
ATCAGGTCAGGAAACTGTTACTATCAGTGGAGCAGGACATGTTGAAACCTAACTTCATACGTGAGCATTTGAGGGCTAAGAAACTTAGTTACTGAAACCTAAATCAAAATCAAAGTCACACAAGGTGTACAACTTGCTTAGTAATCCTAACTTTAAACAGCTTCCCTCCAAGCTCAATCCACCTCAAAATCCCTTCTTCAGCACAGCAAACATGGCTCCAAAGGAAAAATGCATTAGCCTAAGCTTTCCAAACAGATGAATGATTATATGAATTATGGATTATACAGATATCTTAAATAGATTTTCAAGGACTAGGTAATATAAACACTTCTTAGAACAGAGTTCCTTCCAGTTCTCCTTAAGATTTGTTCCTAAAAATGGCAGTATCAATTAGTTTAACATCCCCCGTTCTTAATTTATTCCTGTCTAGGAATTTGTAAAGATGACTT
>JAUBNY010000120.1:2379350-2389614 GCA_032275445.1 Crypturellus soui | reverse complement strand
AAATCACAAATCAAGGCAGTTTCCAAATAAATGGATTAGCAAAACTACCATCACAGATGTGTCCAAGATGCAAATACACATCGTACATGAAATTTTTTTCTACGGCAGTTGCCCAGGTCTCTCTTAGAATGCTATGTCCAAAATTTATTACTTTAATCTTAATGGATTCTGCCAATTCATCTTACACTTCCCTTTTTGAATTACTGATTGAAGTAGTTAAAACATTTTTATTTGGACTTTAATTTTGAGATCAGGTTCAAATTCCATAAAATATTTTGTACGATTTATAGTTTTGTATCTCATTCCTGGCTGGATACTCCACTTCCAAGAGAAAAAAAAAAAGTTTGCTTTAAGAGCTTGTATAATACAATGATTTGCCTACTCTTCTTATTTTTATTAATTTTATTTGAACAAATAGGATAAAAGGGGAGTTTGGGCAGATTTTCTATAATAAATGTTTTGCTAAATCAATCAAATACTCATATTTTACTACCCACACTGACTGACTTCACAATTAAGACACTGTGCTGCTTTATTACTCTTAGGTGCACTGCTTTGAACACTGTGCTGATCAGATCACAATGCTTCTACAGTTGGACTAATAATTTCATGCAGAGACTTAAGCCATGCAAATCAGGCTACAATATTAACCTTCCAATTACTAGAGCTACAGCGTGCATTTCTTGTGTGCACGCATCTTTATTAGTTTGTGGGGAGCGTAATTTTGCTTTTGCACAATTTAAAAAAAATGTAAAGTAAATGGAAATATGAACTCTCATGCAAATTAAAGTTTTAATATTATCCCTTTTAAATGTTGTTACTTTAAAGCGTAGTCGATATTTACATGTGATAAATAAGTACAAATGCATGTTTTTGCCATTTTAAAATTCCAATTATTTTAAAAGAAAGAACCAACAGTGCAAGCCTATAAATAGATGATGTGATTTATGAGTTAGTTTTCAATAATGGCAATGGCAATAGGTAGCAGTGTTTAGGTTTTTAGAGCGCAAATTAGTCTCTAGTCCCAGCCCTCTGTTACGAGGGCAAGATTACATGAGAGCCCACATACGTGCTGCATTCACCAGTTCTTGATGTATACCTCTGTATACAAGGATTCGACAGCCTTCTGGCCTGCCGCATCTGGAACACAGTGCAAAGCTAAGATTAGAGTAACCTATACTTGGGGAGAGGAGAGAGGAGAGGGGGAAAGGAAGAAGTGATGCAGACAGTGAGAGCTAGATTGCTCAGGTAGCCCCGTCCCAAAATATAGAGAGAAAATTCCCTGTGTGCTTTCCTACCCCCAAAAGAAACAAAATTTAGGAGGGATGTTTTATTTAAAAGCGTGGTGCAGCTTTCAGCTGCAAAATAGAATGGTGAATTTAGAATTGTGAATTAACAGAAACACAGTATCAATGCATGTCTGTATTAAAAAGCCAAATTCAAGTTACTAGATTTTGGATTATGGGGGTAGGGATATGTTCAGCTATTACATGAACTCCCATTAGCCAGGAACTGAAAACCAGACCTTGCAGCATCCGAACTGAAAAGTCTTCCTTTTGTTAAATCCAGGCACTTGAAGGCTGTGACAGTAACTAACTTTCAGTACAAAACAGAGTAATTCGTGAAGAGCAAAAAAATGCCTAATACTGTTTTAATGCAAATATATACATGAATTGCTGGCATCTACATGCTTCACAAATATTAAGTTCTGCCACAGTCACAGCACTTCAGTTCAGCAATGCTAGATGGTGTTCACACCAAGTTTCCAACAGCAAGAACTAACTCATGCGAGCAGGTAACTCCTTCAGAAATAATCTATTTGAAATGTTGAATCTGTATCTGCATGTATAATATATCATTAAAAGGAGAGAATGGCAATTTAATCGCAAGAGCTCTTAAAAATAGTCGAGAGTGTAATTTCATTGTAAAATTTAGTAATTGGCAAAAACACCTTGCAAGAATTAGGTTCAACTTTACTTCTAAAATTAGTAGCAGCTTAATGACAAAAAGATCATACTGAAGTAGGAGGAATTTCTCGGTTAGCATTTGCATTATCTACATGGTTAAAATATAAGAGTATACATACAGATAAGATTAAGTAATCATTTAAGAACAAAAAGTATTCTATGCCCATCCAATCTGTAGGAAAGTCCATGCAAAGATGACAGGTACTACAGGACAGGATTGAGGACAGATGAACACAAAACCCCCTGGAATTCATGTGCACAAACAAACATCCCCTCATCACATTTCCTAAGGCTCAGAACAACATACAGAAGCTGCTGATCTTCCAGGTCCCCGCTGGGCTACAATGGCCCCAGAGATGGCCTTGATCCAGCTGTGCATGTCTTCTGGACTATCTGCCTGCAAACAACATCAATTACAAGTGTTTTATAACTTTTCTTTTTTTTTTTAAACCAGTATCCTGGTCACTGGCATAAAAACATCATTAAGGTCTTATTCTATGTTACTGTATCTCTTACTTAAAGCTAAGAGAACTTTTATTTTTAATGCAGACATTTCTTAAGAGCTTACCATGAATTTTCTGTTGCTTTATATGTACATCCTTTTATAAAATAACATTCATGTACTTCATAAAATTTAAAATATGCTTATTCTGACAGAAGGTTTGCTGACACCTCTTAGCAAATTTTGGCCAACGATGTTGTTTTCTTTAGATTTTGAAATCCAATGTTGATGTTAGCTTTTATGAGATAATTACTAAATAGTTGGAACAAAATTAAATCTATCTCAGAGAGCCAGCTGCACATTTACTTGAAGCAATAACAAAGATTAAAAGTGATCACCAATGGTGTAAATATCTGTGAACATCTATAATGAAGACAAAAAGCTTCATTATAGTCTGTGGTAGGAGAGCTGCTGTAGGATAGCTCATAACTACCTGCTCTTGCTGCCTGAAATTCTTTCTTCCTTAAGAAATATGAGCAATGATGTTGCGAGCATCACATGCCCACACACCTAAAAAGCAAACCTTTTTATGATCAGCATTGTAACATTTAGAAAGGATGCACTGAATAAAGGTGTGGATGGATGCAAATCACCAGCACGAATAAATGAATGCCAGTGAGAAGTAAGCCTTAGCATTTATTACATTCATCACTACCAACATAGCTCTTTGCTGTTACGTGGAAAATTTCTTACACGTATCATCTTTTTCTGAAATGTAAAGTTATATTCTCTTCAAAAACACTATGTATTTAAATGCAGGTTTAAAAACAAAATGGATGTGCTGCTTTAGATATGGTAATCGCTTAGTTTTGCCCAAAGTTTAAAAGAAAGGATTACCTGTACATAAAAGGTTCGAGAAGTTGTTACAATTTCAAAGAGATTGTCTCTCATCATTATATCACTGTAAATAAAACACAACAAGTGTACTTAACTCCCAGTATATTTAAACGGCAAGGGCAAATTTCCCACAGTACTTAAAAAACATCACAGAAAGTGCAGGGCATTTGTCACCTTTGCATCCCCTACCACCCTTCAGATTTTTGTTTGCTCTTTTATAAATACCAAGTGGCAAAACAAAACCAGAACATTTTCCTCAGCCTAGTCCTAACACCCCTCTGTTTAAAACAGAAATGCCATGCTACTCTCCATATAATTTTAACTGGATTGTTATAAATCTAAGTATCTTAAGTCTAAGAATATATTTTTATATTGCTCTGGTCAAACTTCTGTAAAATTTATGTTTTTATTTATGCTAGGTCTTTCAAAAGTTTAATCCTAAATAATAGTGTGGTCACCTGCTAAAGCAGCACAGTATCTATGATAACCAGTTTTAGAATTCTTGACACTTTTGTCAGACATTTCAGTCTAAAATATAGTAAAGGACTGAATTGTCTTCATGGTAGCTGTGACATTAAAGCCACTATTACAGTCCACAAATATGTTTTTGAATAGCAGTAGCTGTTCAAATTCCCGTGGGTCTCGTGTGAGCCTGAGCAATGGAACTCGCTGCCAGTCTGTACCTTCCCATTCAAATTCATACCCAGTTTTTAATAGCAGAGAAAGAGGGATGAAAATTCACAACTTATAACAGCAGCAATGTATGTGTAGTATCGCAGTATATACATATTTCACAGAGGGCACTCTGCCCATAAAAATTCTCAAAAAAGCACAAAACTACATACAAGAGACCATTTGAGATGCCCACTGAAATCTAAATTCCTGTCAACAGGAAGGTCAAAGAAAATAGTTATCATACATATGAAACATCCTCAAAAGATAAATCCTAACATAATTGGAGAGAAGAGCTTGTTTTTTTTTTATAAAAACTGACCTAATAAATTTTATTTTTGAAGTGCTTTAAGTTACAAAAACCTCTCAGTATATTGACCTTAGAAAGGGAAACAGAAAGAAGTGTCCTCAACTCAGGACATCTAACAGTTACAAATTTGGAAGCCGCAGCAATGTGGAACACTCAAACCAGTTTTGTGCACAAGATCACCTGCTGTCCTGCAAGTAATACACATAAGTCCACTAAGTTATTGAAAACCTTTCCATGGTTTCCAGAGAGCAGCCTAGCCATGACAGAGCAGTGTACATGACACTCCCATGTAATTGCAGCAAAGTTTCCTTCTCCTCACCTTTGTTTACATTCCTGAACTTTATGGACCTCTTTGAGTGGTATAACCCTGAGAGGCTCCTTCTCCTGGGGAGAGAAAGAAAAAAGAAGAGGTAAAATGACATCAGGAGAGTATATCTAACAAGCTGAGCACAGTCAAAGCCAAAGGTCAGGACCAATGATAGCAGCAGTACTTTATAAATGAGAATTACAAGGCAGTAACTTACACATAAGGTGATATCAACCACGGTTCTGTTTCTCCTGCAAGTTTTTTTTTCTTATTGTAATGGAGACAACCCTTGACCTCTCTTCCCCTCCCCAGATCAGAAATCTGGGTCTGGCCATGAGCAACTTACTTCAGTAGGAGGGTCATTATATTCATTTACAGTGAAATGCTACGATACGAGATGCTTTGTTAATTGTACTGCCTGACACCACTTGAAACAAGAAGATTTATTGTATCCTATATTCAGTACAGGAAAAAAAAATACACACACACACACACACAATTGTACCAAAACCCGCCACAGAGCAAGTATTCTTAAAGCATCTGAATATTTTGTTACTGTTACACAAGTGAGATTAAATGTTACTGTTCTGCCAAATTCACATAATGTTATTGTACTTGTCAGGTTTACACTGAGTGGAGATTTTCAAGCAAAAGAGCTTTTATTTTTGCCATGACAAAAGGTTTATTTTTTAACTACCACTACGGAAGTCTTTGCACTAACATTTTCATATAGCTCTGCGTGAAAAAAAGTCTGAATTTACCTCCAAATATGCCTTCTTTAAGCAATGTTATTATGGAGCACTTCAGCTCACTCCAGCTTGTAGACAAAAGAGAGTCTGTCACCTCTGGTACAGCTATTTTCCCTCAATTAAAGACTGTATTAATATCTAAGAAATTTTTGATCTTAAGCAAATGGTTATGTCACCAAACACAAACACTCAATTATGTCAATTCCCATTTGGTGATTTGACTCTACAGTTGATTGAAGGTGCAAGATTTTAAAACTCAATATTTTCAGCTTCTATTCCCATTCTCTTTTGTTCACAGGTCATTACGACAGTCACCACATGTGAACTGGATGATCCTTCTTGGAATAGAGATATCAAGGACAGGGAATGGTAACAAAACAGAATGTTCCAGGAAAGTCCCAGACTTGTCCAGCAGACCTCAGCTCAGAGGTTATGATTTTCTTGGACAGATGTTGCCTGCACTTCACAACATGCCACCAGAAAATAGACATACTTTCTTAAACTGAAAACAGCGTGTCCTTAAGAGAAAAATCAGAATCTACGGATTTATAATTGGAAGAATAGAGAATGCAGACATTTTCACAAATGCAAAATCATCACAAGACATCCAGTAGGACTCATGTGAATTACCAGTGATCAGGCTGGCTCTCATGAGAGCAGATTAACTTCAAGTAAGTTCATACTTGACTGAAGCTTTTAGTTCTTGGCAACTGAACAGTAATGCAAAGAAACCTTCCAAAATGAGAAAAAAAATCTGATGCTATACTAGGTGAATAAGGTTGAGAGCTATAAGGAAAAATTGCTATTGAAATTTGACCCTATATTCATATTATTCTTATTAGGAACAGGAGAATATAAAGGAAACACATCCCACACATCAGAGATCATTCACCACCTTAAACCTTCACACGAGAGCACTTTACCCTTTTTGTCTTTGTAGGAGATAACCATCTATTCACCACACTCTCACCTAAGTTTCTGCCTGATGCTTTCTTCTTCTTGGCATGCCACACTCAGCAAAATTTTTGCTCTTTCTAGGACAGGTTAAATATTTCTCCAGCATGTGTTTGGGACACAGCAGATTCTAATTGTCTACAAGAACTAATTAAAATCACGCAATTTCATGCAAGTTTGGTAAGCATGGAATTCGCAAGTTAACCACTGCATTATCTCTTCAGCACTTATTTCCCTGAACAGAAGGGGTATGAATCTCAAACACACATAGAAAAAAAGTGATTTCAGACAAATGTGTGAAGCAAGGTCTACTTCCCTGCTGTCAATACCATTAACTCAGATTTTCTTCCATAAATGTACATTCTTATTTCTGTAAATGCACAGATTTTCTGGTTTAGTAAATGTTGGATCCCTTCTTGGGGAAGACAGACCGCCTCCAGTACCAGCCATTTATTTTAAAATTAATCTTGAAAACCTTTAACATTTAGTCAAAATCGGTCAATGAGTTCAAAAGTGATGAGTGGGGAAGAAAGAAGTTGAAATACTGAAACAAGCTGTATAAGCCTCAGCTCTTCACCTGCCTTGTTGGTCCTGGTGAAAGAAGTATGAGCAAAGACCCCAAGGGAAAATAAACTACACTACGGTCTCGCCCACCATAATCCTAGCACTGAGAATTGCAAAGACATTGAGATTACAGTTATATCTCTCCACATAATGATTATTTCTTCCTAGAACATGCTTATGTGGGTACTAGCTAAGACACTAATATAAATAAGTGAGAAAGATTATAGAATATCTTCTGTTACTATTCTTCAGTGCACTGTAATTGATTCCCAGGCTGAAATCAGAAAGCTATCATCCATCCTATTAACTTTTTGCTCTTCCTTATCATGAAAAATTATCACAACACAGAATTAACAGTTTCAGCAGCTGCATAGCGCAGCACATTTTAAAAGAGATAACTATATTTCTTTACATTCTATTTTGAATATCTTTTGAAAGCAACACATATTTGGAAACGTACCAGTTCAGACTTGAAATAGCCTATTGTGTTTTCATCTAACTGGAAGTATCTTCTCTTCCAGTTCTTCATCTGTTAAAGGCAAGAAGGAAGAAAAGATTTTATAGATGAGGGGATAAATCATGACTTCTCTTTAAAAAGAGTAACACGATGATTTTAACTTCTGGAAGTTACTATTTTCTACTTTATTATGTTTTCCATTAATCTCTACTAAAACTGTAGCAACTGACCAAATACAAGTATCCTTTAAGAAATGTCAACAGCATATTAAGCGTCTCTGGATTTTGTTTTTGATAAAGACCGGGAACATTACAAGAATAAATTTCATAATCTCGGATTAAATGGAACTGAGAATTCAAAGCACGCACATCTTGCTTAATCCGAATTGTCTGCTCCTTCTTTTTAGTGTATTTAGTAAGGCATGCTGCGACTGCTTCTACTTATGTTAGCTGATCTCACAAGTTACACAACTCCTCTTGCTTGCCCCCAAAATAGCTTTTTCTAAATGTTTCCAAGATTTTGAAAGCGTGCTAACACTGAACCTCTGTTTCAATTTAGATTGATTATAATAAAGATTTCTATATAATTGTAGAAGAGTAGACTCCTTAGCTACATGCACTAAGCATAGTCTAAAAATCCCTCTGGAAACAACTTACTTTCTCCGAAGACCTTCAACAACATAAAGCTTGTCTTACAGTAGTACGTAGCAATGTCTTTATTACTGAGCTTCATGACTTCTTAGTCACGAAGTTTTCAGTTTTTAGTTTTATCTTTAGCCAGGCTTAACATTGTCAGTAGCGTTAAGTTGTTGGTAATTCTTTTAAGAAGTCTGCGTTGTGAGTACAAATCCCATTTTAGGTTCTTTGTGACGAATGGAACCCACTGGTCTCAAATACTTACCACTGCTCCTTGTTTAACACAGTAGCCAGCTTTGATAATAGCATTATCCGGGGGATGTTTGGCAGTAAAATAAGGAAGGTGACTCTGCGACCGTTTCAAATAATTTCTATCACCCCCTTCAGTGCACTCACTGACTTCTTCTTTCTGGATAAAAGCAGGAGAGATCAGAAAATTCTCATATTTTTCTAAAGGTAAAAGAATAACTATACGGCTACTTGGGAAATAAATTCATTATCCCATGACCACAAATTCCATTTCTAATTTTTATAAAAGGATAAAGTATTTCAATTGTTTTTTTTTTTCTCTTAAGAGCCAACTAGTGAACTTCTCTAAAATGGCTCTGGTTATGTATATGCAACTTCCATTTAAAAATTATGGTAAAAATAACCCACTGAGTATTCTAGGTTAATACCAACAAACAGACACTCAACTGAAGAACTTTACAGACCTAGAAACAAAATACTTATGTGTGCTTTTCTATTTCAAGATGGAAACAGGACTTAACAGTAAAATATTGTTAGAAGTGGTTATGGCGCTAGCTTTAATATTTCACAGTTCTAGTACTGGACAAAAAAGTTTATCGGTTCATCCCATGCACTTCTCTGTGACAATCACAATTTTATAGATCTCTACTACGTCCTCCTTTACTTATTTACACTGAAGAGTACTAGCCCACTCTGTTATTCCTCATTATGGAGACGTGAGGAGCTCACAGCTATATTATGCAACTTGCACTGACCTGTCACACAATAAATCTTCTGAACCAAAAAAAAATATCCAGCTGCTTTGAGGGTATTACCTGGGTAGGCGTAATGATAGGAACACCACCAACTATTTCTGTCCTGTAAGACACTTGCTTCTTTGCACCTGGACTTTCAACTTGACGATTAGCATTATCCATTTGACACAGAGGATCGGGCTGCTTTGGTACCTGAAAATTAGATATTATGATGAAAATTTTATTAAAACAAACAAAACAACAATAAAAAACACATATGAAAATCACTGTTCAACTATTCTTTATTTTTCTTTGGGGAATTTAACAAGTATTTTTTATTTGTAAAACATTAAATCGTTTACGTGAAAAGTTGCAGCACTAGCTGTTCTAGTTTTCTGAACGAGTTCTGATTGAAGCATTTCACCAGGTGACCTGAAATCTAAGATCAGTTCCCAGTTCTTTCATAAACACTGTATCTGACCTTTAAGAAGCATTTCTAATTTGTAGAACTGGTAATTTCTCACTTCCTTTCAGTTTTATTTACCCCAGCAATAAAGTGCTCTGAGTGGGAATTCCCACTGGCTTACAAGAACTAGTAATAATATGGCCATAAACTCAGTGGTCAGTGTCAAGTCTGGAACATGTTCTCTCAGCAGGCAGGGATCCATTCAAGGGAAGAGTCTTGTACCTACAGCATCCTGGATAACTACCTAAGTCACCACAAACTCTTAAAATGGTACGTACCAAACCCACAAGCATCTTCTCATACAAAGGCACGTTAAAAAACTACCTAAAAATAGGCACACCATGTGCTAAACTGCACAGGGTCACAGTTAGGTTGAACTAATCAACACTCAGTATTAGAAACACAACATAGGTTAAGGAGTTAAAAACTACTCTAAGTAATGTTCACATGGAAAGTTATAATCTTAATTAGTTGATTAAATCACTAACCGTACTTAACAACAGACCAGATTAAGAGTTCAAAGACTTGTTCTTCCAAAGACAAAAGATGCTAATTATTCCATCAGTTATTTACAATGCAAATTTAACATATAACTAGCCTTTAGACTAAACTCCAAGTTGATGCAATTAATTTTTTTATTCACACTATCACTTGAACTGAAAACCATTAAGTAACAGCAGAAGCCTGGCTGTATGTCCTCAAAAATGTGATGAGTATTTTTATTTTACTTTATTATTAGTACTAGTTAAAGCTATTATAATTGCAAAGAAAGGACTACAGGACAACAATGTAAAAACGATGGAAACATCACTTCCTTGATAACCTAAAAGTGAGGGTAAAAAGTGGCAACCAATAGGACTA
>JAUBNY010000120.1:2350718-2360747 GCA_032275445.1 Crypturellus soui | reverse complement strand
CCCTGTCCCCCCGGCGCCTCCGCACAAACTTCGCCCGCCTCCCGCGCGCCCCGCGCCGCCTCAGCGCCCGCGCCGCCGCCACCGCCGCCGCGCGCATGCGCCGCGGCCCCGCCTGCCGGGACGTGTAGTGCGGCGAGCGGCGCGGGGCACGGCGGGAGTTGTAGTCCGCCGAGCTGCCCGCGTGGGGCGGCCCGCGCCGCCGCGACGGGAATCGCGCGGGCCTGGAGGGCCTGGTCGTTCCCGGGTCACCAGGAATCCTGGTGGCGATTTCCTCGTGGAATAAAACGGTGCCCTCCCGGGGTTCCTGTCAGCGGAGGCCAGTGATGGTCCCTGCGCCAGCGCAACAGTGTGTGGTATGTTAATAAAATCAAACTCTCCAAATCCCCGAGGGAAAAGCAAACACGCAGGTATTCCTTGTGCTTGGCATGGTGGTTCCTGATCTAAGCCTCTGAGAAAATAGGTAATACAGTTACACTTACTGCAGAATCAGTAGTTTGCAGCACTGACAGTTTTCCTCTCTGCTGTGATTTAATGATGGCGTTTTTATAAAGGCCTCACCTAGATCAAATCCTTCTGCAGAAGGAATCGCCCAAATATTCAATAAACAATGATCACGTTCAAGTTAAGAAGTGGATTTTGTAATTTAGCACACAGGAAGAGACTTTGTTTCACAGATTTTTTTTTTTTTTTTGTGCTATCCAGCTTAGTTCATAGGGAGAGCTTTGTGCAAGCCCTTCTGGAGCAGTTAGCACAGCCTGTAGTTATGTTACTGTAAATCCTTTTTTTTTTCCTATATATTTTAAACAGAAGTGAAGCCAATTCTCCATTCTCTAAATAAAGAGATGAAGCACCACTTTAAAATATTTATGGAGCACACAGGGACGTGATACACTCCACACTTAGTTTTGTGACCAGCAACATATACTGATCAGAATCACAAGGGAAAAATTCTTTTTATGTGACAAAAATCAGCAGTCACTGGTTCCTGTGGTAAAAAAGTACAATAAATAATATTGACACCATTTTGTAAGAGTCCAAGAGCTCATGGATCTAAAATCTACGCAATTTTCAAATTAATATACAAGCCTCAGCTTTTACCAACTCTCAGAAATTACCCAAATACTTTATAATGCTTAGAACTCTTTTTGTCCTTCCAGTTTAGACATCTCTTTGCAGCCATCACCTACTGTGCTCATATTGACGTATAAAAATGTCCAGGAATGGTATTTAACCATTTTAATGGCAAATGACTTATGTTCTACGTGCATACTAAATTTATACTGAAATATTTAGAGTTTTTCAAAATAGCAATAGAGAAAAATCTATTTCCTAGCTTAAAGCAGTGGCATTTCTAAAAATAGGCATGACTTCAACTCAGTCCTTGAATGAAAACGCATCTTTGTTCCAAGCTGGCATTTAATAACTGTACTTTACAGTGAAACAAAAGCTGCAGTGAGAGTACAACAATCCACGTTGGAGTCAGCTTTGAACAATGCTCTGCAATTCCCATGGTAACTTTTTTCCTATCGAATCCTTGGTAAGTCACACACTCTGCAGCTGTGTGAGCCAGAAGCTTTCCAATCTATACTCCATTCACAATTATTCATAGATTTTTGATGGTTTTTACATAACAGTAGTTTAGTAGAGTTAATGTAAGACAATAAACAGTAGCCGGCCTGGTGCTGTCCTTCCCCCGATTTGGGATTTCTGATACTCACAGAACTATCAGAATTGTGGTAGTTATAAAAGGACCACAGGACATGGCCTGCCGTTGCACTGCGCGTGGAACAGGACCTTTTGCAAAAATGATAGGAGTCCGTGCAATCAAAAGCCATCTCATAACACATGTGCAGAATGAAAACTGCATAGAAATATACAGTTTGGTATGTCTTACCTTTCAAATTCTTTCTCCAACCTCCAAATGGAAATTCTGAATAACTACCTTACTGAGCTGCACCGTTTTGCAGCTGTGCCTAGAATGGGTTTATATTGATCCCTATGCTTACCATAAATCTGGAGCCTGGTCAGTAATAAAAAGCCTTCAAGTCCGTCACTAGCATGAGATCCTTGAAATCAATATCATTATGCTGATTTAAAACAAGCTCATACCTTGCTCAGCTTTTTTCTTGTTTGTGAACATTTAATGCAATGGGTATAAGTGCAAAGGGAGTCTCTATACCCTAGTGTAAAAAAACCATGAACTATTACAATAATAACTCAGACCTCATTGAGTAATCATTGCTGCTGTTGACATAATCACTGATTTTATTTTTCTTTCTCTCCCCACTGCTTATTCCTTCCTCCCTACATACCAGAGGGCTGATGACATTTTCTAGTACAAGTCCAGCAGTGTGACTATATATATAACTTTAATGACCTTACAACACACTACATTGGGGAGGCTCACTTTGTTAGTGGGGAGCCCCTCCATAGCTCCTCCAGGTGCTGAGGATGGCTCTGTGTGGCTACAAATCCTGCTTTAAAAGAGCTTCCAATTTCGAGAAGCTCCGCTTATGGCTGGGCAGGTGGAGACTGCAGTGTTTTGCCATGGTGATGATCACCAACAAGCAGCAGTGACTTCATTTGGGTGTGAGGGTAACGTTGTATAGCAAACACTTTGAAAATAATCATCTGGCCCACTTCTGCTTGAACTCAGATTTAGGGTAGTAAAAACTACTTGGTGCCCTTCAGGACTAGAGGCAAAAGTTTTATCTAATGATTCTCGTTTGGAATTTTGTCCATGAGAAAAAGTACTCATGAGCACCTGATCCTGCAGCACAGAGGTCCTGAACTTGGCGGTTTGAACTGCAGCGGGACTGAGCCCAAGCTCACAGTTTTTAATAGCTCCTTTTAACTTTTCCCTCTGTTTTGACATTGTAATTGCAAGGGATCAGAAGACATCAAGAAGAATGAAGGCAAAGATTCTTTTCCCTCTTGAATTACACACGTTGTGCAGATGGTCACAACAGGGCATATCTCTACACTAAACCATTTTTTTAATGGTTTGATGTCAAAGACCACCCCATGTGTGCAGAAACCTGAATATAGTCATCTCTAATTTTATTTTATTTAAAGCAAGTCTTTCTTTCAGTAGAAGGCTCCTGTTGGTGCCTGTTCATTGTACAGCCCACGACTAGTATACAGTTTACTTAGAGCTCAGCTCAAATTTAATTACTAAAATAAATTGTAGTGTCAAAGTAAACAGGTAAACTTCAGAAGTGATTATTTCACACATGGATATTTGCCAGTTCTTTTGCAACATCGGGTGTCTGTGCAAGGATTAGGAAGGACAGAGTTTATTTTTTCACCCAGGCTGAAACTTCTAGATATTTTCAAGAGTAAAATCTGCACTGGCTTATGCCACATGAAATGCTATTGACTTCAGTTTAGAAATTGGCTCCGAGCCCAGTATACTCCAGCAGAATTGTAAGACAGGCCCTTATTTCCTCTGCAGCTGTCTCTATTCATAGCCTTCAAAAGCTGGCAGGTACTTTAACAGCAGTCTTCATGCTTGTGAAAAAATATTGACAGGTTTCTTTTGTACTGATCTTCTACTCAGAAGTAGGTTGTGGTTCTTGTCATTCGCATGGAAAGAGAGTTTGAGAACGTAAAATCTTTCTGAGATTCCAGTTACTAGAAGTCAATAATAAAAAGCGGCCAAGTTACTGGGTACCTGTAAGCACAAGTGCATGGGTTGATGGAAATAGAACCATATGTGATTTTCTAGCCTCATATTCTTTCCTTCTTTGAAGTTTCTTTATTCCTCCTGTACATTTTCCTGCCTTATTCTCTAAAGTCCCCATTTTAACTGTCTTCATTGTCTAGAATAGTCTTGTGTTTTGTTTGGAAGGGGAATTGACATGTTATAGCAGCTAAGGGTCCCCCCATTCCATTCCTTTACTCAGTTAAGTGTCTTTGGGTCACTCCACCATTATTCTGTCAATGCATCTCACTTGTGGACATTTATTCTGGGAAAAGAAAGTTATCTCTGTACCTTCCACTCTTTGGGCTAAGAAGAGTACAGAGCCTTAAACCAAGAGCTTTATGATTTAAGCTCTGACGCCTGGTAACTGTATTCAAACACTGTGCTTGGTGAGGCAGATGTACCAAAGCCCAGACTTCTCATTCTCATGGAAATCAAAGCAGCAAGACAGATCTAAATATTACTTTCCACTTTTGCACAAGGCTATTTTTGACCCGAGTAAAGAAATTACAGCTTTCAAGGGCGGTTTGCTAGAACATCTCATTCTGATGCTACAGTCTTTTTACAGTAGTGCCATCCATTTAGCTCAAGTCATGTTCATGACTTACGAGGGAGATCGGGCAGACAGCATGAGTGAGTGCTCCAGGCCGCTCGTGCCGTTAAAAGCCATTAAACCCCTGGATTCACCTCAGTGAATCCCACCCAAATCATGACCGAAAGGCTGCATAAATTCTGCCACTTCTTTTCAGTCAGCCCATAGTCAGAACAGAAAAATAATGGTTTAATGTGTGCATTGATCTATTGAGTGCTTCTGTATTTTTAAAAAATAAGGATCTATTATCTTAATGTAATGTCCTATATTTTCCTCATAATTAATTTACACATATACCGCAATGTTATCCATTTGTTTAACTTAATGTACTGTACTATTCTTTGAGTTTGAAGTGTTTGTTTCAGAAGATATGAAAGCTTCTAGTAGAACAGTTGCTAATACCAAAAGGAGAGCTATATTTACATCTATACATAAATATATGTATCACATGTCCTGGCAACGAAACATAAGTTTTCAACAATGTCAAAAAATCATGATTTTTGACTTTTCTAATTGTATTTTCATGATGGATAATTTTATCCAGCAGCGGAAGTTCAGCAACTTTATACATACACAGAAATAAAGAACTATGAACAAAACATCACTTGATTGCTATACGGAAATTATTCTGCCTTAGACAAAACGGTTTTGTTAAAACTAACAGTTATGTTACAGTGGAAAACAGGAAAAAGCCTGTCCAGTAAATTACTAAGTGCACAGAAAAATGTTCTATTTCTTTTTTTATGGGTTCAATATTGCAAATTCCATCCACATTCAGTAGGCCTCCTGTGCACTATTTTAAGAGGAGTGTTAGTGAAATCAATTGGACTGCTTTTCTCGGAGGCTGCGATCAGCTGAAGTTGTTGCTCCGCTGAGCCCTCCTGTGTGTCACAGCCTATCACTTTTCATGTACCCACCTCAATATTAGCAACCAAGGAAAGTTTTTCCGTCAGTAGGTTTGATCATAAAGGGCCAATATCTGACTTTTCTGCGGTGGCATGGAGTTGATTAAATAGCATATTTGAAAATTAAATTAATAATTAAACAACTAAATTATTTTCCATAGAAAAAAGTTCCCCAAGGTTCCTGTCAAAACGACCTTGGGAAAACCCACCATTTGTGTCTCAGATTTGTTAATCCCTGTGACCCCAAACATCTAAGCAAGATAATATCTATTACATTTTCTTTTCTAAGAAATTTTCTTTTCCACCCCAGAATACACTTATCATGCATCTCCAGATAGGAACATTTTTTGAAGCTTGAGAAGATGACAAAAAATAATCCCCAAGTCTCTCACTAGCTAACGGGCAGTGAAGAAAAAATGCCCTCTTGATCCCCCCAGGCAATCAGCTAAGCTCTGAAGAGAGAGGTTTTACTATAATCGTTGCCTTACAGCAAAACTGTGTGTTACGAGCACCTTGAGGGAAATGCAGACAAGCTCCTTACCTCCATGGCTCCCCAAGGAAGGAAACGAGCAGAATCATTAATCAGTTCATGGGGAGCAAGGCTGAGAGAGACCACCGTGATGATAAACCCCTATGCTTTGCACATATAAGTAGAGAGTTTAATTCAGGGGGTGCTTTAAAGCATATTTAAAATATGCATTTTAAAGCCTCTAAGCGATTGCGAAAACTTCATCTCTTCTGGTGGAATTATATCCACAAAGCTTGGAAATCGAAGCTCAGAGAGGCTGAATTCATTCTGCTCCAGCTGCCAGTCATGGGATCATTTGTTATCGAGGCAGAAAAGCTCCCTGATGGAGCTGCTCTATCTAAGTACTGATAGACAGTGAGCAAGTAATTTCTCCATCTTCTGAATTAATTAATTAATCTATTTCCCCCAAAGTCATGTATTAATCAGCTTGAGTTCATTAGCACTAGGAGTTTAGTATTTTCTATGTAACAGTTATTTTCCTTTGTTCCTGTGAGCATGATAATAGATTAAACAATATAGGGGAATTCTTCAGTTTTTATCAAATAGTTTCTTTCAATTTTTCTTCCATCATTTCTTAGATACCATATTTATTACTGAAAACCAAAAAGCTCCCTTTTTTTTCCTATTTTTATATTTTAGCCCAAAGTCATTATGGTTAACAAATATGACAGTTTTCCTTAAAATACAGTGTCCTTATAATAGAAAGTTTGATTTTTTTTCCGGTTGAGGTCTGTTTCTTTCTTTCCAAGTTTAAAAGTTGAAAGCTTAATCTTCTTCAGAAATGGGCGTATTCCACACTGAAATACATGCAAATTGCCCCGAGGGTTTTCAGCTTTTATTGTTGCTGCATTCACTTGCTCAATTCCGAATGTTGCTTTGCATCTTACTGCTGTTACCCTCAGCAGCAGAGTACCTGAGAGAAGCTCAGCATGAAATGCTTCAATGCTCTTGTGATTATGATACACGGCCAGGACGTGTGAATTCGCTTTATGACACATGGGCACCTTTTGATACTGGGCTACTCACAGCTTCACTGCTTCTTTCCTTCACCAAATACCGTTTAATAATATATCCTTACTGTGTGTAGGGTTTGAGATTTACATACCAAAGTCTACAGAAGTGTGAAAACAATCTATTACTAGAAAAAGATACTGTGTTGGAACCCATAGAATGAGAGACACATGATGAGATAAACTATTTAATTTCTCACCGCGCACTGTATTGCAGAGATCATTTACATTTTTATTAGCCTGTGTAGTGCATAGCAAAACAGGTATTTGGAACTGTTCTCAGTTGTACTTTTAGCTGGAGTTTTAAGATTATGCTCCACTGTAACGACTCAAAGTGCCAGAGCGAAACTCGAAGGCACCGTCCAGTTCATGCAGTTAATGTGAGACCACGAAGCATTTTGCACAGCCCTACTGTTGGCAAAGCCTCCCAAGGGAGCTGTGTGTGAAGCTTCCTGTGCTGGGGAGTGCAGACGAGCAGCAGAATCCCAGGTCTGGGCTTTTCCCTTCTCAGCTTTACTCATCCTGGTTACTCAACATAAACATTGGTGACGCTTTTATTGAAAATTAAATCAGAATGCTATCTATCTGCCTTGGAATGATAAAGATCTCACCTCTGATACATAAGAAATAATTCAAATCATGGCCTGCCTTGTTTTTCCTGGGTAGACAAAGCTTTTAATAAGGAAGAATAGCTCTGCAGATGTAAATCATAGCAACAGCATCCAAAATTTAGTATTTAACATTAGAGGAGGAAGCCTCATGGCTCTGAATAGTGCAAAGGCCAAGATTCAGCTCAGTGGATTTAGACTATTGTGGTCTATTGTGGACTATTTTGAGCAGAAGAACAGAGCTCCCTTTCAGGTCTAATCACAGCTGTAATCTTTTTGTCTGAAATAGCTGTTATCTTTCTAAGACAATTGACATGGAATTCTAGAACTTGAGCAAATTTATTTATTTATAACTTCTGACTGCATGGATTTTTAATATAGGAAGCCAAAGTAGTTTACAGACCAAGTCTGTGGGTTTCCTGCAAAACAGCTAATGATACTCAGCGCTCAGGAGGCTTCAGCACAGACTGGCACTAGACACAGCAAGGGCCAAGCCACGAGGATCACACTGCACCCACATTAGGCAATGGGCTACTTTTGTGAATTGATTGTAAATATTTTGTCATAAAAAGCTGCTCAGCTCAACTAATACTGACTTAGAATATTTATGTCTTTATTCCATCCTCTCCTGAATTTACCCTTTTATTAAAATCAGTGTAACAGTAAGCCTTTTTAATATGTTCTTATAGTAACCAAAGCATTTATGACCCCATTTGCTCTATAGGATTGCCTATGCCCACAGTATACATGAGGAGTCACTCTGAACTTAAAAGTGCTGATTGGGGGCAGAATGAGGCCCAGATCCAGCCCCAGTGAGGTGAGGTTTTACCCCACAATAGGCCAGGACACAAGCAAACCCACCACATGGCACAGTGGTAATAATAGCATCTCCTTGGCTCCTGCGGTAGGTTTAGGAGATGATTTTTTTCCAGAGCCATTTTAGTGCCATCAAGGAACACGTTCATGGCTGAAAATGGATGAAATTGGACTGAAAATACCCAGTTACTGGGTTGCTCTAGCTTGTCTGGCTCTTCGGCATTCGCTTTCTTCCCCTCAGATTTTCCACTCTTGCTGAAACCAGCTCCACTGGTTGAAGCAGTAGCTCCAGGGGGTTGCGTAAACAAATGTTCTGCTGGGTCATCTGCATCTCTGCTGAGCCACTGGCGATGTTGGCTTCTGTTTTCCACGCAATCTGTCATCCTAAAGCAGACAGATGTTGACAGCTTCTCTCATACTCAATGCTGCCTTTGCCGTCAAGCCGCCCTGCTCATCCAACAGTAATTTATCTAACTTAGCTGGGTGTCCTGAAGTCCATAGGTAGAAACCGTATTTCCATGATAACTAAATTTTTTGTTGTTGTTGTTAGTTTCCCGTGGTATCTGGAATGTCAATATTTCCAAAAGGTGCATTGGGCTGTACGTTTTAGGTGTTTTTTCTGGTTATCATTTTGTAGAGAGCTAAGCTATGAAATGCTTCAGTATTTTTTCTTTTTATAACCGAGTGCAATTCTGCTATGAGTAATGAAAAGATGACTGATTCTATCAGTGCTATTTTATCTTGGGGAAATAAAACAAATGGTATTCTTTCAATCATTTGGTAGGCTTATCACACACTTAGAAAGATTAAAAAAGCAAATGGGCCATTTGTCTGATTGGGAATGACCTTAATGCTATAAAAAATACCTCTTTAGTTTTTAAATAATATCGTATGAGTGACAATGCACAAAGATGAATTAAGATTTGAAAGATAGTGATGGTGGAAGGAAAGGGGATACAATAAACAGCTGATGGTAAATAAGATGCATATCTTTTTTGTAGCAGTTATGTGGTTGCACCTTTGTTAGAAAAGGTTCTTTCATATTCAGAAATAAGAACTGAAGAGAAGCATCACATGGTACCATTTTGGATTAATAATCAGCAAAAGTAATCAAAATCTTAAAAAAAAATGATGCTCAGAGTGTTACAGTGTGGTTCAGAGTGGCAAGTCTGGCATTTCTGGAGAAAGGATGGCAGGCAAAAAAGAACAGGTATTTGTATAGCAGATGGTGATGACAACCTCCAAAAAGTTGGAGCTGAAGCTACTTTCTATTCTTGTGCCCAGTGCAGTGCAAAGGAACTGCTTGATGCCCAGCCCTGGGCCGTAGGGAACATCCCCACTGGGAACTGCAAATCCCTATGGAGCTGCAGCTGATGGTGTCCTTATCTGCCAGGCTGCTTCTCTAAAACAGAGTTCTTTCAGTATTTCAGAGTTTGAAGCTGGTGGGTAGAAGGAAGTTCCATATCCACTTCCCTGCAAATGGCTCCCTTGTTTCAGATTGCACTTGCATTTATTCCTCTTGCTCCACTTTCATCTGAGAAATCAGCCAGCATCACTGCACGAGACAGAGATTTCAACATTTCCTTGCCTCAGTGATCCTTCAAAACAGCATATGAGAGGATACTTTGACAGCAAGAGGGGCAATATTCATAGTGATGGGGGCTAGAATAGAGTATAGAGTAGAGAACAGAATTCCCCTGTCTTTGAGGGAAACCCAGTGGTGAAAATGGGATCTTCTCATACCCTTCGTGGTTAGGGAATCATCTCAGTGCCAACTGCCTGGGCCTCATGCCCTTAGTATGAGATGTTTAAATTAAGAAATTCTTAGGAACACTTTAAAACTGTCATTTTAGTGAGAAATCAAGG
>JAUBNY010000120.1:2124496-2135793 GCA_032275445.1 Crypturellus soui | reverse complement strand
TCTGCAAGTTGAACACCATTGACCTTGACCAAATACTGATAAACAGCAGAGAGATAAAATGACAATATTTGTAGGTCTGCAATGTTTGCAGCTGCTGACAGCCTCGACAATGCCAGGCAGGAATTTACAGGATGTTATTCCTATAAATACCATCTCATATCACTCTCTTATCTTTTTTTTTGTATGCCAAATACAAGCTTTATATGTAATGCTGAAAGTTAAACTTTAAATAGCTTCTTTTAAGAAAATGTCATTTAGCACAGATTGACAGATAAAGCCTTTTCTGTGCAAGCAGCTAATAAATATACAAAAAAAAGTCAAACAAAATCTTCTAAAAACTTTGGGAATTACAGAAAGGTAAAACAGATGCACCAATAGTTTGATGATATATAAAAAACACTTTAGGAAAGGTACCTAAAACTTTACCTTGTTTTTATGTAAGCTCTTTTGAGTGGCTGCATACTTCTAATATTTATCTTTGCTTCTCGGTTTGAAGAGCTGTCTTCATACCTGTCTGTCATTTGGATATTATTATTTCAGCTTTGCATGAACAGCCAGCCAGCTTAAGTCAGTTCAGAATCCATAAACTTGCTGTTTCTGTCATCAGAAGTCTGGAACCAGGGTACAATAGCTGTTGCAGACTAAATAGTGTTATTTATTGGTCTTACAGGGGACTTTTTATAATCTTTTGTAGTATTGTCTTTATAGAGTGTGAAGCAATATATATGTTGCTTTGAGTAGCTCTGTGCAGTGCCTCACATCTTTGTGCTATTATTTACAGAGTTATCAAATGACATCTCCAAAGTGAATCACTGGGGTTGAATTGCCTTAGGTAATTCTCCCAAATTAAATTTACCAGAAAAATCCTAAAACAGAGTTTCTAAATGTTTCTGTTCTACAAGGTAGTTGCTAAGTATACATTGTGTTGAAGAAATAGTAGAAATCAAGTGAAATTAGTGAAATTAGAAGTGACTGAAGAGTATAATTAGAGAAGAATACATAAAAGATGAACTTAGCATTTGAATTTAGAATGACTTTTCTCATCCCACTACTGTCACTGACAGGAGAAAGTTGTGATTGCTTTTAAGATGGTTCCTTGTAGAACTGCACACAATTTCATTGCTTAGATTAAGCTGAGTGAAGTCTAAGAATAGTAAATGCTGAATTTGTCTGCACGTATTAATGATTGAACACATTGGGTTTTATTTTCCCGACGCGTCTACAATGTTAAATTGACAGAGGAGTCAGCGTGGTTTTGAAGACCTGCACTCATTGATTCCTTTGCATAGCTCATGTCTTAATTTTCAGTTATCCCACTAAATCCTGAGGTGCAGTTTCTAATTAAACTGCAATCTCTGTTTTCCTATTACATCTACATCCATCTATGCATGTTTCAGGAGCAAATGGGTTAGCAGAGGCATGGGGTGGGAGCAGGCGAGATGTTTGCTGCTTGTGTTGGGGCTCAGGAATGCTGTGGAACACACCCTTTGGCTTGGGTAAATATTGAAATGTAAAGAGTATGAACATTGCAAGACCACAACCTCCTCCCCACCCCAGAATAGTTAATGTCTCTTAGAAAGGTGGGGAGTGGGGGGTTCTTATAGAGTTGGGAGTTAAAGTAAGGTGGTTGCTTGCAAACAAAGAAACTGTATTTGAGGGAAGACCAGCTCTGAATAGAAAGCAAAAAGTGTTTTATTAACACCAAGATTTTCAAGTTTCATTTGAAAGGAAAATCTTTGCATATATGAGGAACAGTCTAGCTAGGTGTTGATATGTGATAGTGCACACAGACTAGGCATTTCTTCTTATAAACCATACTTCTGGTTCGTGCTTCCCTGTTAAAATAAGTAGCTGTTCTGTTGAACTGCAGGCTAAAGTCTAGAAAAGAATCTTTCTCATTTGCCTGCTTTCTGTGTTTCCCCTTCCAATATCAACTCAAGAAGCTTAATTCTGATTTTCACACTTGGAAGTTGAAATATTGAGAGTCAATATCCCTATTGAACTGAACTTAAAGTTCAGTTCGTTTAAGTCCTTTGACTGATGTGGATTTTTTTTTTTTCATTTCTTTCCCTATTTGTACAAATATTAATCAAACAGATTTGGTTCATATTTGCATAATGCTCATGCAGTTATTTTTTTTTAAAAAAAAAAAAAAAGCAAAGCACAAACCCACCTCAACTAAATAAATAAGGAAGAATTTTTGCAATCAAATTAAGTGTAAAACAAGAGAGCTAGTTAGTAAATCCGTTCATATCTTTAATATATTGTTGCCTGGCCCTCAGAAGATGTTAAATGTCTAGTTTTTATGAAATAAATCATACATTATAAACATGTGGCCTGACCACTACTACTATTTCAGACATAGTGATTCTAATTGCTTAGAACGAGCAACCCAAAATTCCCATTTGCTGATTTTTTTATAATCGAAGAAGAACAAATGGATGGCACCGCATCTTGGAAAAGAGAGCAATCCTGAGACCGTTTGTCCAAATTTGCCCAGAACTGCAGGTTTTATTCACCTTTTAGCTCATAACAGGGTGGTACCACCTTACCAGAGGTGGATAATCCAGCAGGTAATAGATGCACCTCTAGGCTGGTCTCTAAATTTTCCATTACATAGATTTTTGTGCCTAGAAATTGAAACTAAAAGAATGAAAATCAGCACATCTTGAATAGGAAGGAACATTTCCCTTGCACTTCATATACTTCTCATAAGTAGTTTGCGTTTTATGAAGTACAAAATGAATTTTGGTGGTTATGAATAAAACCCTTTGAGGATTAGCCTGCATTAGGCACAGCTGCGTTTCTCTAATCCCTTTGCAGTATTCTTTAATAACCAAAAGGTAGCTAAGTTCTCAAGAATGTAGCACTGGTGTCCTGAAAAATGTTGATTGCATAATTTGTAATTTTGCCGTTTGGATAAAATCATCTTGTTTTGTCCTATTATTGAAGTATCAGGCAGCCTGTTTGCTTGTGCAATGACATGGATTCCAGCGGGAAATCCAGGTTATTATTACTTATTCATTGGAATGGCCACAAAATACACATTTGCTGATTTGACTTCTTTTTAATATACCCTTCTGATGAATACTTTTGTTGACAAAACCAGTGTCCAGCTCTCTCCATTGATAAATAAAGCTTAAATAAAGCTTAAATAAAGCCGGGCTATGCCACCCCGGGCCCCGTTTGCAAAAGCAGAGCGGTTGAGGTCTTGCCAAGGACTCTCCCGGGTTGCCATAAAGTCGATTTTTGTTTGTGTAATGAAATCAGGAGCAAGGGCCGCTGTCGTGGTTGGCTGCTGGGACTCCGCTGGTGTTGACTTTCACTGAAAAGACTGAATTTAATAAACCTTTAGCCTCACTCGCTCTTTCTCGTGTTGGGCTCCCGGCTCCTACGGACTCTGCTGTTGGTAATTTGGGGGCTTATTTTGTTTAGGGAGTCTGAGAGCTTCTCTTCACACAGCTGGCTGGAAACTGAGATGAAGGAAATCTTAATTCACTTTTATTAAAAGATCTGCGGATTTATTGTGAAAAATAGAATGCAGATGTAAACGGTACCTGATAAAAGAATTAAATGTGTGTTTAACCTCCTTCGCTGTTTGCTCAGTGCTACTGGTACTTGACCTCCTTTGTTTTTGAGGCTTTTCTCTTTCTTGGTACTTCTATGTTTTGAATTTTACTTAGATTACAAAAACAAACTCTGTTGATGTTTTTCATCTCAAATGCTTGCCAAATCCCTCAGATTTTACAAAATATTTAAAAAGTAATCTGCAGACTAAATTCTCATTAAAAACTTTGCCCTTGCTTTGGGACAAAAGTTCAAAGAACTTCGAATTGGTTTTTATTTGGAAGTGTGAAAGAAAAAATAATGTGAAGTAATTTAGACTTGGCGACCTCACTGTGAAAGTTTTTTTCCAAATTTTAACACGGTGAGTGAAAACCTCTTAAATATTTTTCCTATTTATATTGTGTCAGAGGAGAAATGTCCCAAACATTGATGAAAATAAAATCTTGGAGAATGTCTTTTATTTAAGTCATGTTTGTATTAAGGTGAGGTGACTTAGTAGAAGAGATCCCATAATCCATTTTTTTAGCTACGTTAATTTTCATTATTGCTATTAAAAAAAATGTTTGTGGATTATTTAGAGATACTTATCAAAATGCTAATTTTTTCTTTATCTTTCTTTGTGTTTAGTTAGAAATACCTCTTGGTCATGTAGTTTAAACACTCATTTCCAAATGGAACATTACCCTTTGGCATGATATGTTAGGATTATTTTATATATTCCCTTGGAAATATCAGCTGAGTTGTAAGTAAAAAGAATAAATCAAGTCTTGAGAGTGAATAAGGAAGGAATAGTGAATAAAAATGCCCCTACAGGAATCCTGTGTGGCATCCTGCATCCCAAGCAATGTAGTATTAATGTTTTCCCTGTTTGGCCATTTCTGCTATTTCTAAGGCAGTAAAGCAGAGTTGGGAAAAAAGGGCAGGATGACCAGGATGCTAAAAAGTGTGGAATGATTTCCAAAAGAGAGCAAGAAAAAAATTCAGGTCACCTTAGGCTGAGGAAGACGTGATAAAGGCCTGTAAACCCTGGGTATATAATAAAGAAGGTGATGTGGGAATGCCTGCAGCATTTTCCTAATTTTGGGTTTATTCTCAGTATTCCTGGTTTGCAGTATATGAGAAGTCCACTTGCAGGCAATTATTTTGAAAGACCAAATCATTTTAGAGGGCATAGTGAAATTTGAATGAGTATCTTTTCTTAAAGTACAAGCACTCCTTTATGGGAGGCATAATCTGTGTGGGTTCTGTGAGATGCACTTTATTTCTCAGTCCAGAAATAAGAAAAGAGGGAAAAAAAAGAGGAATTCATGGTTGGTTGTTTTCATATTTGAATTGTTATCATTTTTAAGCAAGAGAAAAATATGGGAATTAGTCTTTTAAGACAAAAAAAAATCCCCTTTTGGATATGCCTTCTTTTTGCCATATGACTATAAATCCTACAAAGACTGTTCATTGGGAAACTCGGATACGTGTGTCTCCGTATTCCCACTTTCTCCTCTGAACCGTGCGTGGGATTTGGGTTTAACCACGGAGCAAACAGCGTGCCTTCCGAAGGAGAAAAATGTGTGGCCTTTAGTGTATTTGGGAATTCTTTTAAAAATAAAGTGAGGCTGTTGAAGAGCATCAATAGCTTGTTTAATTTTTACTTCTAATATTTTATATCACAGCTCAGTGATACCTCTTTCATATATGTCATCACCTCAGTTCCCACATCTGCAGTGAAGTTTATTAGTCTAAATCTCAGGGGAAGAAGAAATCTAAAGAAAACCACCTCGGAGCTATTTCCTCTTTTCTTGGTCTAAACATGGAAATTTAGTGTAGGAGGGACTATTCTGCGAGCGCTAGATGAATCTCATAGTATTTTGAGAATCAGAGTTTTCATATAGCAACGAAAGAATATTGTCTGCCTGCAGGAATCTAAATAAATTTCTTTGGATGTCAAAAACCTCAACTAATGATTCCAGAAAAAGAATGAGGAGCTTTAACATGTGATAGACTGAAAGATGCCATCCCCTATGTACTTTGAGATTCATGGAAACGTGTTTTGCCTCCCATGCCTTTGGACATACGTGGAAATTGCACTTCAAAGAGTGAAAAATAAATTGAATTCACAAGTAATTATGTTTTAATACCTTTTTCGTCTCACTAAAAAGGTGTATTGTTTCCCAAACCCTTAAATTGTTCCATGTGAGTAATGGTGACTTAAATTGTTCTTTCAGCATTACGTTCACAGACCTTTCAGCTATTTCTGTTTAAAGGCATAATGTTTCAAAGTGGTTTATTTAATAAGGCCATTTCCATTCTCTGTCTTGAGAGCAGTTTCTAAAGTCTTGAGATTCAAGCTTATGCGTGGAATTAGAGGAATATTGTTTTAATTTAATGTAGAAATTTGCATTTTAAAGGAAAACAACAGGTTGATGCTGGATGTTTTTCAAAGGAGAGGGTCTGGGTCACAGAGCGAGCCTGTTCTGTCACCGTGCAGTGGCTCTTTGCAGTTGTTTCCTAAATGAGAAATAAATGCAGGTAGTCGTCATCATTTAGCAGGAGGCATTGGTGGTTAAAGCCATCTTTTAAAAAAATAATCAGTGAAGTGATGAGTGACTGGAGAGAGCAGAGTTACTTGTGCCGCAGCTCAGTGCTGGAGAAGGGGGATGCAGTGCAGTATCCCAGCTGCCAGCACAGCTGGCATTTCAGAAAGATGCTTCAGGCATCTGACAACTGTTTGTGTTTGTTGGTTTTACTCATTATTAGACCATCATCTTACCCATCTCATGACAGTTTTTTAGTATTTCATGTGCCTCGTTATGATTTGCTTTTTTTTCTGATGTAACTTACAGATTTCTGACTGGTATTAAACATGGCAGGAAATAAATGATTTGTTGGCTGTAAACCTTGTCAGGAACTAGCCATTACACTGATAGAAAGGATTTGAAATATCTCTAAATTCAGAAGATGATTCTGCTGATCCCCCAAGATCACGTGCCTTGCTGCATAAAGCTCTGTGCATACTTGAGGAATATTATTAGAGCTTGTGAAAGTGACTTTTTAAAAGAGATTTTTGTCACCCCACTGTCGTCACAATAATTTTAAGCTCCTTCTCAGGCATCCGTCAGCTTCACTGCACTACATACAGGGTATGGATTGAATGATTAATGACTCCAATGTGTGTTTTTGATGGAAGTTATAGGCCAGTGAATAATCTTATTTTGGATCAAGTGAAATGTAATTAGAGGAAGTCCTCGTGACTGAGCTAGTTATTCTCTCTGGAGTTCACAGGAAAGTAAATATTGTTATTTAGTTTCTGCAAATATCTGTAAAGATCTTTTTAATAAATCAACAAAAATATCGCTAATCATATTTATAAGCTGTTCTATGAGAACTCCATGAATTGGAAAGGAAATATTACTACTAAAGGGGCAGTGAACAAAATGCTCCCTTGCTAGCACATTAAAAATAGTATTCTGCTTGCTGTTATGTTCTTTTTCTCCTGTTAGAAAGATGTTTTGTCTCCATTATTTGTTAGAATGAATAACATTTGAGACAAGCTGCTTTCTGAGGTGCTGAGGTTTTTAGTGTCAGTACCAACTCGGTTGAATCCTAGATGGTAACTCAAGTGTAGAATTTCAATAAGCAAAGCCAAAACTTCTCTGATTCATCTTGATCACTATAAAACGTGTTATTTTGATTTTACATGTTTTTTTTTTTTTTAAGTTAAGGTTAAGTTTGTATCCCTGATGCAACGCAGAAATTACTAACGGATAAAGCCTGTGTTTACAGTGAAGCTATTTCTGACTCGTTTTGTTTAGTCTTGATTAAAACCATTCCTTGTCTATGGGAAAATCTGGAAACTTGTAACACAAGCGTGTTCTTGTGCAACTGATATGACTGTTCTCTTTTTCTTCTTTTTTTTTCCCCCCTCTTTCCCTCTCTAGGGTCAGTACAGGCCATCTGACCTGTTGTGTCCTGAGACCTATGTCTGGACGCCTATTGAACAGTGTCTGCCCCTGCTTGAGCATTCTAAATATTGTCGTTTCAACCAAGACGTAAAAGCAGGTAAGTGTACAAGTAAGGATGGGCCTGTAACTTTCATGTCTTATTTTCACAATATATTCATATCAACATTATGGAAATCTTATATATTAAAAAAACTCAAAACTGCAGTAGGCCAGCAAATACAGTCCTGCTTACTTAGCAAAAAATAAACAATAAAAATTTAAATATATTCCATTTTATGGTTTATTTGTAGCTCAGAATTAACATATCTTGGTGTCTTCACATTGACGTAAATGTTATTCTGTGCACGAGTAAAGACCATCAAATAGTTATTCCTCCCTTAGATTCTAGTGGGATGAATGTACAAAGAAAGTAAGTTAGCATCAATGTAGCCAAAGGAAAGGGCTTGAAGCTTAAAAGCATCAAATGTTAAGAAACAAACTGCCAGATTTAGAGTCAGAATCTTTCTGGAGAATATTTGAAGAATATAATAAATCGTAAAAGCACCTTAAATATCTTGAATTAGGTTAGACATAGTGTTGGGCTTTTTTGGTTTTGTTTTTTACGTTCTGTAAAAGATTTACTTTGTGAATTGCCAGCATTGAATGGTCTAAATTACTACTGACTAGAATATAATACAGTGTTAATACTATAAAATGATGTAATCAGATGAAAAAGTCACATATGCTTGCTGCAGTTATTACCTCTATGGGCTGGTTCCAGGCTCCAAGGAAGTTCTTTCAAGTAGAGAATAGTTGGTGTGATGCCTGGATGGGAAACAAAAATCTTTTTAACTTCTTTATTAATTACAAATTGCTGACTATTCTCGTTTTGATTCTTTTTTATTTGTTTCCATCCTGAATGCTGAGTAAAACTGTGATATTCAGAGAGGATAGTCATTCAGCTTATGAGCACATAACACCATGATCTGTTTACAGCTGTCAAAAATACAGATTTACTTTACTGTGAGACTGAGTTTCTTTGAGATCAGTTTCCTTTCTTTTCCATGGCTTTATTTTAACATTTTCATCCGCTGGTAAGATGACTGTTGGAAGGGTGAGATATAAATATATGAAGGGAATTGGAAGAGAGATGACAAGTTAAGTGCAGTTGTGAACTTCTGCGGACCCTGCTTCAGTTCCGTGGTTTTCCTGCTGAAAGGGTAATATTCTGTGTTCAGATACTAAAATAGCCAGATTAAATATGCTTTTAAGTATGGATACTGATTTATATGTTTTTAGTAGAAAAATTATGATAAGTGTTCTTTAAATATAGTGTTATTTAGCAATCTGGTTGCTAGAGCCGTGAGATAGAGGGGAAAATCAACCAGGGAGCGTACGTGGATGCTCTTTGAAGAGGTTATTTATCACTCAATTGATAAGTGTATTAAATGGGCAGCACAGATTGATCAACTAGAATCATCGCTAGATTGGTGATAGGAAATATATAATGCCTCAAAATTACAAAAGAAAGAAGGGAAATTGTTTTAGGGACCAGTGTTTTTCAATATGTTCTTATCATGCATAAAAAGAAAATAGTGCATTCATTAAAAATAAATAAATAATGCAGAAACCCAAGGAGTATGACAGTTAAACTCCAGGCTTTTGAAGGTGCTAACCCCACACCAGCCAAAGGGCATCATCTTTTCCGTTCTGGGAAATTCCTGTGGGGTATCGAGCATTTGGAGACTGCAGGACACAAAACTTTACCTCTTTATCAGCACACAATCTCGCTCTGCAGGCCCTGCCAGAAATGCGACTTATGTCCTGTGGCTTAAGGAAATTGCAGCATAGCTATATGTTGAAATGAATTGGACCTGCTGTAAGCTTATATTCCTTGGAGGTTTAAATAGTTGCTAGCTGTTAGGAAGCTGTTTCTCAATGTTAAAATCAGTTTCCTCCTTATTACTTTATTCTGTGCAATAGTCAGTTTAATTAAGTTACACTGAGTTGAAGAGAAAGCAATAAAAATGAAGGTATGCTGCATTCAGAAGAACTGGCATCATTTTATAAATGATGTTTTTTAGGATCTTACTGTATTTATTACTGTGCAGTAGCCAGTCACCTTTTTACAAATACAGAAGGAGGTAGTGAAGGAGGGTTGTAATTAAAGCAGGATTTGGATAATGGTGAATTCAGAAAGCTGAGACAAGGCTTCAGCTGCATTTTACTGAAGAAGTATGCAGGCAATTAGCCTTCCATGAAATGAAGTGGTGAGCGCAGATGAGGGTATGATTATTTAAAAATATATAAAAGCAAAAGAATTAACAGGAGCGTTCTGCAGATAAGGACTTGCCAGTGACCGTGCATACGTATTGAAGCTCATTATGAAATTCAGTCAGATGATAACACCCTCCTAAAATACCCCTGGGCATTCTCTGTTTTTCACCCCAATCAACTTCCTGGTAGGAAAACTGCTCTTCAGGGCTTCATTTTGGTGCCTCCACTAACTCGGGTGTTGTCCTGCAATGCGTTTCTCCAGTCACTGTCCGTTTTTCCTTACATCTGCTGAACATTTCTGTTCATTGCTTGTGAAAAACACCCTTGTCAAGTCAGATTTTCATGAAAAATCTGCTTTTGGGGTTATAATGAATCTGTGGAAAACTTCAAATCTTTCTTCCCACCAGACCTTTTAAGAAGCAATGTCAGGTAAGGGCAGATACAGCCCGGTCAAAACCAGTGGCTTCAAAACCTTCATATTTTTATAACCTCCTGGCCATGTCTAAATACCCCTGTGTGACCATAAGGTGGGATGCAGCAGCCACTTCTCTTAGGGCTTTCCTACCCATGTAGAAAGCTGCACTTTAGTTACGGTGTTTGTAGAGGACTCTTTGCCAACAGGAGCTCTTGGGGAAAGTGATGAATTGGGTATGGGGAGACACAAAAGTATATGAGAGATGGATGTACGTTCTGGTTATTTCATGTCAAGTTCAACTTTCAGTATGTTTGAAATATTCGGGGCAGATTTACACGTCAAAAACAGTGTATATATCGGCCTAGGGATGCAAGGTTACTGTTAGCCATCCGTTCTGAAACAAAGCGACACAAAAAATCAATTGTAAAGCAAGAAGAGTCTTTAAAACATTATGACTTGAAATATGACTATGGTGTGAATTCCAGTTTGGATTAAGTTCTGGCACATCTTTGCTAAATATTTGAGCTTTACAACTTTGTTTTATTTGATACTCCATGCATCTACCTTTGCCGTGCTGCGTGTAGCAGAGCAATCAATGGACCTCGAGCTCCGTCTCCCGCCTTCGGGTGGAATCCATGAAACATTTGCCGTGCACTGAAAATTCCTTGAAACTCATTTTTCATCCCAAGTCACCTTTGCTGTCACCGGCGAGGACATGGTGACGCGTTGGCAGCTCCTGCAGGGAGCTTCTCCCGGGCTCCGAGCCTCCGGATCCGTCCTGGGGGCCGCAGGATTTGCTGCTCCGTGTGGCAGCAGTGACATCAGGTCATCCTTCCCTATGGAGCTTTGAGGAACGTAATTGATTCCGCGTTTTAATTACTTTTATCTCCTAAGTTGATCGCTATAATGTGATTTATTTAGCTGATAGGCTGCTGCCAATTGCATCAGAGTTGCTTATTGCATGAACACACCTGCGGGTGTAATTCCCAGCCTGACTCCTTGTTTTTCTCTTCATATACCTCCTTAGTGAGAGCTTTTTCCCTTCCTTTCTAAAGTTCTTTTACTGCTTTCTGCCATTTCCCCTTGCATACAGCTCAAATATT
>JAUBNY010000120.1:1413992-1430054 GCA_032275445.1 Crypturellus soui | reverse complement strand
GATTTCCTCATTTTTGGTGAAAATGTGTTTGACTTTTATATGTGACACTTGCCTTTTACACATATTTTGAATTAATTATCTGAGAAGCCTGTAGAGACTTTTAAGTAAGATAATTAATTTTGTCTTGTAATAATTATCTGTTTGGATATGACAATAAAAAGGATGCCCTGCTCCCTGCTGCAGATTCCATGCACTCAGGTAAGAGTGGCTGCTGCATCCGTAGCTGCTGAGCTACTTCTAAAGAGCAGTAGAGCAGGAATGGGAACGAGCAGCTGAGGGCTGAGCTTTCCAAAATGTCCATTCTGCCAGGGGCTGATCCATTTTAGGAGTTTTCTTCCCCTGCCAGAGATTTCTGCTTCCTCTCTGTGATGGCAAATCAAGTGGTTTTTTTAGACACACTCTAGCAGAGTGGATTTACTGATGGAAGGGGATGGACCATAGGGAGGAGAGCCTCTTCAACTGACAAATAAAAAGATAGAGCAATCATCATTAACCTACTTATCGTTGAGCAGCACTGCTTTCAAACCATTCTTTGAAAGGATTGTTTTCTCTCTGGTGAAGTATTTCTACATTAATGTGTTACAGAAATATACCTGTTATTAGGGCTACACATCAAAATGAAAAATCTTCTTTGAATGCTCACATTCAAGACTAGGCAAGATCCTGACTTTGGAAGGTGCTGAGCATCCAGTCTTGAAAGGCATTTAAGTGTGTACTTGACTTCTAAGGTATACATTAAATAGACTCAATTGGACATAGACATCTTTTAAGATAAGCATATGCCTCTGAACTGATGGAAGACTAGATCTGAGTGCTCAGTGGGTCAAAACACACCCCTGTAGTTTTCCTTTCGTCCCTTTCCTCTGTTTCTTCAGAGGCTAATTTTGTCCCTTTCCTCCAGGCTAATTATGTGCTATATATTTTTCACCTCCACTTGCAGCACCCTCTACATTCAGCACACATTTTCTAAGCAGTTTAATAGTCTGGTGGAGTGTATAGTGTTGCCGTTGAAATCCCTCAGAGCTGCCTGCAGTCATTCAAGGATAGACTTTGTTTGCCCTTGTTCCATTGATTTGGAACACCATTTGATTGTTTATTTTTTCCCCCTTGGGTTGTGTTCTCTTGACACACAAGAACTTTTCCTTTTGCAGATGAGAAGATACTTTATGGCAAAGATGCTTTATGGCAAAAAGAAAAGGAAAAAGAGGAATTTTGCATTTTTGCAATTCATTTAAAAAAACTAATGGGAAGGAAATGTGTGGACTGACGATTAGTCACTCACTCTCACAGTGTTACCTGACAGCCTGCAGCTTGATTCAGATTTAAGTGTTGATTAATGGGAAATGATCTAATCTGATTTAACAACAGTGCACCCTTGAAAGTACATTTGACTGGATGGAATGGAAAAATATGCAACTCTGAGATGAATAATATCAGTGTTGAAAATGACAGTGTGAAAGAACGTGAGGATGTTTATCAATTCCAGTGATTAAGAAGTGGTCGGACTTCTTGTTTATCTGTTTTGAGAGGCTTTCTTGCTCCTGCTGGCTTTCAGGTGAGCATCAGTCCAATCTCCTTGGCAGATAATATTGCCTAGAGCATACCTGACGCACTCCTTTTTGCTCGTATGATATTTTCATGCTCAAGTCTTACCTCTTTTGCTATCCAAAATGTTCATTCCGAAGTGAGGCATGCCATAAAAAGAAAGGCAAAAAAAGGCACTGATCTTCGGCCTATTCTAAGCCCTTGCTCCCAGGGCTGCCCACCAAGCAGCAGCAGGTTCGTGTTTTCTTTGGCCATCCCTTTTGCTGCCAAAGGAGCTACAGAAGCCTTTCTTTCTACCCACACACCTCTCATTAGTTTTTGTTCTAGCTGAGCTTCGTCCTTTCAATTTTGAATAATAAATGCATGATGCTTATATATCCCTACTCTCTTAAGAAATCCCGTACATAGGTGAAGGTTTACAGTATCCCAAGCAGATTTTTTAATTTGCTTAATCCGTAACCACTACTAATCTGATATGGCAGCTCCCCAGCCATGTAAGATGTTTAACAAACGGTGGTGCAGGAAGGGCTCTTAAATGACTTTCCTCTGCTGAAATATCTTATTGATTTTTAGTAAGATAATTTCTGAAAAAATAGAAATAGTAAATTTTATGTTATGCACTAAACTGATGCTCTGTAAATTTGCCATTAGAAGTATGCCTTATGTTTTGCAACAGAAAATACAAAACTACAGGCATCAGTATGAGCTTTTTGACAACAATATGAAAACTTTATCCAAAAGTTTGGAAATTGGTTTAGATTGAGCATTTTTTTTCTGAACGTATCTTTCACTTTCCACTGGAATAACATTTTCATATGGCAGCTGTAGTTGCTACCTTCTAAAGGAAGAAGGACTCTGGTATTTCCTTCTTCCCCTTGAAAACTTTTTAGTTGCCAACGGGAATGTTTCTGTTGACTTCATTGAGCTTTGACTCATGCCAACAATATAATTTTCCTTTTAAAGCAGTGTGCATATGGCTAACGCCTGCAATATACCTTGTGCTTTAAGGGTACTGCATTGATTTTTCTCTCTTGCACTTACTGTTAAGATCAAATCAATGAGACCATTTGCAAAAATAAATGAGACTGTTTTGACTGCTTGTGGTTTCATTGTTTTTATCCTCCAAGTACAAATTTCACTAATTGCAGACTAGCACAATTGCTCTTTCAGTGATTCTTTGGCTTTTTTGTGTTGTTCTGTTTTCATCAGTTAAAATACTTTTTGTACTATCGGAGAGACTGATGGTATTTGAATGGGAAAATGTTTAATAAATTGTATACATATGACATCAGTTAATTTTCTTAGCAAGAACAACAATATAATTTCAGATATTACAGTAACCAATATCAAGGCCGATTTTACTTCATATATTGTTCTATCATAAATAACAGGTCAGTCATCAGTCATATTAATAAAGTTCATAAATAATTTCAGTAGATTATAATTGTTTTTCTTGTTTGATCACTTAAGGCTACTGGCTTTCCAGCGGGTTTATAGGGAGATAGAGTTCAGAAATAAAAGTCCTTCACCAAGTGAATTCTGCTTTTCATTCTGGAGTCTCATTTCAGTCTTTCTGTTGACTAAACACTGATAAAGCATTAACCAAAATTTTCCAGAAACCACAAAAGGAATCTTCTGCACAGCAGACTCATTTTTCCCACGTGTGTGTTATCTTTGTTGGGTTCACAGGGTCTATTTTTTCCTTGTAATGCATCATTCTCTCTATCTTTTATTTATGAATATAGCTACTGAGATGCTTAGCATCAAGGCAATTTGATAGTATCTCTCACCAAAATAGCCAAGTGTGTGTATTCCCTTCTTGGCACTGCAGAAGCTCATGTGCAGTGAGTAGTGCTGAGCACCCAATAGTGCCTAAAGAGCAGCAAAGTGGAGTGTTTCACTTTCCTTTTTGCCACTTTTCACCCTGTTCTTGGCTATATTATGGGGAAAAATGTATTTGTGCAAAAATCTCTTTCAGCGGAATGTGAAGGAAATAAATGTAAGGTCTGCCTTTCCTTGTTTTGTTCTTTATTGCTTCCTCCTCGCTCCCCTTTCTCACAACACTCATTATTGTGTATTTTATACAACATCTATTCCTTATTATACCTCCTTTACATTACTGTGGTTCCTGGACACTGTAGTTATAGATCAGGACCCAACTTTGCTAGATGCTGGACAAAGCCAGAAAAAAAGCCAGTATCTAGTCTGACTCCAAAGATTTAAAACCATTACAAAAGAAAAGGAACAATAATAGAAAGAGATGTCTTAGAGGTGGAATAAAAAATAATAAAAGATTTTTCAAGAGCTTGGAAGCCAGTGATCTCAGCACTCCAGGATTTAAGTATTACCAAGTTGTGAGAGAAGACACTTCCATGTTCCATTCAATGGTTACATTATTATATGGAATATTTCTATTCCATCATTCTAACTGGTCTTTTATATGCTGTCACTCAAATATTTTTAAAATAACATATATAGTTACATAGTTATAGCAAACCCCTCTGCTGTAAATGAATTAAGGGTCAAATTTCCCTCTCCTTACCCCACAAGATGTTTCAGGGAACAGAGTAAGGTTTGACAGGCTGTGACAGTCGGCAGCAATATTGCTAAAACCAGCTTAAAAAATCATTTCCTCCTCCCCAGCTGTGCGTTTCTATTCCTGTATAGCCACAAGCACCGTGCCTCTTGTGAGCTGGACTGGGGAACTAATCCACTTGCAGAATAACCCAGTAAAATCATATCAGCAAGGCTGGCCTTCAAATACCAATAACCAGAGCCAGTTTACTGTGGTAAACTTACCTGTTCCTTATTGAGCAGAAGGAACCAAATTTTATGGAGTCAGGATTTCCGCTGCGCTATTCACTCACCGCAAGGTGCTGAGCAGTGCAAGGGCTGATCACAGCTGTATTGTAAAGGCCACACTAACACCAACAGTGTCTATACTAACGCCAACGGTGCCTGCATTAGCAAGCAGTGCCGGGGGAAGCGGTTGCAGGAGCAAGCAGCTGATGACAAGGATCCAGCACTGTTCACGTTTCAGGAGCTCAAATTCAGATTAACTCTAGTTTTGTCCTGTAGACCCTTAGCATAATGCATACAATGCACATAATGCAGATGTAGCCGTGGGTGCATCTGTGCTCGGAGCAGCAGCACCCAAAGAGGGGATGATGTAGGATGTCGCCACGAGGGCATTTCCTCCTGACATAAGTTATGTCACCTGGACAAATGAGTTAAGCCGGGGCAATAAGAGCAGTCATCTATCTGTAAGTCTTGCTCTATCAAAACCAGATTGGCTAGCATAGCTCAGTTGGATGCAGAGGTGATTATTTTTAACATAAGCAAAATATATGTTCTAGCAGGCACACGGAGCCCTAAGAAAACCCTTGCTGATATAGCTACTGCTCCCTAACAGAAGTTATGTTGATAGCAATTTATATTTATATTGCAGATAGACCCGTCGCTGTTTGTTAGGAAAAGATTAGGGATATATAAAGTCCTCAGAGTGGCACTGAATTGTTTTGTGCCAAGAGCAGAATCTCTGTCTGCTCGGGAATAATTTAGGTCAAAAACCACTATCAGCTTTTCCTTCATCTGTGGCTTGTGGATAAAAAAGGCACATCTAGAATTTGCAATCCTCAAGCACCTGCTGCACAGTTAAGTACCATACTGGTAATTAGAATTCTTATTACTCTCGAAGGGCTAAACCAGAAGATTAAAAGAACTTTATTTTCCTGGGAGATTAAATGTTCTATATTTGAATAACTAGGATAGATGATCATTGCTATATAGAAGCTAAAAACGCTTTTTGCTGGATTTGCCTTTCTAGTGCAATGATATGTAGGTCATATTTGGTATATTTGGATATGTAGCAATAAATGTTAGGCATAAAATTAAAAAAGAAAAAAGAAAATTTGGATATTTGTCCTATCTTTCTGGCCTTGGAGAAGTTATTTCACTTCTCTATACCTCAGTTTACAGAGATGACTAATGATAATATTTTCCTGCTGCACAAAGGTATAGGCCAGTGCTCGGGTGGAAGAGATTATGACTGTATTTGTATGCAGATAATGGAAATGTGATTTAATAACTTTAACCCTACCTCTGTGACAAAGCCAGAGACAATATTCTAGGGTTGTCTCTAGACTGTGTGTGATAAATCAAAGAATTTGAATGCCACACAGATGACTCAGCTTTACCAGAAGATGATTCTGAGAAAAGGTCAAAGACGTTACTGAACAAAATATTAAAAACTACTAGAAACTCTTTATAGGCAGTTGCCTCTTCTTGAGGAGAAAAAGGAGATACAAAGAATTGCAAGGCTTTCACTATTTAAAGAAGGGTTTTGTTTGTTTGTTTGTTTTACTGTTATAATTCTACAGTCCTTCCGAACATATGGTCAAGGCAATGGTAATTTTGAATCCTTTACAATTACACATTCTCCTAGGAGATTTTTTCTCTTGAATAAATATTCCTGCCATTCCTAGAGTAAGGTTTATCTCAGAATAATATTATTCAGTAGCTCATGGTCTACTGCAGATTTAATTTTATTTAGGAAGGCACCACAGGCTTCCCAGATATACTATATAATATAAATAGGTATTTATTAAAGACCAAAATTACAAGGCTGTGTTGTTTTTTTGTGGGATCTACAGTATCCCATGAAACCCTCTGCACATATGTGATGATCTGTGAAAATGAAGAGAGGCTCACCCAGGATCTAGAAAGCGCAAAAAGTATTTGGGTTTCTGGTTTACCATCCTTTTCCCAGTGTTTGCAAAGTCAGTGGGTTATGGCTTGATATGTATAGCTGAATCTGTGCCTCAGTCCTTGGCTTTGAAAAGGGAAAAAGAGGAGGACCCAGGGAGTTTTAAATTGATCAGCCTTATTTCTTAACTGAAAAAAAACAAAGATCAGAAAAAAAGTGTCTGCTTTCAATTGCCCGCAGGATGATGAACAACTAAGTAACAGTTAACATCAATTTAAGATTGAATCAATGAACTTCCCTGTTCTGACAATCTAGCGGTCCTGTGGGACACTAATGAAGTAGAAGATAGGGTATATATTGACATTAATATGGTTCTTGTGCCTGTTTTGTGATTTTCTCAAAATTATCTAAAGAAATGTGATCTCTCTATGGCCCTCTAAGGCAAATACAGAAATAGTCAGGAAATTTTGTCTTGTGAAGTGGTTACTAATGGCTAATCTCTGAGTTTAGTGCTGTTTCAGATCTTTAGTAATGATTCAAATAATGGAATACTCAGTACCCTTAGTAAATTAGCAAGGAGGGCCTGAAAGCAGGCTGGATATCAGCATTACATTACATTACCTTGACAAGTTGGAGAAATGTGTTGTAATTAATAAAGTGAATGGCAAGAGAAAATTTCAAAGAAGGATAATTGACTGTTTAAACATAGAACTGGGAGCAACTGGTTAATCCGGATTTCTGGGGTTAATGCTAGATCACAAAATGAATGTAAGTCAACAGCACCAACAGGTGGGAAAAAAATCCAATTATACTGAGTGCCAGGACCACTCTGTAAGACCTATTCAGGAATCCTTTACTACCACTAGAAGCTCAGCAGGAATACTGTATTCTGTTTGACACAGCCGTTTCATGAATGATGTGAATCAACCCCAAATAAGCCTGGTAAACAGATAAAACTGTCTTGCAATATATGTAGGTTGCTGGAAGAGAAAAAAATAGCCTTTTGCTTTGCCCTCTGTCACAGAATCACAGCAGTGTTGAGGTTGGAAGGAGTCTCTGCAGATCATCTGGTTGAAGCCCTTGCTCAAGCAGGGGCAGGTGGGACAAGTTTCCCAGCACTGTGTCCAGCTGGGGTTTGTGCATCTCCAAGGATGATGACTCCTCAGGCCTCAGCAGCCTGTCCCAGTGTTTTATCACCCTTAGAGTCATTCTTTTTTTCTCATCTTTTAGTGGATTTTCCTGTGTATTGATTTGGGCTCATTGCCTCACCACTGATATCACTGAGAAGAATCTGACCTGTCTTCTCTACTCTCCAATGTTAGGTACTGATAAAAGGTGATACCATTTCCCGCAAGACTTTTCTTCTTGAGAGGAAACAATCCTGGCTCTTCTCTCTTATATAAGACATGAAGTAATGAACTTAAATTGCGGGGAAAATGAGCTAGATTAAGCAAGCAAATAAACGAAAAAACTATTGGGATAAACAAGCCTGGGAATAGACTGCTCACTGAGGTCATCTGTGCAATATCCACCACTACTGTTTTTTAAAAACAGGTAGAGCAAGACAGGAAGGAGGTAATTTAGTCTCTTCCTTTTCCCAACTTTTCATGAGCTGTTGCAATCTTAATTCTTTGGAGCTTAGTGTCTCTGTCCAGCTCCACAATGTCTTTAGCTTATTCCTTTTCCTCACAGTGTCTCTTTCTCCCAACATGAGGTTCTATCAAATAGTAGCAGAAGCCCCTGTCAGGGCATAGCAACATATTAGGAATTGTAAATACTTTCTAGACAACCAGAAATTCGAGCGTTTGTCCAACCTAATCCTTCTTCCTTTGACATTCTTCCAGTTATCTACAGAGTCTGCAGGGTGGTGAGCTTAGTGTCAGGTCTTAGGCTCAGTTTTTACAAGGTAATTTAGTGCAAACCTGGCCCTTTGTACATAACATATAAACTGAAATTATGTGTCCAGCCCCACCTGAGAAGTGGTGTGGTTTTCACATTTCAGGCCAAGGCATTTAGCATTTCTTCAAGACTCTAAATATGATTAAGTTGTTCCCCACACACACGCACAGATATCCTTTATAGATATCCTGTATAGACTTTCCTCCTTCTCACAACATTATTATTATTATTATTATTATTATTATTATTATTATTATTATTATTATTATTATTATTATTTTATTGTCATCTCTGTCTGGTTTACCGATGCTTGCTTTCTGGAAACCTGTTGTCCAAATGCACTTTAGAACTTGAGGGAGAATTTTTCAGTGTTTTCCTCCAAAAAGCAATGAAAAAACAATCTAAATAAAAAAGTTCTCATAGAAAAGGGGAGAGAAGAAACCTGGTATTCTGTGTCCCCACTAAGCCATGGTAAAACCTTTAAGGAAGTGTTATGTTTTTTGGTTACACGACAAAAGCAAACAAACCCCACAAAGCATGTGCAAGTCCCCAGGGAGGTTTTCTGCTTAAACAATGTGGTCTTAAGTGAGGTTCCTAAGCCCAACAAAGCCAACCATGGTCATAGATTTGTTACTCAGCTAGGGTTCATCACTGGAGTAGCCCTGTATCCTGCAAGCTTTGTTCAATATAATTGGATTCGGCTTTGAGAAGTTAAAATAAAAAACGCTGTCGTGTCTCAGCAGAGTGCCTGCAGCAATAGGGGTCAGGATGGACTGAGAATCAGCGCTGCTGGGTTATACTACAGATTTGACAAATAATTTACTGTGTCACTTGGTAACTAGAATAACAGACCTTATCCCTGTGGAGTGTTTTGGAGGACTCTTTGACGGGAAGCACTTCGGAATCAAAGAGTTAAAATACTAATAAAATAATATGAGCACAGAGTAGAACATGCAAAGTTCCCTCTTGAGACAGAAATTAGGTGAAAAATAATCCCCAGTCACTGTGATAACAGGATGAATCCATGTGGACAGTGACCAACTATTGCAATTTTTTGCTTTTTTTGCTAACATGCCCTTTATTCAAAGCCTTGTTTGTTTAGGAGAGGGACAACTGCATCAGCTGTCCTGTCGACAGGGATGGAAGCAACCGTTCGAGTCAGCTGGCTTGGGACTTCCCGGCAGCTTTTGTGCTAACATAAATCACTGCAATGGTATATTTTAAAATAGGGTATGCAATTGCTTCAAATCAAAGAGCAAGTGGCTTTATGAGTCCAGGCTTGATCAGACTTTGAGAAACAGTGTCCTTGAGCAAAGAAAATATTGCTGAGTAATTTATTAGGATTTTAATGTGTTGCTCATTTAAAATGAGCCTTTCATCTGCACCAAAATGCAGAAACAGGCAAGCGATCAGAGAGAGCAGTGTTGGTTAAAGGGTCTGGGAAGACCTCATCTAGTCCAGGCTTCCATTGAAGCAGAGCTATGCTGATAAGGAACGCTGAAATGCTGTATTTTGCTAGGTCTCAAAAGCCTGTTGGTGCAGTTCCTGTGTGCCTTAAGAGGACAAATCACTCTGATACGAAATACCAGACCCAGGTAACCGCTGCTCAGATTTTGCAGTGTCAACGACTGAGTGATTCCAGCGGCCTCCTGCGGCCCTGCAGCCATGAGACCAGCAGCACACGGAGCGGGGAACGATCCATATGTGCCCTGGGGAACACTGATAGGAATATTCCCTACTCTGGCACAGAAATACTCACCCACGGTCACTCTATAGTGGTGAACTCAGGATGGGATTTTTCACATCATAAAATTTCTGAGTTAGAGCAAGAACCCACATTGTCTAGGGCCGTAGTGGGTATGATTAAAATCAAGAATTTCTTCCTCTGTTTCTTCCATAGAGGTTTTCTGCATTGACAATAGGTGCTGCATAAGCAAACAAGCCAGCCTGGCACTGCTGGGAGATTTCTGCAATGTGAACCAGGAGCTGCTGTAGCCCAGATCAGCTGCATCATTAAACTCTGGAGTTCCTGCAGCTCGTCATTCCACACTGTGCTTAACGAGAAGCAGATTTTGGAGGGGCTGCGTGAGGAGATGTGGGTTCTCTTTTCACTCCATGACTTCAAAGAAAGGAATCTGAGAGGTAACATCTGTGTGCATTTTGGTTGCGTGCTCTGAAGAGAAATCTCCAAGCCTAATATTTTGGGAATTTCAACAGAATCTTCAGCAGAGCAGCAGTGATGATGCCGCAGATCCCTGGGAATGAATTGCCCTCTACTGGCCACTGGGCTGCAAGTCTCTTCCCAGATTCCCACTGCAAATCCCTATGGACATTCTGCACCAAGCCAAGTCCATTAAACCTCAATAGTCTTTTCTTTGTCCACCTTTCACATAAATTTACTCGGATTCATTTCTAACTTCTGATGTCAAAGGCAACTTCTATAAGGCAATGCAAGAGACAGAGGATCCACCATGGAAGAAGGGGGAAATGCCTTGGCACTAAAAAGCCCCTGACTTTCTTTTCCCCGTGGGAGAGTGCTATAGGAAAGGAGGTATCCAGTGCAGATCACACAGTGATGTTAGATGCTGTCAACAACTTTTACTGCAGATTCATGGAAAGTTCCCAGTAGAAAAGCTGGGGAAAAAAAAAGTGGGAAAAAATAGCATTTGATACTAGAAGATTTTCACTGTCTAGAAGGAGTTTGGATGGTGTGGAATCTGAATCAATAAATATTAAGAAATACTGACTTAAATACTGATTTAAGCCTCCCCTTAAAATTCTGAGATTGTATATCTTAATGCCATTAGGTCAATCTAGGGTGGTTTGTTCTGAGTGGGGATTGTGGGGAGTGCTGCACATCTGAGGAACCAGAAACCACA
Organism: Crypturellus soui; assembly: GCA_032275445.1. Lineage (NCBI taxonomy): Eukaryota > Metazoa > Chordata > Aves > Tinamiformes > Tinamidae > Crypturellus > Crypturellus soui. Next base: position 1,419,026 of record JAUBNY010000120.1, on the reverse strand, counting down.
ATGTGGAGTTGTCTCCTGTCCCCTGTGTCTGCATCCTGCTCGCAGATCCTCCGAAGAAGGGGAGTCAGTGACCCCGGGGGCTAACAAGCCTCACACAGGGCAGGAGCAGCCTGGACCCCGTGGCTGCAGCCCCAGCCAGCCTGAAATCGCCTGCAGAAAGGAGTCCCTGCTGCACTTCCTGAGATAATAGGAAGATGTGACATTGTGGCAAAGACATAAGGTGCTGGTTTATCAGAAGAAAGCTCAATACAAAATCTCAAATAATCAAAAAATGGCTAAATTATGCACACTTCCATTAGTAAAAGCACAATTGCAGGTGAAAGAGTAAGGGCTGTAAAATGTGTGTAGATGAACATTTATGTATGTTGTAAAGTGCTGATTGCTTCATCTCCTATTGAAGTCAAGTGTACCATATAAACATTAACTTGTTAAATAATCTCAGGTACCACTGAGAATAAGGGACTGGGGCCAGCTTTAGCCAGCGTTTTCTACTTTAATATACCATCCTTTTCCCCAGGTAGGTTTGCGTTCAGGAATTGCTGCACATCTGCTAGCGTTGGGTCCAGAAGCATTGCTAGAGAAACTCAAGGCCAACATACGTTTCCCCACTGCTGTAATGAACACTTCAGAAAGTCTGTGTAAGTGTTACTGCAAACCCTGTCTATCACTATCCTTTCAACTCTCTGCAAATACTAAGGGAGGAAATTCTGCCTTTGGGCTTATTCACTGGGAAAACAATTGTGCAGGTAGCTTTAGGAGAGCAGAGCAGAAACTTCAAAGAAAGCACCACAGACCACTAAGTGAATAATATACAGCAACATTTAGTAGCACAAAGAACATTAAGGGAAGACAGACTCGCCACATACATTAATTCTTCAAGGAAGCTGTCTCAGACAACTTGCTTCAAATGCTGCTCACCTCAGAGGGCAGTGCATTCACCAAGCTTTGCCACATGCTCATGCTCTTTCAGCACCGAGGACTATGGAGATGATAATTGTTTAGGTTGCACCTTCTTCAAAGCTGAACTTCTCACTCGGTATTGCTGTAGCACCTAGCACTGCGACATGCTTATCCATGGCTGAGGCTCTTTCATGATGTCGTGATACAAAGAAACACTCTGGTCAGCCCTTATGTGTTGCTCAAAATGTTTGTAAAGGATCTGGGAGAGCCCTTCAAATCCTTTTTGCACAACAGCTGACAGGAGAGCTTAGCTCTTGGGCATTTCATCATGATTGACTCGTCTTTGGGTTAGTATCTCGGGTAAATATTCATCAACGGTGAAATATAGGAAATCTAAGAGGATAATGAAACGTTGGCCTTAAATACCATGACACAATCCTAATTGCAGGCCTCAGCATATCAACAGGCAGGCTTAAGTGAGTTGCTAGTCATGCTGGAAATCCAAGGCGCAGGAGGAACTGGAACAGTGATGCAAAGAGCCATTTCCTCTGCTCTATCAAATACATATCCTGTAGTTTCATCATCAGAAACTTTTCTTAGTGCTGTCAAGTGTTAAATATTTAAGGCACGGGTTCCTTGTGCATGTAATTTTATGTTATGCAACAGAGTGATGTGTCTAGTTGCTACTGTAAAAAAAAAAAGTCTCTAATAATGTTTGCTATGATTCCTGCCTTCCAAAAGAGCATACATTTTCTTTGAAGTAAGCAGGCAGTTGTTGCTAGGCACTTAACATTTAAGGTACCTTAAATATTTTAATGTGTGTATGCCTGCCGTATCTAGGCACCGATATTTGTTTATGTTATCATTATGTAACCCTTTCTACCTTATAGCCTTTTTCACTGTAACTATTCCTTCGGCATCCATAGTTAAAATTCAACCCTGACATTTTTCTTTCCACAAAGTAGAAGACTAAAGTAACTACTGTGAAGAGTTAAAAATATCTCTGATGCAAATCTATGCTGTGTCTGGATGTCTTGCACTGTTAGTATTTTTTCTTTGTACAGTCTTCAGAAGTGAGTAGCATGTTTAAAAGAGCTTGAATGAGATCATTTCAAAGCTGGTAGTAGTTCTGTGCACTTTAACATTTGCCAGACACTTACATGTCCCAAAGGTATAAAATTCTCAAGTTTTGGAGTAAATCATATGATTTCAGTATTTTGGGTGTAGAGCAGCACAATTTGAATCACTGGCTCAAAATGCAGTTCTCATCACCCAGGCATGTTGCAGTCATGACCTGCTTTGGTTATATGATTTCTTTGGCTTTGTGCCTGCCATTTAGAGATGTACAAGTTTTGATCGAGTTTTAGGATTAATGTTCGAGGACCAAGATCACCTTTAACTGAAGGTGCAAACATCTTCATTTGACAACATCCTTTTTTTGACCGTACTGTCTAAACTGTCCTTAGAGGCATATCCAAATCTGCTACATCTCTCTTTCCTAAGGGATGGTGGATTATGAGAAAGGGAAAAGTTTCCTGGTGGTTGGGAAGGCAGCTGAGGAGTACAGGAATGAGAGAGAAGAGCTGATCACAAATGATCACCCTGAGGGGGACACCCTGGCGACCAAGTGAGCACCAGCACATACTGAAAAGCTTCCCTGGGGTCTCTCTTACTATTCAAGTGTCCTTTGCAAGGAAAGATCTGCATCTGTCGTGGCAGCTGGGCAATACTGCCTTAGGTTTTACTTAGCTTAGATCAATTTTATTCAAGTAAAATGGATAAAGTCCCTAGGTTAAATTTGGTGATTCTCACTGACAGATCTGCTCGCAGGTCTGCACTCAGGAAGGTGGCAGAGACTGCTGACTCTTCATGTTCTTCCTCCTGGGTCTACACGAGTTGCAGTAAATATTCATCATCTGCCTGCGGGAAATACACCAGGGGGTTATTCCAGACAGTCTCTGGAATTTCTGCCAGTGGCAGGAGCTGAACTTTTCTGACAGGGCAGCAATGGATGGGAACTCAGAGCTCACCCCATGATTAAAAGCAGTAAATCAGGACTTCCCATGATAGGTAATCCATTTAGATTTTGTAATGAAAATCTATTCGTTGTTAGATGCCACAGAAAGACAGTAACCAGGCAAAGGTCTGTACTCTGTTGGTGTGAAATTCAATGTATTTATTTTCATTACTTTAAAACTAATATACCACCCCCCTCCATTTTTAAAAATGAATTTGATATTTGTGAAGGCAACTGAACACCCTGGGAGGCCTTTACCCTCGGTTTATCTACTGAATGGATACAATAAATGTAGTGACTCTTCAAGCTTCATTTCATTCTCCTCCTGCTCCTCCTGCTCATAGGTGGCTGCCGTTTCTTACTGGGAGAGGCTGTTGATTTCCACAACTGTTCAGTCTGCAGCCTTTTTACGGAGACTTCCCACCACACTACCCATTAGCAGAAATTCCATCCATGATTTTTGCATGTTGTGGGACACACTTCATAGGGTACTGTACAATCATTGGGTAGATGCCATATATAAAGGACAGATTATGAGAAACTCCATATTCCATTTTTAATTCCAAAGTGTGAAGACCATCCTTACAGATCCATGCCTCCTGGCATTCTTTTCTGAAATATGCATGAAATATGCACTTTTCTTTTCCTAAACTTAAACTTCATGTGAAGCCTTGCCTTCCATCTGACCATACTGCAGGCGCAGGTGATACTGAAGGCTAAACCTGCTCCTTCGTTCTGTGCAGAATCCCTCCTTCCAGAGACAGCAGAAAAGTCGGGGGGGCTATAACTGAGCTAGCTTAGTTAGTTAGTCTCCTTTTTGCTTTTTGAACTGGGCTGCTTAAAACTCTGAAGCAGAAAAGAAATCTATTTGTCTAGAAAGTGGTATGGCTGCTTTGTAGCTCGATTGAAAGTAACTTTTGCTTTGGATGCCATTCAGTCGCATGTGAATACACTTGTATCTAGTGTTAGAGAAGGGCAGACTAAATGCTCAGATTCACATAGTCATTCATAGGAATGCAGAATGATCCTAGGAACATTGTAATGAATGTAGTGCTTGTGTAGAGCTCGGAAATCCAGATTACCTGTATAAAAGCAGGGTTCATTGTACAGCGAGCCTAATGAGTCTTGATGTCAACTATTTATCTTTAAGCAAATGATTTGCCTTGAGAAAAAACAATTTAGATCATTGTATGTGAATGTCCTGTACCTTTATGAGATATTCCTACCCACATGAATAGGAGAAAGTGCTAGTAAGATCATTTTACTTATTGCTAAAATCATTGTGCCCAGATGTCATTAATGTCAGTGTTACGGACATACCCAGAGAAACATTTGGATCTTGAGTGTTAGTGTTCATCTTATTAAAATTCTAGTAAATCCTATTATCAACAAGCAAACCGGTTGTGCTCTCCCAGGATCGGGGGAACGCGGCCCCAAGCAGCATCCCAGGTGTGTCCCAGCAAGGTCCTGGGACCAGGGAAATGTCCCTGCTCCCGCCTCGGGGCAGGGTGCGATTTGGCCACCCGTGAGTAGTCAAAATGTACAGGAAACACCAGCCCTCGCTGCTGGGGTAGTTTAAATATAGAGAAGAGGCCACTACAGGCATTTAAAATACCATCAGCTGGGCAAGATAGTGCCTTCAGAAAATAGCTTAAGCTTTTACCTTGATCCCATGCACAAGCTTCTCCCATCCTCCTGCTGCTTCTGCGCGAGAGCTGGAGCGGGGGGCTTGCTGCCTTTCACTGCCTTAGGAACTACTTATTATTGTTATTATTTTCATGCTTGAAAACAGCTGCTGGAAATGCAGTAATTGTATTTGAATACCTTGTATTCCCCAGCACAGCACGCTTGTTGTGCTTGAAATACAGAGATACAGCGTGGGGTAACTGGTGCTGTTCCTGCTGAAAGCCTAATCGCTTTCTACCTGAATTGCAAAGCAGGTTTCCACAGTGGAGGGTCAAAGTACAGGCCAGCTGGCAGCCTAGCGCAGAGGTGTAAGTCACAAAGGCCCACATCACAGGTACTATGGATATATATAGCATGTATTATATATATAAATATAAAATAGGTTGCTTGGAAGGAAGCAGGAGGACAAGCACGCACAAGCCCCCAGGGGA
>JAUBNY010000120.1:1350964-1377750 GCA_032275445.1 Crypturellus soui | reverse complement strand
GGCCGCGGAGCGGGGCGGGCGGCGGCGCGAGGTTGCGCGCGAGGAGGCGCCGCGGGGGGCTGCGGCCGGGCGGGCGCCCCCGGCTGCGGGGAGCCCTGCGGGACGAGCCCGGCTCCGCGCGGGGCGCCCCTCCGCGTCCCGCTGCCCCCGGCGCCGGCCACGTTCTTTGTCTGCTCCCTGTTTGCGCTGCGAGGAGCCGTGTGGAAGGAGGCTCTTCCCCTGGAGGAGGTGCCGCTCGTTTTTATCCCGCCGTGTTTTACGGTGTGTTTGGGCAGCCCTCTGTCAGGCCTGGTAGAGCAAGCCGCTGTACCTTGGCCGTGTGTGTATGCAAAGCTTAATACTAAAAACAGGGACTTCTTGTCTGTTTGTTGTCGTTGTTGTCAAAAACATGAAATTGAGGGGTTTGTCCTGCTGTTAAGTTCTTTCCAACTCTGCAGGTATGCTCTTTCTAATGGTTTTCATACTGGGAGGGAGCTAGTAGGTAAGCGTAGGCATTTGGGGCTGTCTGATGGTGTTCTTGGTTGTTTTTAATTAGTTCATAGATTTTTGGTTTGCAGCTGCCTCGAACCTTGCGTGCTGCATGAGCAGTGCAGTGTTGAGGCAGTCTCTACAGCACAGTGCTCAGCCTGAGAAATGACGGCCCAAGCAATGTCTCTGCCCCGTTAGTTTTGGGGACACTAGCTTTCTGAAGGGGTTTCCAGGATGATTTGGGTTGAAGGCTGCTTTGAGAAGCAATGGAGACAGAGCAAAATATCTCTAAATTACGTTGTCATTGCCACTACCAAAATGATGACTTGGCATTTAGGGCTTTTCAAGGCAATTTGTGTTTTTTCTCTTTTCTATGTCTGCAAAAGTTCTGTTAATCTGCTTATAGTGCAGTGTAAGTGCCTATAGTCCTTGCTCTCTCAGACACGTAGTTTGAATAAATGTATCTTAAATGATTTTTTGTTTTGTTTTGTTTTGCATGTTGGCTGTCCAAATGGTCTGAGTTTACTTGGCCCTGAAAGTGGAAAGTATTCTTTGGAGTGTTGCTTTAGAATGAGAGGAGGGAAAAGGGCAAAGGTACACCGTGTTTAACTCAGTTTTATTTTCATGGTTCATCTCTCTCCTCAGTTTGTCCAGACTCTATATCCAGACCAAGTTTAAAGTGCTTTTGTTGCTGGCAACAAGTTTTTGGTACTACGCTGGGAGTGGGTTCTTACTAACCTTTCCAGCAATGTCCTGACTTAGCCCCTGGCGAGGAAAAAAGTTGCATTTGTGCTAAGATGTCTGAAATATCATCTCTACAGCTGCCCAAGATGTTATACTGCTTGCATGTGACTCCCATTTAATTTGTCAAACTAATAAACAGCTCATACATTCACTTCCTAGTGGCTTGGTAGTAACTACAGTCATGTAAGTTGCTTTCCTATAATTCTTCAAGGACTTTCCTATAGAATACAAAAAATCTGCTTTAGGACTTCTTACATCTTCCTCTTGTCCCTACTCTTTTATCTGAAGTACGTTTACTTTTAGTATTGTGAATGTTGGTGGGGGTTTTGGGGTATGTGTGTGTGTGTGTGTGTTTGTTTTTAAATTACTGTCCTGGGTAATAACTTCTCATGCATGGCAGTTGTGATCTTTCGTATAAATGAAAGACTCGCTGATCTCCAAGAGCAACTAATAATATTGTAAGTTGAACTGGTTTTGTTTGTTTTTGAGGAAAAAAAGTAGTATGTGAAGATTAATTTTTTTCTGTAGCTGTTTGGCATAAGCACTTGGCTGATAAATTAAGTGGTACTTTATGGATGTCTTTGGTATTTCATTTATTCCTTCAGGAATGAAAAGCCAAGCCTGTATGTTAGGAAGGATTATTTATTTATTGCATTTACAAGCAAACATTTAAATTGTAAAAAGAAAAATCCACTTAACCAGTGGTCATTGTACATCTATGCCTATCTTAATTATGTCAGAAATAACCACTGCCACCACGTGCGGTATGTAGAGGGTTGTTGTGGTGTTTTCAGGCATGATAGGTGAGTCATGGAAGGCTAGAAGTTCAATTTTTTTTTTTTCAAACTTAGTGTAGAAAATGTATTTTATTCTATATCTTATATTTTATAGCTAGTAGACCTTTATAGAAATGTGAAGAATAACATTCAGTATTTTCTACCATTTTTTTCCTTACTGTTTTTAACAATTTGACAATAACCTCACAAGATGGACTTTTGTGTAGTATTTCTTACACTGACACTTAGATTTTGATCAGTACTCCTCAGATCAAATGTGATACTGGAAATTACCAAACTGATATTTTAGCTGGCACTAAGAGCTCTAGACTGTGGATTTTTTTTTCTTTTTCTTAATAAGACATATGAAAGTTCTTTGTTTCTTGTGCATGATGTCATGTCTCTTTCCATTGCAAGCAGTATCAAAATCCCATTTTTACTTCAAATTATAAACTTTAAGCTACCAGCAACTTAATGTGTTGCCAGTGTTCTCAGCTGTTACAGTCAACTAGAAGGAAAGTTGCAAAATTGTGTGTTCTCGATGTTAATGGTATTAGAAAAGCTGTTCAAGAACAGCTATGAAGGTATCTGTAAGTTATTGCACCATTAGCTCTGCCTTGTTTTATAGTAGGAGCTGTGGAATCTGGACAGAGTGCTGAAGTAAAACTTCCCATTTTGAACCGGAAACTGGATTCACTTACCTCTTGCATTTCCTTTCAGTAGAGCTCTTGTATAGAGGAATAGTGTCTGCTAGTGGAGTCTACAGAGTGGATTTTTCTTGGTATCATCTTATTTCCTGTAGCTAGCACTGGTCAGAGAGATGCTACTGGAATTTCTGATACTTTCACCTCATTGCTTACCTTATTTCTTACTGCATTTTCTTCACTTAAGTATAGAATCTACCATTTCTTGCATGTTGTCTGCATGAGTGTAGAAACATATTTACTATCTTTCCTTCAAATAGTATGTAGGACATCTTTTGTGGACAAAAAAGTAACAGCTGTAAATGTCCCTTTCTTCCTTACCTGTCTAGGATATACTGAAAACCTGTTTATCTTCACAAAGGGGATTTTTTTTCTGTTCAAGCCTGAAAATTTATTTCTAAAACCTACTTCTTGCTGGTATATGCTTCTTTTCTTCCTTAGAAATTTTACAAGTTCTCTGAATTTCAAGTACAGTTTTTTTTTATTTATGTTGTCAGTAGTATTCAAAAGTATATTATATTGAAACTTAGAATATAAATATCTGGTTTGGGTTTTTTTGTATGTGCTTATTAATTGGTATTTAAGTGCTTCAAACTTGCAGAAGGGAACAAACACTATTGCCTGTATGCAAAAAGCCACAACTTTTGCTGCCCTGTCACATTAACCAAGACAACAGCCTATAAAAGTATAGTAAGTGCTTCTTTGTTGGGTTTTATGATTTTGAAAAAGTTTGAATAATTTATTCTCTAGGATGTAACAAACCAAAAAGCTTGAAATACAATAGAATACCATTTTTTATGCCATCTGTTTCTGTAGGTGTTTTTCTGCTTATTGGGGTTTCAAAAGTAGAATAGAAAATACTAAATCTATACATAAGCTGAGCTATAGGGAAAACTGAGTACACACCAATAGTCTGGCTCTGTGTACTAGGTGATTAGCATCAGCCCAGAAAAGTTTTGTGTTTCCAGAAAGGTAAGGTTTTTGTTCCTAATGTGCTGAATACATTTTTTCCTTTTAATTGTATAGTATTCAAACATCGTACACTAAAGCTCTTTGCGTGTACATTTTTTTTAAAGTCGTCTTTAACTGTACTGAAGGAGATTGGTGTTACTGCAACCTACTAACTCAAAAAGCCATAAAATTAATCGTCAAGCCTTAGTCTTTAGTGTATAATTTCAAATCTATAGAGGTTTATATTTCTATATTTTTACATCAAGTTCAAGAGATTTGAGTGTCTCTTGGTGTTACATGAGCATTTAATTGCGAACTCATTGCTGAGTGCATATTATTCAGGCTTCAGAGTTTTAGCAATTTGAGAAGGGTGTTAAAGCCATTTGCTTATGGTGATATTAAACACCAAAATAGTATTTACCTTGTACTTTTAGGGAATTAATGGACCATTAGGAGCAGACAATACCTTTTTAAGTGCAGTAATCAATTGGTCCAAATTTTTTTTTTTTGAATAACTAACCTGTTTATGGTATAACATTGTCACAACTATTTTGAAGAAAATGGTGGTATTGGAAAACCAGTTATTTCTTCTTGTGTCCTTTAGAATAATTTACTCAATCTTAATGGAAAAGACTTGTGAAGCGTGGTTTTCCTGTTTTTTTTTTTTTTTGGTACCAAAATGAATTCTTCACAATGTTTTTCAGAATGCTTTGCATTTCTAAAATACATATTAATACTGTGCAAAACTATTATATAGCAGTAGTATGCAAAAGATGCTGAGATTTTTTTCTGTTACTAATTATATATATTTTTTTACCTTCTATGACTTTGTGCTAGACATAGATTTGATAAGATAATACAGATAATTTTTGTTTCTGCTGTAGATAATTTTTGTCTCTGTTATACCAGTATGCTTGAAGCACAGGTAGTATCATACCTACCTGTGCTTCAAGCACTACCTGTGCTTCAAGCACTACTAGTGCTTGAAAACAAGCACTAGTAATAAGTTCACAGCAATAGTGACAGTTTTTGTAGGAATGCTCATTTCTAAACAGTTTTCATCTGACTTTAGTAATATCTAGAAAAGTTAATATTTTCACTCAAAAGTGTTAATGGTGTGCAATTTTGACTCTAGTAAATGATTAACAAGAGATCAGTTAAGGTTTCAGAAATAAAATGTAGATAAATGTTTAACTGTTAAATTTTTGGTACAGAGAATTAACTCAGTGAAGCAATTTGTCCTATAATAAGTCCTATTTACTAATTCTGGCAAACTTTACCTTTTGTAGGTTGTATTAAGTTACAAAGCTTTGCACAAATGTAGGTTCTAAAAATAAGTTTTATTAATTCATGCATACTAAATAAGAAAAAAGTGTTTTCAGGGCCTGTTTCCATATTCAGGTGATACCATTTAAGAAACTCAATTTGGACCCTATATAATATGTAAGTCCTGAGCGCAAAATTGGCAGTTATTGGAAGAGTAGGAATGTAAACAAAACCCTGTTGATTTCCTCGTGGGGTGCTCACGGCATGAAAACAAGTAGTGTCAGTTTTAATTCTGTTGAAGCTACTATAAGCCCAGCTGTCAAACACAAGGACTGCTTTTTTAAATTCTACTCAGAGGGATGAGCAGTAAACAAAAAGTGTGCACTCTAAATTGCTGTAGGGAGAGGCATTTAGCTTCTATGCTAACTAAAAAATACTATTTTGTGCTCGTCTTCAGTGAGTATATTAACAGCTTTAGGCTGACTTTTGTTTGCTGTATTATAAAATTATAGTAAATAAAGAATGAACTAGAAAACACTAAGGGGAATAAAATATATTGTTTCAACAGCTAAATCAGTTCTGCTCTTGATTTTTGGTTGCATTTGAAGACTTATCTTTAAAAATAATGAATCTTTATCTTTAAAAATAATGAATCTTCCTGTGTTGTATACTTTGAGGTTTATTGCTGTGAAAAACTTTTCACTTAACTGAGCACTTTGTTTACAGCTTTGAGTATGATTCCAGAGTAGTCTCTTAGTCTTTTTTTCTTTTTTTTTTGAGAATACAGTTTTGCATGTGTGACTCGCTCTTGCTCAGCAGTCTCTGTGATGTGATATTACTTTTTACATGCATTCGAATCTAGCAGAGTATCTAGAAGTAGTCCTAAAACTGTACTTCTGGATATCTGGGTAGTTGCAGGACTTCTTAATCTGAACTTCGTAGGTATTTACAGATCTGCAGTTATTTGTAAAGTATTATAAATAAAGCAGACAATGTTAGCGACACCCAAATTATTTTGCCAAAATTTGAGAGTTTTCACCAAGGTAGTAGTTGTTGAAATACTGTGTAGAGCCTTCGTATGGCATAATGCTGCAAAAATTGCCTTGCCTATTGGTGAGTGGGCTGGTTTCAAACTGAGTTGACCACTCGCAAGACAGCACAGTTTATGTTGGTTAGTTACTACTAAAATAATAAGAGAGTTGGTAAAATTTATACCCAGATTCAAAAGTCAAATCAATTAGATGTGCAGTGGGAAGTGAAACTTAACCATCTCTGCCCAAGAAGTCCTCTCTTGTATTACAACATTTCTGAGCAATAGTCTTTCTGTATATTACATTTCTCTGCCAAAAAAGCTTAGGTATTTAATATTAGTGTCTGGTATTATGCTTGTTTCAGGTTTCATGGTCTCAATTGTGTGGCCAATTTTATAATTGGAAGCTGTGTGAACACTGCATTAAAATTTTATCATGAAATCATAAATACTGTCTTTTAGTGTAAAATATGTGGGCTATTTTAAGGGAAAAATTTCTTAGTTGTTTGAAGTTTTAAAATCATAATTAAGTTTGAAAAGATGAAAATTGCTGGTTTAAAATTTTGTTTTTTTTATTTCCTTGTGTAGCTATGTAGGAAACCTCTCCAGAGATGTGACTGAAGTACTTATACTTCAGCTATTCAGCCAGATTGGACCATGCAAAAGCTGTAAAATGATAACAGAGGTAAGACCTTCCACATCTGGGGGGGTTAAAAGTACAATATAATTTAGGATAAAAATATAGAAAATGGAGCTTGGGATTCTTTTGACACTACAGACAAGATAGTGCTCTCTCTTTTTTTTTTTTTTTGATTAAGGTAGAGTTTGTTTGTTTTAGAACGATTGCATTTGGGGCTAACCTTTTGCAGAAGGGACTTCTTATGTCACTGAATTCAGTCCATTTTTTTTCTTGTGACCCTGCCTATCTGGTTGTCTGTTTCACTAGCTAATGATGAACTTCCCCTTTAATTTAAGGATTTTTGCCCCCTCTTTTCGTCAGAGCCACATTGTTCTCATGATTGGAAACCTTATTTCTGATCTAAGTCCTGTCCAGTTCTTGGCTACTTTGTACTTTCTTGACTTCAGTGTATTTCAGTAACTTTCCCATTTGGGTTATTAGTTTTTTGACTATGTATCGTTGAACAGCTAAAAGCCCTGCAAAACAATCTTTGCTTTTCCTGACCCTCCTCTATCTCAATGTGAATAGCCCTTTTCCTGCACCTGTCTGTTCTTAAGTTACTTTTTTCTTGGAACAAAGTGACAGAATTACCATTAATATTTCAGATAAGGTCTTTTGTACAAACGTAAGTATTAATGCTTTTTTTTGTTTCCATTGTAAATGCTCTGATACATTTAGGATTGTTAGTCATTTCTGTGTTCTTGTTGACTTCTCGTCAGCCTGACAATTTCTAATATTCCTCCTTCCTTCTGCATTTATTACTGATAGTCTCTACTTGTTAGGAGCTTAATCGGAACTTTTGATCCTTGCTTCTTTAACTGTCTTTCTGTATGATTTTCTTATTCTTCCCTGAACTTCTTACAGCTCTTCCTACTAACTTGTCATTTACAGATTTCCTGAGTGCAGTCACATTATTTTTACCAGGGTTGTTAATGAAAGTGTTAAATAAATTTGGCCTCAAGATTCATCTTTGAGGAACACCACTAGTAACATCTGTGGTCTGTTTTCCTTTCTATACGATGTGCTACTTTTTTGTCTTTAGTCAGTTCATCAACCACATACATTTGTTAAATCGCTCTTGTTGCTCTGCCACATCTTTTTTGTTTCTAGAAAGTTGCTAGAGAAAGATAGCTGAACAGAATGCATAACAGTGCACAGTTGTTAGGTTTTGCTTTGAGGGAAGAGTTCTGATTGTCATAGACCCTTCAGGAATAAGACACTGCCAGTTTGCCCTTCAGCTGGTTGAGAGGCGTTGCCATTGGTTTTATTTCTTGAAAACCAGATGAGAAGTTTTATGATTTTAAGCAATCAGAGAAATAAGATGCAAAATATCCTTATTAACTGAATTTAGTTCCAAGTAATGTTTTCTTATAAACTCAGTCATATAGAGATGAACATACTTAGCTGACCTTAAAACCTGTCACCAAGCAATCTACTAAGACTGAAAATTTAGCTAATCCAGGACCCATTTGCTTGCTGTCAGCTCTGTCTTCCTTGGCAGCTCCAGGGTCATTTGACATCATTTTTCCCAAAGAAAGCACAGGAGAAGAGCTCAATGGGAGGAGAATTAAGAGTTGAAGCTAGAAAGGGCAGTGATCTCTTTTTTTTTTTTTTTAACCTGTAAAGTGTCTTCAGGTGTGTCATGTTACATCCACTAAAACATATGTGTGTTTCTGATCTACCATAAACTTTGTATTAATACTGCTTAAACATTTTTTTAAATGTAGAACAATTTGTTGTAGTTACTCTACAGCCCAAAGTAAATACTGAGAGAAAATAAAAGGGTGGACAGTATTCTGTTAAAGTAGCCAACGTGCCTTTACTTGCATGTTTTGCAAGGTTTTAATACTTTCATATGGTTTGTTAGTGGTTCGTGTACTATTAAAAACAATTTCTTAAAAGATGCTTCACATTAATGATAAATCATGCTTACACCTTGAAACTGAGTGGCAGATTAAATTTGTGGTTGGATTCTAAAGTGGAATTGTTCTTCAGCTGAAATGCTGTGAAAGTCACAATTCTAACTGTGAAAGTATCATATTACCCATTTTTCCAATTATTGTGTTGGAATCAACTTTTCATAGACATTAGCTGATGTTTAAATACTTCTTTTTTTGAGTATTACCTTCATCAGATTTATTTATACCAGGATTTTTCTTTTTGTGCTTCTCTTTAGTCAGTTGTATCAACTTTGTTTTGTTTTTGTGGAAGATGGGATGTCTACACACTTGGTGTTCATGCCACAAGTGATTATTTGGGGGTGTATACCACACAGAGGGACAGGCTGGCTGGTGTTTCCAGTTGTTGAATACTTGTAAGATGCAGGCATCTGTAAAAGGCTTTTTTTTTTTTTTCTGGGGAAAATCTTAGGCTAAAGAAAAGTCCCCAAAATCTCCAAGTAAAAGTAGGGTGGATTTTAACTGAAGCATAAATGCACTAAATCTGTTAGGACCTCAAATTGGTTTCCCAAATCTTGGTTTCAAGGCAGCAGTTAATTAGTATGGGAGGAGAGGTGATTAAGCATTTTGGGAGTATGGTCAAATAGTGAAATGGAAAAAAAAGCCTAGTGTTAACTTTAGTGCTAAGCTCTTCCTACCACTGAGGGAAGTAGACAGCAAGAAAGCTGGTAGCAAAGTAGCTGCTTAGAAATGAGACCCTTTCATGTATGTGCAATAAAAAAAGTAGTTTGATTGTTATATTACTGTGTTTTGGTCCATGAATAGTATGTGCAACATTTTTATGTAGATAATTTGGTGTAATGCTCCAGTTTTTGTACTCAGGGCATTTTTGAGACAACTTAATCCAGTGTTGGAGTTTTTATTCAAATCTTCACTTGTTATTGATCAACCTTTCTGAAAGCTTTTGCTTTCATTGTACTTCACTGCATTTAATAGTTCAGTAAGTTTTGTTCGTTGATCAGTATTTTTAATAGTGGTTGGAAAGGCTAGTCTGAAAAACGGATCATACCTCAGATGCAACAGTGGACTTACTAATCAGCTGGATTAGTACCTCCTCGCTCAGGCTACAGTTATTTTGAGTGCTTTAAATGGTGTATTCCTAGGTTAGTAGTTAGGTGTAACGTTTTTCACGTGAGGCTGAGAACATGCAGGCAACTAGGTGCCTGTCTACTAGTGATTTTTCAGGCAAATGGAAGACTCCTCAAGTAAGAGGAAGAGATGGAAATTTTGAGGTTTCTAGGGAGAAACTTTCCATTCTTTGTGTATATGTTAGGGATAGGAGATAATTTTCATTCTTCTCTACTTTTTCACCCTTTTGCCCCTCTTTCCTCTGCCATCTGGTCTACAGATCACCTTTCTGGTAGTTGAAAGGTTTCAAGCTTAGACTTTTATATAAAAATGCTGAGCTCTCAAATAAAGTGAACTATACTTCAAAAATCACTAGACCTTTTAAGAACTCCATCACAGTAATTCTTAAATTTAACTATAATTTCAAAGGCTATTTCATAAATCTAATGCAAATCGTTCTTAAAGTTTCTAGCTATAAGTAATATATTTTCCTGGATTTTCTTCTCAGCAACCCGATAGCAGAAGGGTCAACTCTTCTGTTGGATTTTCTGTTTTGCAGCATACAAGCAATGACCCTTATTGCTTTGTGGAATTTTATGAACACAGAGATGCAGCTGCTGCATTAGCTGCTATGAATGGGAGAAAAATTTTGGGAAAGGTAAGTTGTATGTATTGTAATTTTAGATTAAAGCAAAATAGTTTGTGTAATAATTACTAAAACTGTAGCATTAATTTTGATCAAGATATTTACTAAAGTTACATCCTCTACTACTGGTGAAAAAATAGGTTTAGGAAACTGTTTCTTTATAGTTTCTGATGTTTTAAGTACCTCAGTCCCTCATATTGAAGGGTGATTTGTAAACATAAACAGTTGTAAACAAACTCTGAATGACTTTATAGAACATAAGAATTTATACTAAATCTTGCACTTATTTTCAGGAGGTCAAAGTAAACTGGGCGACAACACCAAGTAGCCAGAAAAAAGATACATCCAGTAAGTAAAGTGACAGTTTCACTTGTGTGCAAATATTTCAAAACATGGTAATAACTTGTTAAAAATGCATTTCAAGACAATTGTTTTCTCCTTCCCATCTTGTATTTAATAGCATTTTGCAAACTAATTCTTCTGTTTCTGCTTTACAATTGGGAGAACTGGAGTGGACAGACTAAACTGCTGCGCATCAAATGGATCCTGGTGTTCCTGGTTCCCAGTGCCGTATGCAGAGCCTCGTTGTCTCAGGAGTTAAATTTGGAGATAGCAGTTAAATATTTGATTAGTAAATTATTTATTTTCAGATCACTTCCATGTGTTCGTTGGGGATTTAAGTCCAGAAATAACAACAGAAGACATCAAGTCAGCCTTTGCCCCTTTTGGTAAAATATCGTAAGTATCCTAATCAATATTGTCGATATTAGTATTAGATAGTACAATTGTAGAAATTTGCTTCTGAATGAAATGCTGTTTCTTATCTTTAAAATCATTTCTGTGATGTGATTTGCTTTGTTGGGTGGGAAATAGGGGGATTTTTTTGTTTTGTCTCATGTATCACATGTTTGTAAATACAGTAATGTAAATCTGTGCTTCAATTTTGTGGAAAGCAGTATACTTTAAAAACTAGTTTATATGCTAATATCCTTCGGGTTTTTTATTAAAATTTAATTGCTCTTTATGTGTGACTTTGTTCAGAATGTGTACAGAATAGTAACTTGACTCAAGTGCTATATCTTCAATATTTTGTATGCATCTACACTGCATTTTACAGCCAGCATAGAAAACTAGATAATTGCGAGAGTATAATTCTATGACTTTGCTAGTTGTATAACTTAAATTGTGAATGTGTCAATTGTGAATAGTATTTACTTTAGAGAATGAAAGCAACTTTTCTGTGTGATAAACTAATATTTTAATTTCTAAATGAAAGAATATTGGATTTATAGTATATGCACGCTTAGCCAATTAAGAGAAAGTTTCTTTAAACTTCTCATAGATAATTCAAGCAATACAAAATCATCCGCTGTTTTAATTGAACATGTAAGAGCTGAAGTATGTATGTCTTTAAGAGCACAGCTACCAAAAAAACCTAATATTATATCAATTTAACTCTATAAAAATCCTTTAAAGTTGCACTTGAGTATTCCTGCAAAGCAGGAATATATTTCTAAGAACAAAAATTAATCTTTATCTTGTTGTTCTGTACGCATATTTTTAAATGAACCGTAAATCTTATTTCTTCTGCTATTGTATTTATTTTGCTTTTTGTCTCTTAATGTGGTAAGTAGTACTGCTTAAAAATCAATATAAAGAGAATAATTCAGGTTTCTGTTTCTCAATCTATATTTATACCTGAGACCTGCAGTTTTTCTAAAGTCCAAGTCACAATTAAAAGTAATAGCATTCTGGTTATTTTGCAGAATTGCTCATAAGAATGGACAGGATCTTGAAGGCTAACTGCAAGGAACTGTGCACACTGGAACTCAGTTGTAGATTTTTTCTCATTTCTATTTATTCTTATTATACATTATTTATATATACATATTTTAGTATTTACATTTTAACATTCTATATTCAGTGCAGTTCTATATTTCCAATCATTTTAACTTACTCACTAAAATTTCTGTGTAAATTTGTTGTTTTCGTACTGGTGTGCTTAGCATTGTTGTTAGTTTTATTCTCCTTTCTTAAATTTCTGAAAATGTCAATTTTTCAAAATTTACAGCTGCCCAAACTCCAAAATGATGGTAGAGAATTGACCAAGAAAAATAAAGAAATCTGTTAACAGGCCATGTATGCCTTTTAATTCCTATTTTTTCCTCTTTTTCGATTTTTTAAATATTTCATATATTTTGTATCACTAGGCAGAAGACATTTAACTATTTAGAAAATGCATGGTGAAGTAGATAGAATTGTTGAAGTAATTTGTAGAACAGTAAGCCTTAGTGGACCCTAGCCAATAGAATATTAGAAAAGGAAACTTTGTTTCTTTTGTACTTCAAATTTGAAATTTGAACTTTATAGTTTTAGCTAGTATAGGTTATGTGGTTAGGTTGCATGTTTATTACATGTTATTTTTTGTCCTACTGCTTTTTTCTAACAGGTAAAGAAGCAATAGGGAGAGTTCAGGAATGACTGTAGTTTTAGGGCTAACTGATAAGAAAAAAATATGCTCACAATACAGTGTGTGTGGTTCCTTTTAGTTTTTATTTTGCCAGTTATTGCTATTGTCCTTATATAGCTGTGCTTCTTTTCACAGGGATGCACGGGTAGTTAAAGACATGGCAACTGGAAAGTCAAAAGGATATGGTTTTGTATCTTTTTATAACAAACTGGTGAGTAATCGGAAACTGGTGTAGATATAAAGTTAAATAAAGTTCATATGGATAAGAAATTATGCAGACTGATCAAAATCAAACGTCAATCTAAAGTCTCTTTCATTTCTAAGATTTCAAAGTATAAGTCTTTCTGTCATGTTTCTGTAGTTGCAGATTTTCCGTTCTAGTGTTTCTTCTTGTATATTCATTACATCAGGCTGCAAAATAGCTGTGGATTCTAAAAGTAATGCTAAAATGTCCTATTAAAGCTTGTAGCTGAATGCAGTCAGAACTCCAGCGTTTTGGTAAAGGCACCTGTCCTGAGGTGCTGATTTAGGGGGTGTTTGCATTCTTGCTCTTCTTAAAAGTAAGTGCTTCGTAGGGTCGGGACTTGCAGGGATCAAGGTCCGGAATGATTTCACTTAGAGGTGAATCTGTTCTCGTAGCTGGAAGCCTTTGGCATGAAACAAAATGCTTGCCAGGACCTTTAAACATTCTGTTAGCTAATTTGTGCTATAGATTTTCCTTTGTAACCTTTGTGCCCTTGGAAAATCCTATTCAATGTGTGTACTATTTACTCTGCCTCCCTTTCAAAACAGTTAGGGAAATGCTGTAAATGAAATTAACTGACTTTTTTTTCCCCCTTAAATGCTGTACATACTTCTTGTTTGCATGTATTAGCAATCTTTTTTTGCTCTCTTTAGGATGCAGAAAATGCTATTGTACACATGGGAGGCCAGTGGTTGGGAGGCCGTCAGATCAGAACTAACTGGGCAACAAGGAAACCACCAGCTCCAAAAAGTACACAAGAAAGTAAGACCCCTCACAAACTACCATGTTGTTTGCTTTCTTGCGTGGCACTCTTGCCTTAAGTGGAAAAATAGACATAGTGTAGTGCTACCAAAATCCTGCCACTCAAGTGTATATTTAACTTGACTTCCAGATCTTAAAGAATAGATTTTTTCTAATTATATTAAAGCAGTATAGGTGGTGGTCTATTATAACAGATGGTATATATATAAGCGTGGAATTCATACTTCTGTGCCAGGTAGGTATTTGAGATTCTGTGGTTACTATTAGCTTAAAGCTTAAAAACAGCCTTCTTTCTCTATAGATAATACAAAACAGTTGAGATTTGAAGATGTAGTAAATCAGTCAAGTCCAAAAAATTGTACGGTGTACTGTGGAGGAATTGCCTCTGGGCTAACAGGTAGGATTTCTTTTATTGTTCTTTCATTACTGAAGTTTTTTGGATGCTTAGGGTGGCTTCTAATTCAAAAACATTATGTGTGTGTTGTAGATCAACTTATGAGACAGACTTTTTCACCATTCGGCCAGATTATGGAAATAAGAGTGTTTCCAGAAAAAGGTTACTCATTTGTCAGGTATGGAGAGAGAAAAGGAAAATATGCAATTTGAATGTAGTAATGTTTCATTGCTCTATATTTTCTCTTGAATGAACTTCTGCTATTATATTAAAAGCTGTCACCATGTGTTCATAGAAAAATTTGGGACTTCTTTTAAAAGTGGCCACCAATCTTTTTACCTGAGAAGATGAAAATCTGTGAAAGCAGATCTTTTTCTCTGGATTTCCTGTATGTATGGAGTCACTGTTTTTTAATGATTGAGTGAAAGTTCTATAAAACGTAACTTTCATTTGTTTTTTACATTCTTTAGATTTTCAACCCATGAAAGTGCAGCACATGCTATTGTTTCAGTTAATGGAACCACAATTGAAGGACATGTTGTTAAATGTTATTGGGGTAAAGAATCCCCTGATATGACTAAAAACTTTCAACAGGTAATTACCCACTTTTCCTTGTGCATTTTTGTGTTTAACTAGAGCAATAGTGTTTATCTGTAATGCCTTCCCAATTATAATAGCTCAATTCTGTAGTAGTTTTCTTACGAAATTCCATGTTCTGTCTCAGTTATGTTCCAGTTGTTCATCAAATTGGGCTAGTGATTTTTGCTGGAATATCTGTTACTGTCTTCAGGATATGATTCAAGATAGGGAGAAACTTTGAGGTAATTTTGATTCTTGCTAGTTTACTTGCTAGCTGAATATCCAGCCAAATATTTAACCCCCCGTTCCTCCCCTCCTGTGCGCGCACACAGCCATTTGCAGTACAAGGACCTAGTTAAGGCGACAATGTTCTTGTCTGTTTTTCTGATTTCAGTGTTGCTAAATAATTTTATGTGTGGTTGATGCAGACCATTTTGCCGTTAGCAGCACAACAGGAATGCCATCTCTCCCTAGAACCTGAAGTACCATGAATTGCTCTCTCCTTAGGTGGACTACAGTCAGTGGGGGCAGTGGAGCCAAGTGTATGGAAATCCACAGCAGTATGGGCAATATATGGCTAATGGGTGGCAAGTATCATCATATGGAATGTATGGCCAAGCATGGAATCAACAGGGTTTTGGAGTAGAGTGAGTAATTGTACTTAAGTTTTATTGAATATTGTAAGAATAGTAGATTTTGAGTTTCAGGCTCATTTGTTATAGAGATTGCACAAGGTTTCAAGCCTTCCTCTTGAATTCCCACATGCTTAAAGGTTATGTTTGATGATTACTGTGCACCAAGAAGAGGGCAAGTTGCTCTGATCTGTACTCGGTAACACATTTTGAGCACATGGCTCTTTGAGAGTCAAAGAAGCAAACACTCCTTTTATGGTAGAGTTTCAAGTGATGGTCATGTCAGGTCTCTAAAAATTGTGATTGAAGTGGTGGATAAGTGAAAAAGTCTACACCAGAGAGCTCAAAGAATTTCCCTAACAGATTCCTAATCCTAGAGAGCAGGAACTATATACTGTACTTTTAACTCCTGCAGTTGAAGAACTTGGATGACTTTTTAATCCCTTATCTTTTTGATGTTCTCACAACAGCTTTTTGTTTAAATAACTTTTTTGCTTGGATATTTTTGCATTATCTGTTCATGTCAATTAAGTGCACTAAGCAGAGATAAACCTATCATTAGTACTTGTGCCGACTAGACTGGGATTTTTTGCATTACTGCATCACTGATGTTGACCAGAAAACAGACAGTTCCATGAGTACCGTTGTATTTGTTACCTGAAGTACACAAATATAGTATGTCATTGTTATTCATTGAAGTTATATTTTTATTGATAAAATGTCATACTATATTTTCTTAAAATCAGAGCATAAATCTGGAAAAAAATGAGTATAAGTCATTTGTATGCCTATGTACTTGTAAGTTCACTTGTTTATATTGAAATGGTCTTTTACATTTGGAATTTATAAGTGTAATATATTGATTTGTAGAGTTAATTTGTTTTAGATATTAGCAGATTGCCAGACTTTATAAGCTCTTATAGTATATCAAACCCTGAGTAGTCTGAAGACCTCATTTAAGGAATTGAAAGTTTGAGAATCTGCAAGCTAAAACAGATTGTTCTAGAAGTTGCGTTCAGTTTGAAAAGATCTATCCAAGACTGACAGACTTCAGTGTATTTTCTTACTTACTTTAAGCCATGAGGTAGAGGGGTACGAGTGCACACGCATATGCACGCTCTTTTGGAGGCTTCTTCCAGTGCAAATGGTATTCAAAGTTTGTGCCTCTTTTTTTTGTTTTGCTTTTGAAATGCATGTCATGCACTTCATTTCCAGTGCATATTTCCAAGTCACACATGTTGTACCACGTATTCAATATAAAAGGCATCTGAATTCCTCATTACAGAGAGAACGTTCTCTTCTTGTATGGATGGTAGCGTAGGAAGTGGTTTTACTGGTTTTGCTTTTTCTTTTTTAACCTGTCTTGTAAATAACTTGAGTGGCTTGCATGATTTTTTTTTCTTTCTTTCTTTTTTTTTTCCCTCTATCTTCTCTTTCTTTTTAAGCCAATCTCCATCTGCTGCCTGGATGGGTGGATTTGGTGCTCAACCTCCCCAGGGACAAGGTGCTCCTGTAATACCTAACCAAGCTGGATATGGTATGGCAAGCTACCAAACACAGTGAGCTGGGACTCTGTTTAAAAGTGTGTATTTCATGATAGGCTGCAGTTTCCAGTGACACTCTGAAGACTGGAATGTAGACAATGAAAAAAGAAAATATTTATTTTAAAAATGGAAATGTTTGGAACCTTTAGCACAGCTTTGCTTTGGTGAAGGACACAAATGTCTTCTAGTTCTGCCTTTTTAAGTTTTTGTTCATGATGGATATGAACATGTTTTTCTTTGTGTACAAAAACTAAAATAAAGTCAATAAAGACAATTCTGACTACAAATTTTGATATAGCAGGAGAAATGGCTAATGAATTTGATCTTTAGGTTACCATTCCATTTTTTTTTTTTTTTTTGATTCTGTCTTCAGTGTTTTTTATCACTGTGCTTTTTAAGAGACATGACATTGAAAAGAGCAAGTTGCTTTTATTTGAACACACATCCTGAAATAAACTGTGGACCAATCATTACAACCTGTTAGACAGTATTGATTTTTCAGGAAACCTATGGGCATCACTCGGAGAACATAGGCAGGTCTTGGAGTAATTTTTTAAAAATATGTATTTAATTTTTCTACCTGTTTAAAGAAAACAAAGTGTGGTACAAAGAATGTTTTGGTCTGAAATGAAAAACAGTACTGTCTGAGTTCATGTAACTTTTACTGTCCACGTTCAGGCACATACTAAGACATTTCACAGATCATTTGCTTATTAAGACTGTAGTAATTTGCATTTAATTTTGAGAAGCAAAAACATTTTTGCAAGTATGTTGTTTGTATTCAAATCAGACGGTCATACTTGTGCTTTTACACGAAGTTTGAAGGCTACACATTGTAAATATTTCATAATTACAGTGTTTCAAAAGCATGCTCAAACATAGAGGTAGCAATGTAATTATTCAAAGTAATACTTAATATACTCTGCCGCTGTGACTGCGGTAGACTGACGAGAATGTGCAAGACTGACATTTCCAAAGTTGGCTATTATGTAAAGTTACATAAAGTACTATAACAAAGAGCCTTAATTTTAATTTCATAAATCTTTAATGCATCACCTTTTTTGTCATTAGAAATATGACTTTTTGCTTTACATTGTTTGGTATGTAAATACCTTGGTTAACAACCTTGTAAACCTATTTCAAGGTTATTATAAGTTGTATAGTATCTTGAGTGTTTTGAAAAATCTTGATGTTTTTTAAGTCTAGAAATATTTTGCCCAAGAATTTTTTAACAAGATTGTTAAAAACATCTTATTTTAGAGAATATTCAATGTGCCATTTGGTAAATGGAGATGCAGTTGAAACAGTACACTGAGTTGTGACTTATTTTTAATTAAAAGTTTTTGTCTTTATGGGTGGTTTGCATGAGATGAACCTGTACAGAGGCTGGGTTGTTTGTGTACTGAGTGTGTAAATGGATAAATCATGAAGATGTTTAAATGATAAACCGGGTTATTTCTGAATTATTTTATGGATACATTGATATAAACTGCCTCAATAAATTTGAAGTTGAAAATGAATGTAAGTTAGATATAAGTACTGTTTGACCTGTGACAGCTAGGGGGTGCAGATGGGTCAGTGCATATGAAAATCCTGAGGCAGGTACAAGGGAAAATAGAGGAATTTGCAGGGCTAGTTCAGGGAAGCAAAGTGGCATTTTGAAGTAAACGGAATGTTAGATTTTTTGAGATGACAGTTCTGAAAAAGTGTTTGAAAAACTGCATATTATGTTTTTCTGTTTCTTGTGCAGATGTTGCAAGTTAGAACCGAATTATGAAATGGAAACTTGCAGTTTTTTTAAACCCAGCCAAGCTGTGCAGATAACTATGCTTAACACTGTAGCAAATCACTTGAGTTTTCCTTCTGCTTCTATGAGATATGTTCAGTAGCACCCTCCCTTTTAGACCGGGGTTGAAAGTGTGGCATTCTGGAAGAGAAATTAAATTTAGACAATTGGTTGCAAGAGATACTTGTAACTTTGGCCTTCTAATGCATGTGGTGATGACTGGAGTTAGTGTGGAACCATACGTGCTTGCGATGACAGAATTGGCCCTTTATCTCTGTTTCTTTATGCTATGCTTGGTGGTTTTCAACTCAAGTTAGGAGTCTTGTCTACAGGACTCCTGTTTTTCTATAAAATTTGTATATACGTGTATATCTCTGCGAGGATCGGCTTATACATTGTAGTTTGAAAAAGAATTCACAAGTCTGCATTTTTATTACACTTACCTGATTTAAAAAAAAAAGTTACTAGAGATATGTATTTGCAAGTTAGTTTAGGATTTCTTTAAGTTCAGATGAAATCTGGGGTTTCTGTGTATGAATCCAGGTGTTTGCTGTGTGACTGCTGCGGTCCGGATGTGTGTTGTGATTCAGGCAGGGTGTTCTTCAGGCACTACTGAAGATGTTGATGATGCAAGGAAGCTGCCACGTAAATGCCCTGATAAATGGTGCAAGACTAAGGCAGTGATCTTTCAAAATCTTAATGTAGAGATTAAATCTGATTAAATAATATGCCTGCTACATAGGTTGGGCCTAATCTGACCTATATTTCAGGATGAGTGATAGGATATAACTTTGTACTTGCTCAGTGAAGGCATTTCTTGTTGATTTTATACAACTCTTCCTTAACGGTGATACTCTTCCCAGATTACTCAAGATACAGGAATTTCCAGTGTCTTTTAACGTTTGCTGTAGCATTTGGATGATTTTCCACTGGGTAGCATTTGTAAGCGCATTGCTGACAATTTTTTGGCACCAAAGAGCCTCTTGCACCATACTGCTGTTGTGAATGACTGTTACACTGTTGTAATTCCTCTAACTACAGAAATCAGCGGCTACCTGTCTCCTTACTCCCAGGATTTGGACTTCAAAAAGCATTGATTTCTCATGGCTTAAGTTGATGGGTGCAACCTGAAGCAAGGTACAACCTGCATTTGCAGCGAACGTCCAATAAAAGTGAAACATGATAAAGGGCTTATCCTGTATTGTCATCTGTTGAAGCATTATCCCTCTTGGCTGCAAAAATGTTAACAGGTGTCTGAGGCGAATCTTGTAAACTATGCACTTGCAATCATGTAAAAGATGTTTTATTTGAAAACTTTCATACAAACCCTTTTGTATTTTGCGGAGTTGGGGCAGTCAGGCTGTAAATATAAGGTTACATGTAGCTCTTGATCCTGCCTCCTTGTGTATGTTTGTGTTAAGTTTTCACATGTTCCTCCTGCAGGACCTTCTTCCTCGCTTTCTAAGAAAACTTCACAAAACAGCTGTTAACTGTGTTGGAACCACTCCCTCATTTCCCTCGCCAAAAAAGTCTCTCGGTGACAGAGTCTGGCAGAAAAATTGTGATTTGTTTTGTTTTTTTTTCTTTATTTGTTTGGTTGGTTTGATTTTGTACACAAGGAAGCAGACTTACATTGTATTGACATCATTAATTCTGGCACTTCTTAATTATTTATTTTCTGAACAAGGGCATGAGTCTTTGTTTTAATCACATGGAACTGTTTCTTGGTCAGCAATAAAAGATTTTGTTGTACTGTTCATATGTTAAATATATAGGAAATCTTTTATTTCATGTACTTCAAAAAAAAAAAAAGTGTTTTGAAAGAGCTGTCATGTTCCAGCTTGAACCTTCTTCCATATTTGCAGGTTGGGATATCTGCTGTTGTAATTACAAAAGGAAAATGTTTTGTTGAAACTGAATGGGAATTTATTTGTCTATATGTGAGTATCTGCCCAGTGCTGGCAGACCTAGGGGTTTCACTCGATACTGTTTGCTAAGGCAAGGCGCTATCTACAGGGTAGGTCTTTGTCACGTCTCATTTCAGCCAGCTCGCATGAACAGTGGGTTTTTAAAAACACACTTTTATTTTTTTACAGTATTTATCAGAGAATGACGACTACCTTTTTCCCCTCACCACCATCAACTCTAGTGAGAAAATGCTGACAGTTTTACTGTAATGTTTGCAGAAGAGGCAGAACCTGAGGGTGCAGATGCTGTGGTCCTTCTGGAGACACGTGCTGCTGTGCTTTGCCCACCGGTGTGAAGGGTAATGACTCTAATTTGACATCAGTAGTTGTTTGAATACAAGTTTTTGTTGCTGAAATACACAGCTACTACTGGTTTTATTAAAGCTGATCTCAACCTTCCTCAAGTGTTTCTGATGTGCTGTGGGAAGAAACATTGCGCTGTTTTGCATGTCGGTATTCACTTTGTCAATAATGCTTGAAAGTTCAACACACCATCTTTTTGTGGGGGTACAGGATGGGGAAGGGGAGGGAAGGGGGTTGGAAATGGTGGAACTATTTTGTCAAGGAAGTCAGTCTAAGTTGGCTCTTCTGTAGTGATGGCCCGTCGTGACTTGCACCATCCCTTTGAAAAGAGCAAGGGATCAGTGGGTGTTTGGAGGAGATGATCTTGCTCTCTCTGGCACCTCATCTTTATCTCTTCATGTTGGCAGTTGAGAAACTTTTTGTGCAGCTTGGAAATACCTCGGGCTTTGGCTTGAGTGCTGCATTCCTGCCCCTAGGGCCACCTGCTCCCTTTGCTGCAGCCCAGGGTCTTGCTGCTCCTGGGTGTTCAGCACCCGGGATTTGCAGCAGGGGGAAGGGAGGAGAAAAGGGGGAAACTTGACATTAGTCCCGATATTGCTTTGGGGGGAAAAAATGGTAGAATTAGGCCACCTGCCATCTTCTGTTTCAGTAGATATTTTTTCTACAAGAGTTTTTTTTGTTTTTTGTCCTTAAGTAGAGAATTAGCGTTTAGGTAGATTTTCCTTGGTAGATGCTCTCTCGGTTTCTTTGGCCAGTTCGGTGAGGTGGATCCTTATCATTCCATAAAGGATGTCTGCCCTCAAGGTGGGTTGCCAAACACGGTGGGAAAAGACCAATTCCCGGTGACTAGTTCAGAGCTTCTAGCTCTGATAGTACTTGTGGAGGGGAAGGAGATCATAAAACTGGTATGTTGATTTGGTGGGGAAAAAAAAAAACTTACTAAAGGGACTATTTGATTTTGCAGTTTATCCTTGTAGAACCATTTCTATTTAAGTATCCCTTGCGCCTGGAAGCCTGCGGAGGTTACAGAACACCTAGAAACACCTTACAGCGCAAGGATGGAATCGTCCTTTGAAACTGCTCCTCAGTGCTGCAGCTTCCTTAACACATCACCCTGGTACTGAAAGGCTGCAAACATTTTTGTTGTGATGCTGATTATTTTAAATTCAAAAATTGTGATCTGTAGAGAATAAATCTGTGTGTTTGCAAACATTGAGAAAGCTGTGTCCAGCGTTATTTTTGAACTCTGACTATCTTGGTGTAAGCTAGTGCTTCTTTCTTTCATTAAGAAATAAAATGCCATGATTTTATAAGAGAAATTCCTGCTGCTGTGTTTATGATGGTGTTAAAGTATAGCTAACTTCAGGTAGACTTTAAACAAATTGAGTATTTCAAACACATAATTCATAGCTCTAATCTAAGTTTATCCCTAACTCTAAAGGTTTATGTAGTCATGGAATAAGAATTCTCCATAGATCCCTTGTATTTAGTTTCTCAAAAGGAACATTCTGAGAAGGCAGAAGGTTGCTGTAGGACTGTGGATGGATGTAATAAGACATTGCTGCAGAAGTATGAGAACCATTCGTACCTGCTGCAAATATATTAGTAATATATATGCTAATGCCTGAAGTCAGGTGGCCAACTCGTGAATTATTGATTATTCTGGTAGCCTTTTTCTGGTCAACAGATGAACTTAAATCTTGTGTACAAGGAACTAGGATACAGCATTTATGTCTGGTTCTTAGCAGAAACACATACTTGAGCTTGAGTATCGATGTTCTTGGTACTGACCTAAAAAAGATGAGGCTGCTTCCCTTGCATTATGAGCATTTTTGCTTTCTTGTCCATGTAAATGTTTTCTTATCTGCAGGGAGACCTTAGAAGTATGGTGAGCACCTTTCTTATACCTCCAGGCTTGAATCGGGCTGGGCATGTTTACTAAATCTGAGATGGGTCTCATCTCCCTCTCCTCATCAGTCATAATGGCAAATAATCCAGAGGGCTTTAGAATGCCTTAAGGTCTTGTTTTCATAAGAGTATGAATACAGCTTTATAAAGTCAAAAATTTTACTGTTTTACCAAATCAAGTTTTTATTGCTGTAAAATTGACTCGTTTTAAAAGATTTTTTTTTTAATCAGTGTAAGGTGTTTTATCAAAGTCAAATATCTATTTAATGCTAAACTAATGCAGTGTTTTTGCTTCCTTATTGCCAGACGCAGGGCAGAATGCCAGCTCTGAATTACTCGCTCTTATTTCTTCTCCGCGCAGTTTGTGGAGAGGTCCAGATATGACACGATACACCTGATGCATAAGATACGAATACTATTGCAGTTAGCCTGAGGTTCAGCTTCTGCCCTTCTAAACATCACTAGTAGAATGAAACGGTCTGAATTTTGGCACATATAAGGCTCTTGGGAGTAGGATGCATTCACAAATACAGAAATGTTTCACAAAATTAGGGAGAAAAATTGATCCCCTGTGTACTAGAATGTCCTACAAGGCAGTGAGCCAGGGCTTGCTTTAGCTTTGACATGAGAGATGTTGGACAAGTTGCCCTGTCCACTGCTGATGTAGACAAGCTTGAAAGAAAATTTTCTGCCTGAACTTTCTTAAAAGCTCTATAATACTGTGTACTTTACTGGAAGAATATGTTTCTATTTTCCATGGTTTGTATCTGGAAATAAAGCATATGTTTAGTTATTTACTCCTTTACTCTGAGAGTTGTGATATTCTTGTGAGCAAATGCATGTAGCAGAACTTAATCTGAAGTTAAAAAAGCCTTCTGGTTTCAGCTACTGCCTAAAATGACTCTTTGACTTTAAAATGGGAAAATAGTGGAGTTGGTGATAAGAGGTTATAGCGCTGCCTCTTGAAGATGTGGGCTCAGTGCGGAACCTCACTCCAATGTATTCTAGCAATGAGCGTATCACTGATTTCTGTGTGTGTAAAATAGACCTCTCTATGTAAATATATATATATATTTCCCCTGGTTCCCTTGGGCTTCATGGTACGCTGTATGTTTCAGCTTGGGAGAAAAAGCTCAAAAGCTGTTTGCCAATCCCCAGCAAACACCAAGGTAGATTTAATGATGTGAAAGGCAGTAGATTATTCTAGAAGTCTGGAACCTGCTTTATGTCATTAGCCAACAATAGTGGGACAGTCCATGACTTCATGTACTGTCACGGATTAAAATACCTTGTGTGCTTTGGCCAGGATATAACTTTCAGTTTGGTATTTACTCCTTTTTTTCTGCAGTTACATCCTGTGTTATATCATATGAGGGTACACTTACCTATATGTAGAATGGTCATGAACATAATACAGTCTATTGAAATTAATAACGTATATGAGCAAAATTCTGAGCCCATTCCAAAAGCTAGAATTCCTTTGAAAGTTATCAAATGATAGTAATATTTGAGTTGTTTTCTGAATCTCTTAACAGTGAGGATGAAGTGGTTAATCCTTGGGCTGAGAAATGGACTTTCTGGGAAGTCATTACCATCAAATACCATGTCCATTTGCGTTAGAGATTTCTGGGGAAGCTTCATCCTCTTCAGCTATGAAGACATCCTTGCCAGTTGTGAGACCAGGTTGTTGGAAGGACAAATCTCACGGGGCTGTTGTGGCTTCGGGAGTGCAGGAAGCTTCTAGCAGCCCTGCCAGTGCCTGGGCTTTTGAAACGCTGTATATTACCCATTTCACCTTTACCTTTCAGCTCAGATTTCTCTACCGCTGCGTGTTTTGGCAGCAAAAATGGTGCCTGGGGCCAAACGTGCTGTAAGTTTCATGCTAGGTCGAGGGAGCCGGAGGATGTTTCCAGAGGGGAAGGGAATAGGCCAGGCAACCGGAGAGCCTGCTGAGGCAGCAGCCTCGAGCTGCGGCTCCCGTGGGAGCCCGAGCCCTCCCCGGTCCCTGTCCAAAGGGAACCTGGTACATCCTGTGGATATGAGTGTCCCCACAATCTGAGTCTGGGCTTTAGTGTATAAAGTGATGCTTATTCAGAGCACTGTTCTCAGAGTGCTCTGGAAACAAGTGGGCTACAGCTGGAAATCCAGTTGGAAATCCACAAAACCTGCTCCATTGTGTTTTAAATGAACTTTACTATTCCAGCATTGTTCAGTAGTTATCCAGGAATATAAACGGAACATGACATATAAGCAGATGTTGTGATTTCATTGACTATATTTCAGTTTTAATGGCACACAGTACTTTAGATTTAAGTGGAATGACTTAAATACATGGAATGCGTCTTCTGTTGTTGTTACCTCGGGCTGCCTGGATTCTTAAGGGAAAAATGTGCTTGACAGCCAAGGTTATCACACCAACCTGTGGGTTATGTTAGCTTAATTGGTAAGGAAAGGTTTTGACCTGTGAAACTTGAGAAAAAGTTCTTAAGAGGCCTTGTGGCGCACAGTCTGAAAAAAAATCAATTTAAGAATGTGTAAAGTTGGCATTCAGGTGTTGACACATTATGTGTTAAGTCAGTATGTGGCAGTACACTCGTACTGTATTTTATTCATGTAAAGTGTCAGGCATCAGCATTTTCAATGCAAAAAGCTTTCTGTATTGGTCAAAATGGGCTGGATGTTTTTCTTCTTTTTACTCTTATGTTTCAGGTATGCCACAGCTTACCTGTAGAAGTCAGGGTTAGTAGCTTGTGTAGAGCACAACTGACCAGCTGGTTTCCTTGAAGCTTCCTGGAGACACCAGTGCAAGGACATCACACTCCAGGCACAATCGTTGATTACCAAGGACTCACTTTTTTATGTACATGTGCTGCCACCTTCAAATGTATTGTTCACTATTAAATCTTTCCACATAACCCGTTTTCAGTAGATTCTCTTGGTTAGGTTTTCCCACAAATACTGACTCTTATAGTGTAAAGACAAAATGTTGGAGTTTAATTTGATTATTTTAGTAAAAAAAATAAAATTACCTGTGCCATGTGTCTTGCCTCAGTGTAAATGTGCTGCTCCGAGCTACCTCGTGCGCATGGATGGATGGATGGATGGATGGATGGATGGATGGATGGATGGATGGGTGGATGCAACTGAGAAGAGTGTGTGTCCGAGTTGTCCTCCTCTCTACTTGAGACAACGTGGGTTTCCTTCTGCCTCTGTTGCCTGTAAGGGCAACCTCGCGGTACGAGGCCTGTGTTTCTGCTGCCGTGGTTGTACGGCCGTGGCTTTGCCCTCTGCTCTCCCGCTGCCTCCCTGTTGACACCGCTGCCTCGGTCTCTACCGTGTAACACAGGTCCTGGTGTCCTGGCGCCACCCGTTCCCAAGGATGAGAGCATGGGATCAAGTGGAAGCCGTTCATCCCTTCCAGGGAGAGGCTCCCTGTGCCTTCCCCCCCAGCAGGGGCAGTTTCGGGTGCGATACCATGGACGAGGCCTCGGCAGCCCTGCCTGCCAGTGATGATTTTTGTCCTTTTTAGCTATCACTGCCATTTTCACTAGTATTCAGTGAGAAACCGCCCGACTCCTGGAAGTTGGCGATCTCATGAGAAAGTTTGTTGTTGTTCTGTGGGCAGAGCCCTGGCGGCGCTGGGCGGGGGGACCCCGCGCGGCCCCGTGTGGTGGAGGCGCAGCCAGGGCGAGGCGAGAGGGCGGCCTGAAGAGGGGCGCGTGGAGGGGCAGAGGGGGCGATTCTCCCCGCTTCCAGAGCGGAGGAAACTCTCCTTCCCCCTCAGCCCGCCCCGAGGGCGGCGGCGCAGGCCCTGCGGGCGGCTGCCCCGCGGGGCGCGGGCCGAGGCGGGGGCGGGGGGCGGCGCCCGCTGCGCTGCGCTGCGCTGCGCTGCGCGCGCGGCGGCACC
>JAUBNY010000120.1:1316929-1327263 GCA_032275445.1 Crypturellus soui | reverse complement strand
GTGCTAGACAGCTGTGAGAGGAGTCAGAGGAAATCCAGATGTGACAGACAACAGATCTCGCGCTGCAGTCACGTTGCCCATAGCTGGCAGGTGCCCGGGTGAGTGAGGAGGCCACCTACCAGGTTGCATGTCAAGAGCAGCAGGACATGGGGCAGAGGGCTTTGGGGGACATGGCTCAGGAGTGGCAGAGCTCAGAGCTCTCACTGAAAGTAGGAAACATCACCTTCTCTCTGTTGCTATTTTGCTACTTGTAACTGGCAGAAGGGTCCCACAGTGCCTGCTGAAGTCCTAAGAGATGAGGGCAGGGTCATTTAGGCACCCAGGGGACTTCTGGAAGGGAAGAAATGTGCTGGATGGGATAATTCTGAAGTATTTTCCCTGTGTGGGATAATTCTGAAGGATTTTCCCTGTTTGGATATTATCCATATAGTCTCACAGGCCTCAGATGGGACTAGGCAGTTTTGAGGAGCTGCTTGCTTTTAATACTCCTTTTGCTAACTTCAGACTCCCTTCTTTCTCACTCCTCTGCCAGAAGATTTAGCACAGGGGACCTTCCCCTTCCTGTGACTAAGTAAGGGGTCCTGGGAAATGAAGATACGTAGCAGTCCTGATGGCTTTCTCAGAACCAACCCCCTACCTTCTAACAGAGAAGCAGGAATAACGCAAATGCAGGAAGCATTTGCAGCACCATTATCCCAGCAATAACATTTCTCTGGACACCAAGGGAACCATCCTACGAAAAACAACCTGGGCTTGCAAATCTTACTCAGTTCCCATTGCTCTGCCTGTGATATTTCTGGTAGCACTGATAGGAGCTGACATCACAGATAGGCTTTTCATTGACTTACAAATACTATCCTGACACTGGATATTGCCCTATCATAGTTTGTAGCTAAAGAGAGATAGAGCTGCAAACAGAGCTGTGTCCAGAATGTGCAGAAGATCAGAATACCAGGCACTCACTGCATCCTGGTTTTGGGGGCAAAGAGCATCACTTGTTACGATATTGACCTGTTATCACTGATGTGACTTGTGCATCAATACTTATCTCTGTTTGCTTTCATCTCCTCACAAGCAATTTCCGCTGACAGTCATCCATGCTACGGTGCGGGTCTCAAGCTGAGCTCACATACTGCTCACTTCCCTGTCTGCCACCGTTTCTGCATTTCAACTATGGCAAAGATGCACCCGATAGTGTAGTTGTCAGAGCAGCAGAGAACAACGTGAGGAGGCCAGTTCATACTTGTTTGTGTGAGGGGCATTTCTACCCTCCTGCCTTCAGCTTTGGCTCTGTATTGCTGATACCACTTTGTACAGCTGATAAACTTGTCAGCTTTTCGTTGCTCTTTGATGTGTGTGTACCTCTGGCTGGTGAGGGCAGAAGACCAGAAATGTGGTGATTCCAAGCACATCCCAGAACAAATGTGGGCAAGTCCCTTCCTGGCTTTGTGCCTCTGTGTGTGCCTCACAGCTATGACTCAACACGGTTCAGGTGCTGAACACAGATCAAGTGAATGCGTCTGGTCGAGCTGTTTATGGCTTGTAATAAGACTTTTGGTCTGTTTTGTGTCTTTAGTCACCTGCAGATTTGCTAATACCTCCTGGTATGTTAAAAACTGCCGTGGATGATGATGGGGGATGAGGCACTTGGAGCTTGTGGATAAGCACATTAGCTTAATGCTTCTCAACACCTGGCAACGTCAGTGCTGTCTTTTACGTGGTCACTTTTAGTTTTCTGATTTAGTCCCTCAGAGAGGGAGGAGACTGCCTTTATAATTTCCAGAACCCTCCCCGTGACGATGTGGAACTTTGTAAGTGTGCTACAAAACTGCCACCAGCATCAAGAGGTTCAGGTGAGCTCATTCTTAACACAGGATATCTGCAGGCTGCAACAAGGACACCCCACGTTGAACACTGCCAGCCCAGGATTCATAAAAGGGGAAGAAAATAAGTAAGCAAGCAAGCAGAGTCCTGGGTGCCTCATCGTGGGAGACACAGCGGCAAGCTGCACAGCCTCACAGCTTCTTTATTCCATGACACAGAGGATCACACCTGTCTGCTCCAGTTGAGATACTCACAGGACAAAGTTTGTGCAAAAGGACAGCATAATATTAATCACGAGCACTCATACTGTGCAGACAATTGCTTCCATCTACTTCAAATGACTTGAAATATGTGGCTCTTCTCCTCTTGTACCTCTGCTCTTAGATTACACTTTTCTCCTAGGACTGTTTTTATTAGATTCTTTATTCCTTGCCAGTCTTATTTCATATCCGCTTTTAATACTTCCCTTTCCTGCGTTTCAATCTGCAGTTGCAAAAAAAAAAGAATCAGAAGCACTGAGCAATATAAATGTAATCGTGGCTCAACCTAGTCAGTGAATGTTTGCTGCAGGTTTTAAGCTGGTGATTATGACAAAAACCTGGCCATCTGGGCCAAGTGTCTCTGGTGAAAATCCAATAGTAAACATGCCACGTGAGGCCAGCATTTGACATTTGCAAACGAGTGCCATCTGCTTCTTCTTTTAAGAGTATTAGTCATCTAATAGAGGAAGAGATGCATGAGACTTGATGTGAGGTCAGAAGTGTGTGAGATCAGGGTTCTGGTTGCCAAATAAAATGGGTATATGGATTCACACCCCCACATGCCGCTTTTTTTGCAAGTGAGATACTGGTCATAGATACAAAGTCTTTGACAGACACCCATCTTGGGCAGAAGTCTGGATGCAGAAGTAGCAATACAGCTCAGACTCCTTTCTAGAACTAGACCAAAATCTTTTCTAGACAAGAAACTGAATCACCTCAGAAGCCACAATTTTTGACTAAACATTTTGCAATTCTTCTGCTTCTCCCCAGCTTTTACTTAACAACATGTCTTCAGTGGTAGGGGGCACCAGCCAGAGTTTTGTGTGGCCTCACTACGACTTAACACAGCATCTCAGAGAGGTTTTGTTGAGCCGCGGGCTGTTTCAGCACGACTGCTGATGGTCTTCAGGCAAGCTCAGGGGGTCAGCACATTATAGTTACAGGTTACCCTGCTGTAAATGGTAGAGTTTTCTTGTTTACCGTATAAAAGTATATAGTCTTTCAAATGTACCTGAGAATGAACTAATAATTTTATAACTCAAGGTAAATATCTTTAACTAGGAAATAGTTACCACACAATTGATAATTTGCAATTATTATTAAGAAGCATAGCTCTTCCTTTTGCAGTGAGGAAATTTCTTATGTATATAAATAGTCTTATATATAATATATTATTTGGACCCCACATTCATTTTGGATTTGGACTTCTATTATCATCTGTGTCATTTAGTAGTACTATGAAAAATCAAACACTTTTCTTTTGAGATTTATGATTAACTGGGAATGTTATCAATCTTTCATGTACTTAGAATGCTTAAAGGTTGCACAGAAAAATGCACCAGTTTCACGCTAAAAAGGCTAGAGAGCTTTGCTGGAGGGAGAAGTACATTGGCCTCACTATAGGCAGTAATGACATGGTACGAGAAAAAACATGAGATTATAAATTACAAAAGAACAATCTCTGTGAGTCCTGATTTTGGACTGCGGGAGCAGAATCAGAACCTCTGATTAAAACAGGAGTGAGGGACTTCGCTAAAAGCCCATGCAAGCAGCAGATTGTGTGGAACGCGCTCATTAAGCACAACGAGCAATTGCAGATGAAAAGCTGCTGGTGTCTCACTTCAACGGGCCAAATGCTTCCAATGGAGAAGAGGGAATGAATTTTGATAATTAGATGCTTTCACGCTGCAAGTTTAACAGAAAGAGGGAACTCTCTACTGTTTCTACAATAATGCTGCATTTATTTGCAGGACTCCTGCAAAGCGTGCACGGTGACGATAGATCCTAAAGCAGCTGTGTCAACAGCAGCTAATTTAGACAATTCTTATTTCTGTGAATCAAATGACAACTGTGGGTAGTGCCGTGATTAGCATGATCTGTAAAATAACAACTCGCCCTGTCACAAGTGAAATTAGTTTCACTCCTCTCGTTCCTGTATTTTTTTTCTGTCCCTTCTCTTTGTAGGGGAGGGCACCCAGTCCAGTTTCACACTGCTTGGCTTTACATGTCTGAAGCAATTTAGACCTGGATGAGGCGACCTGCCTGGAAGATTTTAAGCCAAATTTTAAGCCAACCAGCTCCCACTTGCCTACAGGGAGGCAGATATGTTTTTTTTATATATATATATACATATATATATATATTCTTGGTAAACTGGACTAGGAAAGGTTTTTGGAGGGAAATATGGTGCCAAGAAGCCTTGTTAATGATCTTTTAATTCTCCTCAGGTACTACTGCTCAGACCGCATTTTGCTTATGTGTTAAGGTGCCATTATGTGTACAGCAACACAAATCAGCAGGACTGCGCCAGGATGACTCATACCTACATTATGTGGTTAGTGCCGTCACATCCCTACGTGCAAACTGCTGCTCTCAGTCCGGGCTTTGACTCTGGATGCAGCGTATGGACACAGATCGTTATTCTCGGTGTAGGCGTGGAGCTAGTTGATGGGCAGTCAGAATCTAGAGCTTGGCTGTTTGCATGAGAATCATTTTCCTCTCCAATAAGAAACACCAGGGACCGAGTGGTGCTGCAATCTGAATTGGTACTTTTAGTCCTCTGGCTTCTGTGTGGACTCCCTTGAGGGTGGCAGCGCTCGATTCCTCCCAGGGGCTGAGCTGCGAGAGACGAACCTGGAGCTGCACCAAGCAGCGCCTTGGGGAAGGTGTAAAGAGGAGAGTGTCTGTCACCTACCTTAGCAGGAGCCTCATGTTGGTGCCTTGGACACGAGGGCCCGGTACCAGCGTTGTGCCTGATGAACTGTTACCGTGACTGCCGTAGCAGATGATACCGCTACTTTATTTTTCCATCAAAAATATAGGCTTGTTTCTCCCTAAATAATGTGTATTATTTAGGTTGGGGGCTGCTCAGGGTACATATTGTTCCTTACTGTGAACATTTTCAAAGCTTTGGCCGAAAGGAATTTCTCTCTCACTGTGGCCTCTTGCCAAATCCGCAGCAGTACGAGGGTGCCTGAAGGCCGTTCATCCTTCTCCAGGCACACACACACTCAGCTGAGTAAACACCAGGGCAGCCTGCATTTCCTCAGCTCTCCCGGGCCATCTCCACCTCACGGAGGAAGTCTCGAGGCATGCGATTTCTTGGAAGTTCTTTTTAATTTATTTTTATTTTACTGCAGCTGTTTACACTGTGCCTCTTAACCGGTTGGTTCATTGGCTTTGCTCACCTGGTTCCTCAGCGAGCAGAAGCCCTTAACGTTTTGCAGATCTTGGAATACGTGTTCAGAGGGCAGTGATCTCCCTGCTCCAACGTCAGCCTAGTGACAACTCTTGCGTGTGGCCGCTGATCTTCTTTAGCCGCTGCAGCGTCAGCAGTCACACAGGGCTGTGGTGACAGCATGAGAGCTCGTGACACAAGGGACAGCTTGGTAATCCCTGCAAATACCCCCCCGCCCCGCCGGGACCCTTTTGCGTGCGTGGTTGGGCTTTATTGCCCTGCTGGGAAGAGCTCTCAGAGGATAAATACAGCACGGATGGGCCGAGGGCTTCGGGCCTCAGCAAAGGCATCGCTCACCTGTGATCTCCAAAAATCAGCTAAGCAAGAGCTGTGCGGCCCGCAGTTAGGCTGGCTGCTGTGTGTGCTGGGTCTCAGCGTTCCAGCCTTCAAGGGACTCGCTGCTACGGGACTGTGCGTCAGAGGACACAGGTTGCTCCTGAACAACTCTGGATTGTGCTGAAATGAAGGCACCTGCCTCAAAAACGTGCTCTATAAAGGAGAACATTCAGCAAAAATCCACCTGACCCGGGACAGTTCCACTGCTGCGGGGAGGCTCTCGCAGGATGAGGAAGCAGAGGTCTGGCAGCATCGGCAGGTGTGCCCTGCCCGCCATTCCCGAGTACCCGGGCGTCCAGGACGTTCAGGTTTGTATGCAGGAGTTCTCTTTGGAATGTGTGCTAACTAACACCCATTTTTCTGATATAGGCATTTTCCTATTGCCTGGTAAGTTTGATGTGATTTGTGTGATGTGGTATTTGATGTGATACTATGCTTTGGCCTGGGTCTTGGTATAAAAAAAGCTTAAAAGCTTGAAAGATTTTTCTTCCACTTCATTATCAAGTTGAGATTTGTTTTATTTTTTTTATTAAGGTTTGAGATAGGAAGGAGGGATTACTTTTCATTACTTTTCATTAAATTTTACTGCTTTTGAATTACCTGATTTAATCCAAAAGTGAAGTCACTCTAGGCATAACCACCAGTTTTGCTGGATCTCTTCCAGAATGTGATGGAATAGTGAGAGGTCAAAAGCTTGATTACATCTCAGTTTATGTGGCCTGCCCAACTTACGGCTCCTAGTTGGCACCCAGTACTTTTCATGCATCAGGAATCAGCAACACACCAGAGTTGAGAATGGTGGATTTCTGGCATATTTATTAGAGACTCATTGATTCCTTTCAACTAAATAAATGGTAAAGGTTTTCCTGTAAAATCCACAAAAGGACAGCTCCTGATCTTAATGGGAGCTGGATCAGGACCATGGATTATTCAGGTAATTTCGGGCATCAAAATGGTTGGTTACCTGGAGATGAGTATTAAATGACAAGACAGGAGGTGAAAATTCCATGCACATCTACGATGTCTTATAAGATAATAATAAACTCATAGTTTTAGGTTATAGAAACATATTTTATGTGAAAACTGTAATTCTTGTAATCATATACTGTGATTCAGAGCAAAGCTACTTGGGAGTAGGAAAATTAAAAGATCTCTCAAAAGGACCATCAATTTTGATCATGTAAAAAAGCAACTATAGGCTGATGAGATTTGAAAAGGATCACTCTGAAGTTTTGTTAATACTGATAGCCTGGGCAATATCTGAGAAAAACTGGATTTTTAAAAAGGCTCCATGAAATCCTAGTTGTAGGGGAGGTAAATGTTCAGCATTGCTTAACCTCGGGCCAACAGACTTTGGTTCCAGACAGGAGTTGACACCAAATACCAAGGTCTTCAGGGAGTTTTGATCCTAAAATCCTCCCTAACCTACCAACTATTTAGAACCATAAAACTAATTTCCCTTTGTTGCTTCACAGCACATTTTAATTCTGACTCTCTTCTTCCTTCTGCCCCAACCCTGTCTCTCTCTTATATATGTTTTATACAGTTATCACTAAGTTACTCAGGGCGCCCAGTCTGCAGCCCGCTCTCCTGGGATCTGAGGAGAAGAGAAAAGGGTTTCTCAGCACGGCTGAACAGTTGTCCAAATGCAGCCTCGTCCGCGCGTTCCTCGGGTGGCTCTTCAGGACGCTGCTCGATGGGCTACCAGACACCCCGCGGTGGCTTCCGTGACAAACCGTTGCAGGAGTATTTTGACGAGAGGCTAATGGAGCTCAGGAGCTATGAGAGCAGGAGAGCAAGCAGGAAGCCAAGGGGGGTTGCCGGTGAGAAACAGACCCCGCTCCGCACCCGCGGAGGCTGCCGGCGCAGAAGTAGCTGCAGCGCTGTGACACCGACGGGGCACGGCAAGAAACCCGAGGCGCCCTGCAAGCCTGGCCCCCACGGCAACAAAACAGGGTTGGAGTGTAATGGACAGGAGGAAACGCAGAAGGTCTTGGCCCTCTACAAGAGGGGCTGCTTGGACACCTTCACAATGCATATCATTGCTCCATTAGAAGCATTTCTGCAGAAAAAGAAGCTGCAGTAGCCAGCTACAGCGATTCGGGGAGCCCTCAAAGCCAAGAAAAATTGTTCCTGTTCAGGACATTGTTACTTAAGCCATTTTTGTGGGTCTGTGCATGTTTGACACAGAAACACGCTTCTCTGTGGGAGGAAGTGTTCTCTCGTTTTGTGTTCTTGACTGACATTGGCCATCTTGTCATCGGTTATCTTCCACAAAGAGTATTTGTAATTAAGAAATAATATCTCAAATTGTTGTGTATAGAGATATTAGTATTTAAACACATGCACATATTACTTGAATTCTTAACATGCCTTAAAAAAAAGGTGTTTAGTGTCAGAGAAGCATCCTGTTTTCCTATGTGTGTGAAGGTAGCCTCTTTCCTTTCTAATGCACGTGGAGACCACTACAGCAAACTCCTAATGGAATCTGAACTACAAAATGTGTGTGTTTTAACCATAGAATTATTGTTTAGAGTGTCATCTAAGTATATAAATGTCAGCTACAGCTGAATTTTTCTATTATGTGAAATGTCAGTGTTTAATTCCACAGTACACTGTATGGATATCCAATCCAAAGCCAGGTAATTACTGCCAGTTTAGTAGCAAAATTACTATAGGCTGTGGTATCGTTAGCAATAAATTCCTCTTTACAGTAACAGTCTGAGTGAATGTTTCTCCCTTTGCTTTTTTCTTTCTTTTTTTTTTTCTTTTTCTTAATATGAGGTAACAAGTAATGGCAATGGGTGGAACTAATGCATGAATTGCAAATTCCCATTGTCAGAATTGCTCAGCTGCAGGGGCAGTGGTCAAAGCTCTCTGCCCAAACCGAGATGCAGCACTGTGTCACGGAGTAGGGATGAGGTGGTTCTTGCCTGTCTTTCTCTTAAACAGTATTACAGGAGTAGTAAAATTTCACCTCCAATTTCTCCAGTTGGTTAAAATCCTGTGAAAAAAAATGGCTTGTGTTTGTTTGGAAGGCATTAATATACATACCCTGTGTTTATGTGTTTTATTACCTTGGGTTTTACTGAGTTTAGCTGCTGGGTGTAAGCTGTTCACAAATAATCTTTATGCCTCTTCGAAAACTCCTTTTCCTCTTCCAGAAAAGCAACCGCACCACATTCCTGCTGGTGATTTTGCAGCTAATTGTTTCGGATCCTTTATGTACAGAGCAGCGAAAAGCACTTTGTAGAGATCTGCTCTTGTTTTCTGGCTCTAAACACTTTCTCTCTGCTTAACTGGAGTTTAGGCAAACTACTCCACAGGGCTTCATAAATCAGACACTGCTGACCTTAAAAATAGTCTATGTCTTCCAGTGCCTGGAGGTGATTTTATCATTCTGTCCTTGGTACTTAAATTTTTAAGTTTGTAAAGAATTGTGTTGTCTGGCACCTTGTAGTGCATCCTGTGAAAGGAAGAGGCAGGGCACAACCCTGTTTGCAGTCGAGAAGCTCAACTGCCTCAAAGTTAGATCAACCTTGATATAAATTCCAGGTCTCTCCATCTCCATGAAGATACGATGGAGCAGAAAAGAAAAAGTGTTATTAAAACACATAAAGCCACAAAGGCATCTGGCAAGATGCATCCCGTTCCCACTGAAATAACTTGAAGCTCCCAGGAGGAAGCTCAGTTTGAACATATGTCTCGTAAAAGCAAAACATATCATTTTCATGTATTTAAATTAAGGAATTTATTAAAAAAAAAAAACAAAGCCAAAAAACAATCAAAACAGTGGTTTGATCTAGATACAGCAGCACTGTGACATTACTAGGACATTATGTACGAAGAATCCAAGCAGCCATAGAACACAGAAGCCTTTATCTTCAGTAACAATCTCAGAATGAATCTAGTTTCATCAAACAATGTTAAAGATCTCCCTGGAAAGAGAAACAAAACCAAATATCCCCCCCAACCCTCTAACCCTTTGGATACTAGAATGATTTTTTTTTGTACAATACCAACAGCCACTAGTTCTTCTAATTGAAAACATTTGCTTTAATTTATTATGAAAATGATTTGTTGACTCAATTATGAAAGACAGCTTTTAACATTGCTTTAGAAGTGTCTGCTCTTCTTACGACTACAGTATTAGAAGTGCCTAAACACATTTAATCCTGGATATGCTTTTGAAATTCAATCAGAAGGATATTCTGTGTATGTTCATATACCAAATATGATTTTTAATTTTTAAAGCAGGTGAAAAGACTAACCCTAATATGAAACGGCAATTTTACAATTTAATTATTAGCCAAATATGGGCAACCACATGATAGTTCATGAAATCTTTAGGTCTATCTACATTGCTCAGAAACACAAAATAAAGTTTTTACATCCTTCACCTTCAAAAGGCTAAAATGTCAAGTCTTTTAGAAG
This sequence comes from Crypturellus soui, assembly GCA_032275445.1. Classification (NCBI taxonomy): domain Eukaryota; kingdom Metazoa; phylum Chordata; class Aves; order Tinamiformes; family Tinamidae; genus Crypturellus; species Crypturellus soui. Next base: position 1,317,171 of record JAUBNY010000120.1, on the reverse strand, counting down.
CGTGTCCAGTATTTAAAAGAAATGCAATCAAGGGAATTGCACACCAAGTAATTCATTAGAGCTGGCTAATAAACGCATTCGGCTGCGGGGTGATGAGGAAGGAAAACACATTTGTCATCCAGCCACCATCTGAAATACTTCTTGCTGGGACTGAGTCTTCTCCACTGGCCTGTGATGTGCCAGAAAACCTGGAATTTCCCCTCTGCAGTCCTTTGATCCCAGGAATGTGGTTACTTCTTTTG
>JAUBNY010000120.1:1292373-1303719 GCA_032275445.1 Crypturellus soui | reverse complement strand
CAGCTCTGGTGGCTTCCCTGAGCGCTCTGCTGCTCCCGGGGCAGCCGCGGTTCCCTTATCTGACTCCCACAGCCTGCTCTGTAAACACCTCCTCCCTCCTGCGCTTTCTCTTTGCCAGGGCACTTGTTTTTCCAGGTTGAGATATCAAATGAGCGTGCCCTGCGTACGGAGCAGACTGCAGCGGCAGAGGCTGCACAGCCAGAAGAAATCATGAAAGGGATGGTGGGACACAAGTGGAGATGTAGGAGACATGACCAGGGAAGAGTGTGAGGACTGAGGGATGGGTGGGAAAGGCAGTGGTTCTGGCCATAATACAGCTCTAGGCTTCCAAAAACCAAGCTCCCTCCCTCCTGCAGCGTCTCTGCCTCTGGTGCTGCTGGTAGCAATGGTCATCACCATCATCTGATCGTGACCAAAACGGTAGAGAGAGGGAAAACAGCTCTCCGGACTGGACTGCTCTTCTGCCCTTGCTGGTCTGCACAGAAATGACATGAGTTCTTTGGATCAGAAACACGTCCTCTGCAAACAAGGTCTTCTAAACCCTCAATGACAGGTGAAGAGAAGATTCTCAGCTGCGTCAGTAAGACTTCGTCTGGGAGTGGCGGATTCCTTGTGGAGAAAGCAACCCTCTCAAACCAAACCTGAGTCAAAAGCACTGCCCCGGTGAGGCTGGTGGTCGGGAGCATGACTGCCTTGAGCACTGGCACGCCATGGGAGCTTGGAAACACTGCACGGAGTGTGTTTCTTGGCTCTGCTTTCTCCAGGGAAGGTGTTCAGGGTTTCAGAGTCTTCAGAAAGAGGAGGATTTGAAGAAGCATTTCTATGCCTTGCCATCCCCTAAGCACACAGTAGATTCATGGGATACAGCATCATACAAATGCAATTTAATCATTTTTTTTTTCTGACAGCACTTCTCTGGAGTTCGCTTTCCCTGGATAGAAGGAAGGTTGAATGTTTTTCTTTTGAAACATAAGACTTACATAAGGCTGAGATTTTATGGTCTCAAGGCAAGTTTTATTATTATTTTTTAATCACAGCAGGTATCTAGATCTAACCTATGTCAAAAAATGCTTTGGAGTTTTCAGACAAGATCTGTTTTCTCTTACTGGTGCTAGGCAGAGAAGACAAAAGTTGTATTAGTGTTCGGTTGCTGTGTTGACAGGTGGAAAGTATAACCTGAAGGCTGAAAGGCCACTTTTACTACCCCTGTGTGACACACTTTTGGCAATGGTACCTTGAAGCACTCAGGAGCAAGGGACAGTGCTGCCAAAGAGCAAAGAGTTGTCGAAAGGGGTAGGTTTGGACTTCCCTCTAGGTGAAAAAGGAGTTCTCTGCAGTTTCTGCTCTAAAAGTTAACTATAAAATGAAAAAAAAAGAGGCTACTGTTCTGATTGTGCAGCCAGTGATCCACCTGCCTCTAAACTAAGTAGGAAGACTAAACTAATCTGGGAATTTGCCCTTGTCAGCAGTAGTGTGGAGGGCCTGGTCAGAGGCTACAGTGGTTGAGGACAGAAAAAGAAGCTGTGAGGATTCCTGGGTTCCTCAGTAATAAATGCAGGACATTTTTCAGTGACCTCTGATGCAAGCAGGAACTCCCTGAAGCATGAATGCAGTTGGTTGTGGGCGGCTGTCCTCTATGGACTGGAAGATGTGGGAGAAACAGACTGCTGGGAGTGGGCTGGGACTGCAGGACATTGTGTCTCTGCGAGAGCAGCAAGGGTGAGATGCTCGGAGAGCTGCTAACCTGGCACTAATGCCCCATCAGAAAAGAACAGGTTTGCTGAAAAGCCCAGCTGCTGCGAAGCTGCTGCCCACCCTCTGAGGAGAGTCCCAGAATGGTCACAATGGAGAACAAGTAAGAAATTCAGAGAATTTTGCACAGAATTTGCTATCTCTGTAGCTGCAGACAGGTCTTGAAATGGCAACAGATAAAGCCAGACACTTCTGAGGGCTTCTGTTGTGGATATCATGAAAGAGCATGAACTAGAATATATTCCAGAAGTGAAAGTCCTTCCTGTCTCCAGGGAATAATGAATCTTGCACCACTTCCTGCAGCTCAGAAGCGTGCTGCACTAGTTAACCTGTACAAACCCGAAACAAACATCCTGTTTGGGGATCTGACCAGGGCAAGAAAATGGCCATAACAGCTGTATGTTTGCAGTCATCTCCACAGTTCTGTTTAATTTCAGAAGATGCAATTGATATGACTACAGAGCAGAACAAAAGCAACTACATTAGGCTGCTGAGAAGACCTCTTAAGAGGGCCATTCAGTGACTAGTGAAACATTAAATGTAAGTGTACAGTCGAAGCCTATGGAGAACGCAATGCTCCTCAGAGACTTCAGAAGATGACTTTGGCTACCCAGCTGTGCATGGAGTCGACACCAAGCAGCAGCACTTTTTGTGCTCATGCAATGTCTGAGGCTTTTCTGCTTCCTTTACGAGAAGAAGCAACTGTTGTGAGGATTGCTAAAAACAAAAAACAGCTCCCAAAGCCCTGCTTTATTTATTCACATGTGATCACTCAGTTCATCTCCAGGTAACACTGCATGAAAAATAACTCTAAGATGTTTGTTCTAATGATATGAGTAAGAAAACTTTTTTTTCAGAGTAAACTACAAAAAAATGCTGCTCATGAAAGACAGAGAGGGGAATGGCAAAACTACCTTAATTGACCTGCTGATCAGGTAATTTTAGGGATCAGTTAGATAAATTTATATGCTGAAAAAAAACCATACTATTTTAAATATTTCTTTAAGAACAGAAAAATAACACTATGTTCACCTCTCAAATAATAAATAAAGATGGTGTTTTGGGGACTGAAAATGCTAGAAGAACATAAAAGGCTGTGGATTGCACTAGTTACAATAATCCCAGACCAAACTCTGACTGAAGAAGAACCAAAACCCCTTCTGGCATGGATCACTAAAAAGCTTATAGCTGAGACTCATAGCAGAAGTTTCTATTATTATAGCAATATTAATACAGCAATCATTTGAACACCCTAATGTGTGAGAGGTGCCTCTCAGGACACACAAAAGAAGCAGCACTAATGAACTTTAAGGTGCTATAATGGGTGAACCACTTTGTTTCCAAGGATGAAAGCAAAGAAGAATAGTAGCGGTAAGAGAATGAGTTTCTGGTGGCAAATAAAGAAGTGATTCATTTTAGGAAAAAGAATCCATCATGTTTTACTTGGTTAGGGAGGCACATCAGGAAGGAAGTAGAGATACTTTTTGAGGAGTAAAATGGGAGTTGTAGGAATAAGAAGTGACGGGGAAGGTAGTCTAAAAACGCCTGGGGGAAACATAGACAAACAGCGCACTGACAGAGTGAAATAGAGCACAGCAATAAAGGCCCATCCGACACTGCTGACTGGAACGCGCTTCAAGTCACATCCTCGGATACAAGACTGCACTTGTCAGAGAAAACAAGCATCTACACCAATGAAGTACAAGTCACAACAACAACAAAAAGGGAGCATTTCCTAGAAAGATTGGATTTTTTCACAGAAAAATAAACACAAGGCAGTTAGTTATGTTATATGGGAACTATGGGCTGGGGAGCTTCCCAGAAAGCCAGATGCCCCTGTTCCTAATTATTTGTTATTCATCTCTACTTCAGGCCAAAAGAAGGGTTGATTTATGGGAAATGACTTAGAAATTGTAACATGGAAATATGGGATGGATGATGATTAATGGAAGCTATGAGATGTGCCTGCAAACATGCAAAGGGCATAAACATCTAGGAGGGGAAGGTTGAAGTGGGGTGACACTAATGTGTTTGGCTATGAGTAACTGAATAAAGACACGTGTCCTAATGGTGAGGACATCAGAGCATGGAGTAAGCTTTGAGGAGAAGGTATGAGTAAGTTGACTTTAGCTACTACAACTTTATGCTTTGTTTTGCGGGTCTGATGGCATCTTAGATCTTCCTTTCCTGTTTCCTTGATAAAATATTCATACAAAGCAACGGGGTTCTGTTTTTAAGTACAAGCAGCCAAAAGTGTTTGAGAGAAGATATTTACATCTTGGCTTTTTTAACAATATCACTTGGTAATTAAGTGAATTTTGGATGGGGAACCAGAAATTCCATTATGCCCAGTATCAGAAGTAAGGCTCTTTCAGGCTTAAAGCACAGTAATATAAACATATGCTCATGACTATGTTGACATATATGACATATATAAACATAAGCTCATGACAGAGCTCTCTTTTGGTACATCAAGAGTTTGCACAAATCACCTAAGCAACCACGACAGCCAGGCAGTAATGACCAAGTTGCTAGGAATTATTTTCAAACAGTTCATCCCTGCCTGAAGCAATGGAATGAACTACAGGACTTCCTGAGGTTCCCTGAAACCACAGTGTCTGTGGCTGGAAGATGAAAACGACTGCTCAGTAGAACAACTTTCACTACCTACTGACTGGTAAGTCATACATCATGTCCAGCACTATCCCATCTATGCTAAATTTAATTCTACTCAGCCTTAACTTCTCATAAGCTCAGTTATTTTACTATAAATTACAATTCTGTTGTAATAAAACTACAATATTCTGCCTGCAGCAAGAATATCATTTTTGCCTCACAACATTTTCACTTCATGCACAAACTTAACACTATGAAGGACACAAAATCTCTGCCACCCAGCAGACTCTCCTCCTTACCTGCCGGCAGTGGAGATGGTACCAGCAAGCGAGGCCGAGCAGCGTGAGCTCCAAGTGGTCTGGGTCTGCAAGGGCCTGTGGCTGCCCTAGATCCTCCCAAGCTGACATCACTGGGGGGCTCTGAATCTCAGCTTAAGGACAGTGTATGGCCTAGCGTATCTAACAAGAGTGATGTCAGTTAATTACTACCCTGGGGATTCAGCAATGAGTTGGTTCACTGTGAGTTAATGACTTCCAGGCATGATACTTGGCAATGCTACCAGTATATTTTGCAAGGAGACTTCAGTGTCTCTCACCAAAGCTGGCCAGCCAGAATGTTGTTGATACGCTGTTTGCTTGCCTGTTGCACAAGCCACTCTCTGAGTGAAACTCTCACTACCTCTTTGTTGACCTTCCCTTCATTCTCTACGAGGATGCACTGATATGTCAGTGTCTCCAAAGGAGACTTCACTCTTTAGCGAACAACATTGAGCATAAGGTCACATCCCTTTCCAAGTTACAATTCTAGCTTTCTAAAGATGGGAGTTGACACGGCATTGGTGAATTCAGACACAGCTTTGCGATTTCTCTGAGGGTTTGAGGATTTCTATTGTCAGACAGGGCTATTGTGCTAGGGAAATGACTCCCAGCTGAAAGGGTGAGAAAATATTTTAAAGGACAGCTCAACAGTATTAAAAAAAGCTGGATACCCTGGCACCCTGGGGGAAAAGCTGCTAACAAAGTGAGTGAGACGGGGAGGTACAACATTGGAGTGTCACAATAATTTCATTGCATAATCCTTGTCCTGCTTACCCCCAGCTCTCACCAAAGACAATGGAAGCATGGGGTGCTTGGTTCCTTGCAGGAGACACTAAGAGCCTTGCATCATCAAGTCCTTTTTATTTTTTCTACAAGATTATAAAAGTCAGAAACGCATTCTTGCCTGCAAACTAGCGTTCAGAGTCTCACGAGGATAGATACCGCTCCCCTTGCCATAAAACTTTGGAGAGGACACAGTATGACTGTGAGGAATCTCATAGCAAAGCAAGCCCAAATAAACACAATTTGAATGAATACAAAATGCAGTCATTCCACCAACAGAGGAGCTGGGTTAATCCTGGTTTCTGCAGCCCCTCTCCCACCGTGCTGCCTCGCTGCACCGTCAAGCCCCTTACCATTTTACAGATGGACTTGGCCTCCTCCGAAAACTTATGGGAATACACTTCTTCTGTCTCCAGCACCCTCCTGTCCACCTCTTCCCTCTTCACCTTCTCCTTCCTCCCGCGAAACGGTGATTGCCCAGCAATCATTTCATAGATGAGGCAGCCCAGCCCCCAGTAGTCAGGGCTCAGCGTGTATCTCTGGTTGTTCAACACCTCTGGGGCTGCGGAGGAGAAAGACGGGTCTTGTGAAAACGCTTGACACTTACACAGGCAAAACCTAAACTTGTCCCATTTTGGTAACTGAATACACACACAGAATGGTGGGTAAAATATAAAACAAACCTTCCTGCTTTCTGTTGAATGATTTACAGAAAATGCAGCGTGCCTCATGCCATGTTCATATACAAGCTCAGAACAATTAAAAAACAAACAAAAAGAAGTCAAAACTAAGTGTTAAGGACAGGGCCAATCTTAAGTCCTTCCAGATTTCCCCATTTAGAAACAACACATCCTGTAAACAACAGAGACTGTTCTCCAAAAGCAAATTCTGTCTTTTCAGTGAATTTATAACTTTTTTCCCCCCTTTAAACGCAAATGCATTTGTTTTGTCCTGCCCGGTCTGCCTTGGGCAAGCCATTACTTTCCTACAGGCATGCCCAGCCTCCGGACACGGGTACGGACACGCTCATACCCACACACGGAGAGTGCCCAGGGACTTACAGCGAGACAACAGAATGTAAAAATAACAGTTCATGTCCTTGCCTGCATTAAAGTCTCTCCATATGCTGCAACAGTGCTTCACATCAGTCACATCTTTAGTCAAATAAGTTATTTATATATGTGTATATAGGTGCTAGTCAAATAAGTGTAGTAAGTGTTTAAGTATTGTTATTCCAAGAAAAATGTCCACACAGAGAAGGCATGGAAATAACTACACTGAGCTTAGAAAACATGTTTAGTTCAATCACGAAATGCTTTGTTTTACCCCCATACAAATCTCTACCTGACTCTGAGGGCTCCCTGTGCCCAAACAGCAAAACGTTCATACAGACTTAATGACTTCATGATAATCATGCAATATGCATGGAATATTACCTTTTAACTGTTACCCAAAGCAGCAACTAGAAAGAGACCTTTTCTTTCTTTTATGCATATAACTCTCCTGAAATAAATCCATGGTACAGTAAATAGAAACCCAGTTATTGTCTCTTCTAAGCTGTTTTGCTGCTACAGAATTACAGACCAGTTTCTGCCAGTCTCATTAGAGCTGCTGCGGTCCTGCCTGCTCCCCACTTCTGATTTCCACCAATGCTTCTACTTGGTGGGCTGCTTCAGGGAATCATTTTTTTTTATCAATTTTCTTTTATTTTTGTTTAAGCCTACATAGCAGAAATATGTTCAAATCCAAGCAATCTCAGTAAGTTACCAACAAGGTGAGCTACTGAGCCTACTTACCCATATACCCTACTGTTCCTACCCTTCCACGGATTGATTCACCTTCAGGAATTTTAACAGCTAGACCCAAGTCAGATATTCTAATATGACCTGCAAGGCAAAAAAGAAACAAAACAAGACAAAGCAGATGTAATAATATCACTGCAAAATAGCCAGAAAACATAACTGTTGTCATCATGGCTTCACTCTTGCAATTTACTGATCTGACATTTTAAGAATTTAAGATTCCAGATCACTGATTTGGGGCAATTTCACTGATAAGGAAAAGAGGAATTACTAAGGATGTTGTAATGCAGTGAAATTAATTCTAAGGGTGAGGCTGAGGACTAGAGTGGTTTGTGTTGGATATTTTAAAACAATCTGAAAAAAAAAGGCAATAAAGAGCACAGAGTAGGGAAGTATCTTGAACTGATCACGGTGGATGGATGGGCTGACCTAATTCTGCCACTCTGGGATGGCTGAAGGGGCTACATCTGGTCCATAACTCAGCAGGAGATTTGATTATCGCTGCCTTCAGCGGCAAACAGGCACCTGGGCTTGCACAAAGCGGGACCTGGCTCCGCAGAGGGTGACAGCACCGCTGAGGGCCGAGTGGAGAGCGCACGTTTAGAAGCCACCAGCTCCTCCGTTGTGTCAGCCTCGCAGCAGTGAGGATGGGGAAGCAACGGAGAAAAGGCAGAGACCATCACGAGCACATCCTGCTGTGCAGCAAAGCTCTGCCCACCTGCTCACAGCCTCATCTGCCCCAAGACACAAGCAGTAGCACGTCCCGAGCCCCCTGCTCCCTCCAGAGCACTACCAGCCCTTGTGCAGTAGGAATCCTAAACCTCTAATGCTACCTTATTGTGAAGGAACCTCTGCAAAGCTCTCAGACTTACCATAATCATCTAGCAGGATATTTTCGGGCTTCAAATCTCTGAAAATGAAAGATAGCAGTTATTTGTAGGGAGCTGGTTTTGATCACACAAGCACAGGACAGTGTGCAAGTGCATTTATCATCAGTAATCAACCAACCGGGTGTCAGCTCAGACAGTAAAGAACTCATGAAACCAATACAACTTCCTACAACTCCCTTCACGGATAGACTGAAACCATATGCCTTTTTCTAAACTGAAGTTACGTTTTTTTCACTAAGCTGGGCTTTTACTTCATAATCCGCTCTGTAACAGACTCATCCATCTAAATCAGTAAGCCCTACAAATGAAACCTTGTAATCCCTGTGCGTTGTTAAAGCTCAGTAACATTTCCCATTATAAAATCTTTCATTAAAATAAAAATATTCGGAAATTTAACGTGCTTTATTTGCATATAAAAATGGAAAAAATAATCATTTGGGTTCAATTTTTCTATGTCTAGTATCTCACTTAGGCTTAATATGTGAAGGCGAGTGTGTACTTTGAATATATATAATAGTTTCAGCAAAAATGGTTCACCCCGCTTGGAAAGTAAGAAGGAGGACAGAGAGGGGAACGCTTTGCACAGACTGAAATTCCTCTTGCAGGCATTTGTGAAACCCTAGCGCCTCTGTGGTTTGGAGCAATGCCACGAAAATTGGCAAGGTGCTCACTGATGTCAGAGATGTGCCTTCTGCTGCTCCTAAGGACCGAGCGGGAAGGCAGGGGAAACCGCTGCTCCAAGGCCCAACGCTCTGTCCTGATTTTTATCTGATTGACTCCTGCTGAAACGCTGCATTCCGCCTGGTGCAAATCCAAGGCCTCATCTTTTTTAAGGCCCCCTTGCATTTGGGAAGCAGCTTGATCCTGTCAGCCGCCCAGCAAGACAGATTTCTTTCAAAGAGCAAGGGGGGAATGTATAAGAGAAACCCTTACAGTTGGAAGAGAGCTGTGTGTTGCACAGAGCCTGTGCAAAAACTTGCCCTCTGTTTGAAATTGCACTGCTCCAGTGCCTCGAGTTTTCCTGAGCCTCAAGTTTTCCTGTGAATTGAATTTTCCTGTGAATGGAGAGGCGTATTTCATAGTTTTGACAAGGCTGAGTGAAATCTCAATATCTATCTTGTTCTTATTTATTATCTGAGGCAAGAACACAGAGTACTGTGAAAAATCTCCTCTTCTTGCTTGCTTCAGGCCTTCTTGACCTCTCAAGATAAACCTCACTGAGTGCCTGGTGGTACCAAGTCTCCTTTTCAAATAAACGATATCGATACATGTGAAGGGCAGCTGCATGCTGAGGAGAATCCGTGAATTAGTTTATCATATTACTGTGGGCTTTCCCTCCACGTCAGCAGAAACCTTCCAATATTGCAACAACAAAGTCTAAGGCACCTGCAGCATTTAAAAAAAAATATTCTGAATTTCCATTTCCAACTATTCCCATTAGAGCTTCGACTTCATCACCTACTTTATCTTCTGCTCCAAAGGACACTTCTGTATAATATAGCTTATTCCTCCTCCCATATGTAAGCTGGCTGTGCCTAAACACACCAAAACATATTTGTGCTGCTGGTACTGCCCGCATGCTATAAACAAGACATTTTGTCCATATAGAAGCCAGCATAAACAGTACAATTCACCATGGCAGACAAGGCTTTGCTACATATTTGTGTAATGCCTAGGACAATGCTGATACTCACGGGTTCACTGCTATATTATATATATTCATATATATATATAAAAAAAATGTGTGTATGTGTACATATTATATGAATGCAATATATAATATACAATATATATTACATATAACTTACAAACACATATAAATAATTTGAGGAGAATGAGAATCTTTTTATGTTTGCTTTCCACAACAGTTGGCCTTCACTAGCATGTTGCAGTTCAGCAGTGTGGTGTAAGGCCCATGTTTGGTAAAGAAATTCTGATTTATACATCTCCCTCTGATCCTGAAAGCTGGAATGTAAGCAGTGTGCTTCACTTTTCTGTGAAATGGGTGGTATTTTGGATTGTTGTGATTTACTCACAGGCATTCTGTTTGTAGAAAATGAAAACAAGCCTAAGGACTAAATGTTTTGCTATGAATTATTCACCTTGATAAAAATGTAGCATTTAATTGCTATATTTTGTTGGCCTATATAGTACTTGCACTTTGAAATATTACAAACAAGTAATATTTGCAGATGCTCCTAAAATACTGCTAGAAAATGTCACCTACTCAGATATAATGTCATTCATGACCAAAATGAGTGTGCCATCTGAGGTGCAAACTAGCAGCCCTTTTAAAATACCATGAAACAACTGCTTAAGGCAGCAGGGTGCCAGTTCCCTCAGAGCCCCAGACTACTCTAGGTGGGCAGTGCTAATTCATGTTATTAGCAGTGCCATTACTATGGCATTTTAACACCCATGCTACGAATGTATTTTCATCACTTAAAGCAAGCTTGTGCTCTGTATTTTACAATACTTCATAGCACCTCTGAAGACTTCTCTGAATGTGGCAGGATGATTTTTGAGGATAAGGGAAGTCAGACACCCAACTCATTATCTGATTTTACATTTGACATTAAACAGCTAATTCCGTTTTGTTCCTTGGAAAAATCTTCTGAGCTCGTGCCAGCTAAACCAACATATTATCCATGCAAGTCCTCCTTATGACAACCAGCACTAAGTGGCAATTTGTTACCAGACTGCTCCAAGAAACAACAGTCTGCTGATTTCTACATACACAAACATGTACCTAATGTTTATTGTAGGCATATCAATGATTTAAAGTGTGCTTTAATTTTTTAAGGAAGCATATTATCATCTATTAATCATTGTCACAGCCAGTTGTATGGCTGGAAACGCGCCTCCATCCATGTCTGCTGTATTACGGGCACCATCGTGATCAAGTCTAGCTGATTGAACTAGCGTTTTCGTGTCCTTGGTACACCTGCTCCACCACGGGGAGGAGGACGGACCCAGCCAGCCCCCCCTGCCATGTAGCGGGCTGTGACCACGCTGCTGCGGAGGTGGCTGGCAGCTCCGTCGCTCTCGCACCACGAAGAACCAGCACAGCCCAAGGGCAAGGAGCTGCTTGGCCCCTCAGCAGCCCCACGGCTAACACTGATATTCCACTCCTCCAAGGGGAGGAGAGATGTTGTCTTCCCTGTATCTGCCACGCTGCAGCCCCTA
>JAUBNY010000120.1:1166126-1176262 GCA_032275445.1 Crypturellus soui | reverse complement strand
CTGGATCAGAAAGCAATGCTGAAGGCTTAAAATGTTCCTATCAGGTGACTAGAGATGCCAGAACCTGGGGTGTCTTCAATGACTGAATGTTTGCAGCAGCTCAGAGCCCTCCACCCTTTGCTCGGTTATGTATGAGACTACGAAGCTACTGAACAGTGACAAGGCTCAGCACTCCAATACCAGTGCCTCTTGCTCCTCACTGAAGCCGTGGCAGCTGTAACAGGCTGCTGTGCAGAAAGACCCCATGCCTTGTTCACCCGTCTTCACTGACAAGGCTTCCCAGGCCTCTACGCCAGAGGCAGAGTTGAAGGGTGAAATGATCTACGAGCAGTAGGTGATTGATTACTTGAGGGAATTTACCCACAAGGGAGCAGGTGGTCTGCGCTAAGAGAACAGAGATTTGGGCACTAACACTGCAAGGCTGCTGCTTGAGCTTTGGAAAGTTGTGAAGATACAGGGAAGCCCCCCCAGGATTGGAGTCAAAGGGAGAATCCAGGAAATGACAGGAGAGCCAGTCTCACGTTGGTCATGTATCACATAATCTCAGAGCAGGTTTCTGGGCACAAGGGAGACGACTGTCAACAGTCAGCATGGATTTACCAAGGGTAAATTACGCCTGACCAACCGAGATGCTTTCTAGGGTAGAATAACTGGGTTTGTGGGCAAAAGAAGAGTAATCAGCACACTGGGTGACACCGAGATACCGTGCCCAGTTCTGGGCCCCTTCACGACAGAAAGGACATTGATAAAGCGGAGTGAGGGCAGCAGAGAGGCCCCAAACGGGTCAGGTGCTGGAGCGTTCACCCTGTAGGGGCAGGCTGAGGGAAAGGGGCCTTGTTCAGCCTGGAGCAGGGGAGGCTTCTGAGGGAGAGCTAAGGGCGACCTCGGTACCTCTTCACAGCAGTGGGAGGATGAAAGACAATGACTTACAGTGAAAGAGAGGGTCAAATGGATGGATATACATTTCTTCCCCACCAGGACAGTCAAGGTCAGTGAAGAACACTGCCCAGAGAGGTTGTATAGTCTCCATTCTTGGAGGTTTTCAAGATTTGACTGGCTAAAGCTTTGAGCAACCTGGCCTGACCCCAGAGCTGACACTGCTTTGAGCAGGAGGTTGGACTACAGATCTCCTGAGGTTCCTTCCAAACATTTTTCTTCTGTGATTCTAAGAAAGTCATGTTTACACATCTGATGGACTTTTTTTGAGAAATCAACAAACATGTAGAAGGGTGAATGGTCAATGCAGTACACTTGAACTTTGAAACAGCCTTTGAAAGTGGCTCTCACTGACGATTCTTCAAAAATTAAACTGGCTTGGGGGATTCACTCCTGTGACTCAGTAGTGGCTGACAAGATAAGCAAGGCTTTTAGCAGGGTGCAAGAGACTTACAACAGGAGCTGGAACATTCAGAGCATTCATAACTGGTCTGGAAAGGAGTTAAATAGAAAGATGACAACATTTGCTGCCAGCACAGCTTCTTCAGGACCATTTTAACAAACACAGCCTGCAAACAGTGGCAAGAGGAGGTTGCAGTGTTGAATCGCTTGGAGATAAAATACCAGATGAAATTCCGTGTCAGACAGCACAGTACTGCAGGTGAGGGAAAACAAATCATATCTATACACCAAACGATGGACTCTAAATTAAACACCTCCACTCAGGAGACATATTTTTGATATTGCTGTCAGCAGTCCCAGCAGTGAACATTAGATGATGGTGGAAAAGAAAAGCAAGCAGCAAGTTACGAACAACTGTGAACGCCACTAAGTACAATGCGGTCAGTGTCTCTGTGCCACTGTCCCCGATGTGCACCCATTCTGTGCGCTTTTGGTCATCCATTGAAAATGATACAGAGCTAAAGATGCAAAGGGACAGTGACTTGGGCTTTTCAGCCCAAAGAAGAGCTGCTAAGGTGTAAACAGGTGGTTGTAATGATAAAAAGTTACAAAACCATGAATGCCCTGGCAGAAGTAAGAGAAGGACCAAAGAAATGACATGTCTAAATCAAAGCATACAACTGCTCTGTGGATAATTCCCTTTCTCTCTCCCCGATGGCATTTCCACATCTTCACTGCGTTTGCTTTTCTGGTTTCCAAGACATAAGTCACATTTTGACCGAGCTCCCCTCAAGAAACACACACGTGGGAAAGCCTGAATGTTTTTGTTACCTTGCGGCACTCGTTGCCACAGGGATGTGCAGAGGCCAAAATTATAAATGTGATCAAAAAAGGGACTGTGCAAATTCATGAAGGAGAAATCCCTTTATTAAGTACAATGGTGCAGAGCCACCTTCTGCTCAGGAAGTCTCTGGAGTGGGAGGCTGAGAGCAGGTTCAGGGAAGGAAGGTTTATCCATGTCTTTCCTCAGCCAGCTGCTGCTATTCTGGATCAGGTAATGACACACGGCAAAAAGGAATTCTAATCTGAACACTTTTCAGCTCTTGCATTCCCAGCTCTCTGAACGAGAGCGCTAAGGTTTGTTTTTTTTAATTCCTGAATTAATTCTCTCTTGATATTAAAGGCATAAAGCTTCCAAAAAGAGGTGTACCCTAACCTTGGGAGAAGCTTACATCATGCACAAGTCATCTGGATAATTCTTCTTAAAATTCAGCTGCTGGTGAAACAAACAAAGCACACAAACTTTCCCAGATGTGGACTTCATGAGGAATTCTCAGTCAATGCATGATTTATAACTTGGCACCCTCAGAAAACACAGAATCATGATTCAGAGATGAAATGTAGATGTGGAACTTCAGCATTTGCAAGCTTTTTCGCTGCTTCCAAATGTTGCATTGGGCAATTATTCTTCCTTTAATAGTAAAAAGATTAAGCTTCAGAGTCTCTTAATTTTCCATAACTGTTAACCAAGTAAAATTTCCTCTGCAAAACTGGAAGGATTCTAGTAGATGCTTTTCAAAAAAAAAAAAAAAAAGAGACAAGTTGTCCCACTGTGGGGGAAAAGTTCACCACACCAAGTAGAAAGACTATTCCCTACAGAAAGCATCTCCATTGATTTCTAGTGTGATTATTACTAGAATCTCTTCTTGGCCAAAATCAACAAACTTCGTGAACACTCAGAACAGAACTTTTTTTTTTTTTTTTTTTTACTGTAACAGGCAAAACTAAAGAAGATGGAAAACGGTTCACTATGAATTTGGTTTGGTTTTCAGTTAATCAAGCTTTCATCCTTAGTAAGACACAAAACAAAACCTCTGAGGGAGTGGGAAGGAAAGCAATGCAGAGAGTAAATCCGCAGAAACCCAGGACAAAGAGAATGCCAAGCAATGAAGAGCACATCCAAATGTATTCCCGGGAGGATGGTTCTAGGAAATGGGGTGGTTCTGGAGCTAGTGAAGTGCACCCCAGCAGGCACTGTGCTGGTGCCACCAAATCAAGGGTTGGCCCTTTCAACCGGTAAGGAAAAGAAGTATTGCACTCAAAATAAGGCAAAACATAACCCCAGAATACTGGGAAAGGCCAGACTCCTGGGATTATCCAACAGGACCCAAGAAAATATTCAACCAGTATCAAAACAGCTGCTACTACCCTGTTTATCCTCAGGGCAATGGAGAACTCCATCAGCAACCTCACTGATGGCAACTGCTCACAACTATCCCGATGTACCCCCTCGTTGGTACTATCTCTTCCCCAGGATCTCACCCTGTTTGGCCTGCTGCTTCCTCCGAGTGTGGTGCAGGCCAAAGAGGATCAGACTGGGGCTGTCTGCACAACCAGCTCCATCTCCAGAACATCTCCTGGGGAGCCCGTCTGGAACAAACTTGGCCTCAAGACCAACTGCATGAAATCTGAGCAGGCCCATCCACGCTGAGCGGAAAGGACAGCTTGGAAGGAGGAAAGAACAAACGCTGTTAGACTTGGTTAAGATGTTAATTGATTAGAAACAGCAAGCAGAGAATGAAACTCTCTGGAGCTCTGTAGATGTCAGTAAATGTGTAAGGAGATGAGAAGGAAAAATTAGACAGAATAATCACAGAGAATTCTTGGACTGGAGAAACAAATTCCCTTCAGAGGAAAGGCCAATAGCTGAGTAATTTTTATATCAAAACTGTTTAAAACTCAGTAGAAAAGGTGTTTGAAGTCTAAGGAACAAGACGCCTTGGCCTTGTAGGCCAAGGGTAGGCCTCGGCCTGTTCCCAGCTGCAGCTAATATCCGTTTCACTTTGGTTAGATCGGAGTAATTGTACTGACTTGAACGGAATTCCAGCATGGAGGGCAGGCCCTAAGGTCTCCTCCTTGCAGACCACTCGCAAACAAGCTCCACTTCCTCCCACCAAGCAGCCCCCGCAGAAGTCCACGCAACTACTCAGGGTAGGCCCTTTCCTAACTGTAGGATAGGGCGCATATAGGAAAGCTGAGTCTTCACTGCACTGCTGAGAGCTTCAAATAAAGGTGTTTCCACCCCAGAACACAGCCAGCCGCTCTCCTTTCATTAGTATCATCTGTAGTATTCGCGTATCTGCAGAGGCATTACATGAGCTAGAAGCATCTGGGCCACTTTTAGAGACTTCAGCCTCATCCATCTTCCCCCTCATCTGCCTTTTGTTGTCTTTTCATTTTAACTAGCAACTCTATGGATTTGTTTTAAAGTAAAATACCCTTAACCTCTGCAAGACTTTCTTTATTTACTTTAGTTTTTGTTCCCCGTCTAATCTTTCTCATAAAAGAGTATATATTTTTTTAATCCTCTAAGCAAAATAATAACAAAGATAATCTAGCTGAGTGTAATCAAACTGCAGGATTCTTTATTTTCCTGGCCTCTTAATTTAATTTCACCTCCTGTAGTCTTAAAGAAATGTTGGGATTATATCATCTTCTTACTGTTTATATCATGTGCTTGTAAAAAATGAGAAGCAATTGGTTCTCATCTTACTCTCTGCCATACAGAACATTCATATTCATGCAGCATATTTTTAAATTAAAAACTAAAGACAAAAAAAAAATCTCATTGATGAGCAGGAGTTAGATACTTCACTCCAAAATCCATTGGCAAAAAGTTTAAGAATTGGGTAGTGTTTCCTTTGCAGCAGGAAAGGAAGAGGAACCAGTGTTGGTTGTCCTCAGCATGCAGAATCTCATCTGGCTTTGTGAGAAAAAAAGAAAGAGTTCATGAGCAGCTCTTAGCTAGCAAAGCAATACATGGAAAGGAAGATCATCTTTCAAGAAGTAAGCTCGAAACCATGCAGCTTTTCTTAAAAAAATCAATAATAACCCATTGTACTGTCCGCAGGTATGAGAAAAAACACACAGCCACAGAAAAACCCACAAAAATAAAGAAAAAAACACAAAAACAAGAGCAGTCATTGGAACAGGTATAAGATACCCTTGGGGCCTAGTAACAGCAAATTGCTGCTACCTTCCTTCTTAGCTGTTTTCTTTCTTCATAGCTTTCAAAATGAGCCAGCGCACATCCACCCACCAACGCGCAGGTGACAAAAGCGCAGATATTTGCAGTGCGGCCCCTGCCTGTGGTTAGGGCTTTCATTCTAGCGTTGTTTATCACAAAAGCGCACGCGCTGGTTCAGGCCAAATGTCACCAGCCTGGTAGAGCACTCTTAAAAACACTCCTTTCAGGCATTTATGCCTAAATTATCTTTAAATATAAAAAATATATAAATATTACAAAAAGCTAAATGCAGATACAAACTTATGCCAGCATCTTTGATAAATACTGAAAGTTCTTTGCTAAACAAGCTATTTTAGTAACACTAACGTACAGCCTTCTCAGAAAAGGAATATATTGATTACAAACATAGACAGTCTCTTCCTAACATTTATTATTTTGCGCTTAAGGAAAGCAGTCGCATGGGGATAACGGAGCAGACGGATTCAAGCTCCTGTAGGTAATATTTGTTCTACCAGCTTCACTAGCTAATAGCTTCGATGTGTTAATAACCTGACAATCAATCACAGCCCCTACAAAATATTTTTTTAAATGCCAGCCGAGGCACTCGTCACTGCCCAGGTAGGATGGCTACAGAGTTAATTCAGCATAATAAAAGGAGATCTTTTTGTCGTGCAGACTTGCATGTGTTTTTCACAAAGGCCTGAAGACTCCCATTTCCCAAATTTCCTCTATTAGACTATCATGAAACATTCTGAACTCTGGGGCCTTCTTTTTTCCCCCCCCACAAAGAAATGGTTACATGATTGAAAAAGAATCCCATTTTTAAACTAGAGCTTGAGAGCACCCTGCTCCATTTGAAGTATTAATTCCATTCTTGCCCCCTTTTTTTTTTTTTTTGGTATCACAGTGGTGAAAGCTCCTCTTGAACCAGAGCAGAAAACTAAACTGAGTCACTGTGTGCGAATTTCCTCCGCTGATAGCGACAATATTTTCCCTACAAAGTCCTTTGCTTTTATATCAAGGGAGACAGAACTTCAGATTCTACTTGCAGAAGCAGCGGTTTATGAAGTTGCCAAAGTCAAGCTGCAATAATCATATTCTCCATGGGGTTTTGGCTGTCGCTATAGTCACCTTCTTTCCTTCAAATATGCTCTTCATTGTTCTAGTGCCCTTTTTCCAATTGTTCTATGGCCAAGTTCTTGGAAAGCAATCATGCTGCTTGTTTAGGATTTATTGCTAGTCTTTTGCCAATAAAGACATGCACAAATCTCTCCTGTAATCATCCTGCAAAGGCAAGCTAAAAATATAGCAATAGGAGGACCAGCACATTTCACATGTTATATGGCAGCAGGGTGCACTCATTAAAACATTCTGAGATACAAAAAATATATATATAAGGCAGCCCCTTTTCATTAGGTCGAATAAAGGCTGTGCTTGGGTGCCATAAATATCAGCTTTTTTAGAATGCCAGTAATACCTAGAATGGGGGAAAAAAAAAAAAAAAAAAGTTATTGAATACTTTTGTTTTCCTTTTACCAGGTTGCAACCACACTTTGGAAACCCTGTAACTGAGAAAAAAAGTTTATCTTCCAAATTGCCTATTTTAAAGCTAATAGCCATGATGACTAATTTAGCTATTACTAAAACTTTGAGGCTGCATAGGAATGAAGACTGTTTGCTGGTTTGTTTTTGCTTTTTTTTTTTTTAACAAGTTTGTGAAGGATTTAGCAACTTACTACAGTCAAATTATATTTGGGCTCTGAAATGTGTTTCAAGCTGTCAAAGAAAATTCACGTGCCCAGAAGGGGCACCTTACACTGGGGAGGGCAATGTCCTGACGGCTGGAAGTAGTGGATCACGAAAAAAGATTACCCAGATTCTCCACGCATGGCAACCCTTATCCCAACATATTGTTTGTTCTTCCTACACACATCAAAATTCAATTATTAGTCTCTCAAAGACTTGCCTTTTACCACTTCATTTCCTTTGACTGGCAGAGATGAGGAATAACCATGGTGTGGATCAGTATTAAAGCTTCTTGATATTGGGGCTCTTCAAGCTCATCTGAAATTCTGAGATGCTCAGGCATTGATCCCTCTTTTGCCCCAAAATCTGCTCCGATTTTGTCTCCTTACACCAGGAAACCGATTCTTTCACAGATTCTTTCACAAACCCGGATTCACCTTTAGCAGCTTGGGCATTTCCCTCAGTAAAGGTTCTGCAATGATTCTGTCTCCGAGACCTGACTGCTGAGACTCAGAAACAAGAAGGCTAATGAAAAGCTCCAGGGAAGTGTTTCACCACTTCACAATTTCGGGTTTTTACTCAATCCGGAATGCCCGCCGTTGCCGTCATTTTCCTTCTAAAGATTCTCAGCTCTCTTGTGTTCCCTTCTCTGTTTATTCGTTTCCTTTCTTTTCCAACAAAGGATGGTCCCAAATACCTATTCAGTTCCTACCTGATTGCTTTCTCCTTTTATAATTAAAGCAGATGATTTTTTATTCAGTCTTAAAAGGGCTAGATAATTTGTGAAATGGGATTTTGCATCTAAGAATTGATGATTGAGAAAACAGGATAAGTTTATTACTAATAAGTTAGAAAATAACTTTCAAATGCAATAAAAACTCTCATTTTTAACTTGTTAAGACTTTCAGTACAAGTAACTTATATGTGATTTTGTGTCAAAAATACTTCATAATCTGCAAACAGATGAAAAATTCCTGAAACTTATTCTCTACTAGAAATTATTCAACGAAATAAGTTTTCTTCTGTGAACTTCACTTGTTTTAGTTGCTCAAATGTGGCTGTTCTGCCATCACAAGGTGTCAGTTGTTTCTGGGTGTGCTTTTCATTGTAATCATGAATATTCTGGGGCAAATATTTGCATAGTTGGTTATGAAATTTGCTTCCCAATATTTCTGCTGAAAAAAGAAATCACTTTGCGTTTGTGGTTGCTTTAGTAAAATTCAGTCACAAATGAACAAAGGACAACAGGGAAAAAAAATTAAAAAGAATTCAAGAATTCACAGGGCCAAAGCAAACGAGTTGCAAAATTTAAACATGCAATGTTTGCTAGAAAATGTTTGTGCTGGTCACTCAGGTCAACTTCTAGGTCCCTCACTGCTGTAGTTTGCCTTGCAGGGTTACCTGCACTTTCCTTTGACGCTAGTTTGAACTTTCTCCCTTCGGTAACAACGTTGGCTTTAGCTCCCCTTGCAACCGTGATAAAACTTCTGCTTCCACTCAAGTCTGCAGAATGGATCCCATTACTGCTTCTCCTGACGTTCAATATCACATTGCAGGCACTAACAACCATATAATTGAGCTAATATGGATATTACTTTTGACTTAACAAGTGGAAACACACACGAAATCTACTTTGTGTTGGCTACAGGTTAGGATCTAGCCCGGCTAGATCTCTCCCCAGAGTCTGCAGACAGGAGCAAGCTTATTTTTAGGTACCATAACCCTTAATATATTCATTTGTTTTACTGTTGGTCTTCAATACGCTGCCCAGCCTCTTCATCTACAAAATCACTTACATCATTCCCTTCCAATTTTACAAACACTTTACTCACAGAGGCTAATGATAACTAAAACCTTGGAAGCATCTATGATTCAGACGTATTAATGCTTATGGCTTCGTGATGGCAGGTACATGACTTTCAAGTTATTTCTCGTTTCCAAGAAAAGCTTCGGTTAAGAAAATGCTCTAAAAATAAGCACTGGACCTACAAAAATGTTGCTGGAACTTCATATATAGATAAAATAAAAGTTGGAATATAACGTAGAGGGAATACTGAAAAAGTTCTGGATTCTGACAGCTTCTCTATTCTTCTTTACAGCATTACCATTACCATCCTGCTGATGATCGTAGGAAAATACCATAAAAGAGAGAGACATATTAAATGTGACTTGAAAAATATTGGCTCTCCGAAACCAACACACAATAACTGCATTTCTTCGGAGCAATAATTAATACCATCCTTTAAAGTATTCCTAAAGCCTTTTGAAACCTGAAGCAGTACTGTATTGCTGGTGACAACTGCATCCTAACCAGTGTTATAAGGAGACAACAGAAAAATAGCAATTCTCCATTAGAAGAAGAAAGTTACAGCCCCCGATCTGCTCAAACACCTTTGCCCTTATTTATAGGGCTTTATTTTCCCTCCCGGGGGATGTCAGGACTTTAGCCTTTAGCTGAGCCGCGCGAGTTCAACACCCCACAAGTTATTCAAACACTGTGGTACAGCTGGAGCTCGTTCCCACGCAGAGGGATCGCTCCGCAGGGGGACAATTTGGAAGGTCTCCTTCACCGAGCCCACGCCGCTGGACTTTGCGTGCGGAGCCTCAGAGCGAGCGAGGCCGAATCCGCCCCGGCGGCCTCCAGAGCGGCCGCTTCCAGGCTCTCCGGAGCGCAACGAAGGGAAAACCCTGCAGGTTTTACGTGCAGCGACTACAGCCGCTCACTCCAGCAAGTGTTTCCAGGCCACGGAAGTTTGAACAAAGGCTTGGAAAAAAATATCTTAAATGATTTTAAAATATATATATATAATGGTAATAATAAATAAGGAGCAAGGGTGGTGGAGAGGAGCCGCCTCCGGCGGGGATGCTGTAGCCCGGGGATGCGCGACGGGGCGCCGCGGGGAGGCCGGGGGTTTGGGGAGGGCAGCGCGGTATCGCGGAGGGCGGCGCGGGCGCACGGGGCAGGGCGCGGATCCTGCGCGGATCCTGCGCGGGTGCCCGCGGCGGCGGCATCTCCCTGCGCATC
>JAUBNY010000120.1:970176-985089 GCA_032275445.1 Crypturellus soui | reverse complement strand
TAGTATGAATAGCAGCACAACTATTCATAATTCTAAAACATGTTTCTATTGTGTAGAACATTCCAGAACAATATAAATGCAAATATGAAGTAAGCACTTTACATGGTCAAATAATTCCAGTTTTAAAGAATTGAACTGTTTTTACTTGGGGAAAGTAAATTTACTGAATTTACTATTACGAAAACCAACCACAAAAGCTTCTGTCTCTCTTTCCAGAATAAATTTTACATAGAAACCAAGCTTAACAGAGACTTAAAAGATGACCTTATAAAGCTGTTTACGGACCATGTTGCAGAAAAGCACATTTACAACCTAATGCGTAAGTAAACCTCTTGAATTTTCCTAAAGTCCGAAAAACTGCATTTTTTTCTGGGTATTGTCCACAGGAAATAGGGAGGAAATGGCAAATGACTAGTGGGTTTGAATGCAAATTCATTTACAAGGCATATGAGGGAAGTGTTTTATTTTGTTTTTAGCTATTGGTAAAAACTGAAATGTTTTAATATTTTAAAGTTGAGCCTTTGTTACAAGACTTGCAATTTTTTTTTATTCCATGTAAAGAATACGGCTTTTTGGCAAAGCAGTGTGTGTTTTCTCATAAGACTTATCATTTGAGATACTGTGCTTTTGCCATAACTAGCATTTTAGTGTTTTAGGTAGTAATACTCTCTACTCTTCAGTGAAAGGCTGGGGGAAAGTTACTCTGTGTTTTTGGGTCACTGAACCTGGGCATCCTAGGAGAGGAAAGGGGTGAACATGATGAAAATCCTGGGGTTAGGAAATCTGGTGCTCGGGAGTGATGGGAGATGCTGACTGCCGATGCCAACTTGTTTCTGTAGTCTGGAAAAATCTAAGAGCAGCTTTTAGCCTTGCAGCAGGTCAGCTCACCAAGCGAATAGCAGGAGAATGAGAAATGAGAACCCACAGATCTGATCTTTTACTTCATGCTAAAGAGAATGTCATGAAACCTGATAACTTTTTTTTTTTTTTCTGAATCTATTGTGACAATATCATGGAAAATGCAGCCAATGCTGCCTATCACAAGACCTTCAGAACTATCTTGCTATGTAATTCATTTTCTGTGACTTGTAACTATGATAATAAAATCATAAATTAACGTTGCAATAAAAGGAAAAGTACTGTGCAGTGGGAACAAAAAATTCTGGTATCTCCTGCTTTTCTGTACCTACTTGGTAATTGCAGAAATCAGATTAAAAGAAGAAAACACTGAAAACAAAAAAGCTGCTACCCATTATGTGTGCTGTCTATGATGAGGACTGTTAACCTCTGGATTTCATTCCAGTCTTACTTTCACGTTGTTAAAACCAAACCAAGTTGTTTAGCATTTGTGTGATACTGTTTTCTCATACTTGAATGTGGATTTGGTTCAACAGAAAAGTATTTGTGTATTATGAGAAAAAGATAAAGGCTGTGAATGCTTAGGAAATTTAAGCCACTGAATTTTTAGTTTATATAGGGGAGAAAAGGGGGCTTCCTGGAGGTTTCTTAGAGATGCTGCAGCTGCCACTTCAGCATGAGGAAATTTGCCTTCCGCTCCATATATTAGGGGAAAAAATCAGTTTAATCAGTATGAGATGTAGAATTAGAGGGAAAAGAGTTATGTCTTTTTGCTCTTGAACTCTTTTTAATATGTTTTTCATACACAGGGACTTTTGTTTGTAGAATCTTGTCATTCTGTCAAAGCCTGGAAGCTGATATTTTTGTTGAAAATTGCGTTCAGGAAGCACTATAATTATATTTCAAGTTCACTTGATTTCAGGAAATGCTCCTACTCCACTTTAGCGAAGCGATCAAAACTGTCAGAAAGGGAAATTGAAACACAAATTTCGTAGTGCTCTTTCTGGCTTAAAGTCATGCTGGTTAAACAGTCCCCAGCCCTGTGGTACTTAAAGGTAGGAAGATGTGAAATGAGCTCTTGGCACAAGGGTTTTGGTGGAACAATTTGTCTGCTCTTAAATACTCTGAAATATTATACAGTGAGTAGATGCATGAACCCAGTTGTGTTTATATGAAGTACTTGCACGCTCACCATATTTGTCATCAAATTAAAGTGGATCCTAAGTGAACTAAGTGAATATAACCTGATTGTTTTCCTTATGAAGCCTAAAGCTGGTTCTTGCTGCTAAGGCCACTGTATTAAATATTTTGGGATAATTTGCTGTGTGCAAAACTTACTGAAGTGAATATAACAAGAGATCTTATTGGAAGCATCTTATTGGAAGAATCTTCTGAGTTACAAAAGTTGCAGATAAAACCTGCTTGTTCCTGGGGGAAGCGGGGAGGTGAGTGCTGTGTTCCTGCTGAGTCCTGCACCAGAGCACTGCAAAAAAGTAACATTTGAAAAGTGCAGGTTTTCTGTCTTTGTGCAGTCACTGCCTTTTCTAGTAGGATAGACTTGGATTTCCTGATCTATAATCCCTGTGCGATGGAAACATTCTGCCTGTTTATTCTTTTCTTTTTCTAGAAGAATATGAGTTTTTCTGAACTTTTAAGTGTCTTCAGTGATTAACATAAGGTAACAGCTCCTGAAACTTACAATCCTTGAAGTTTCCCCTAGGTGAAATTCAGTGGGAAACAGTGGATAATAAGTAACAACATTCGTCCTCTTTTGAAGATCAGCAGCTTGGTAACCAAAGCAAGCTGGCTTTTAAATCCAATAAATGAATAAATAAATTGCAGCATACTGTTGTTTCTGCTGGTGGATAGTTCAGTTAGTTTCCAATTAAAAGAGTTTGCAGTTACCTTAGTTCTTTTCCCAGAAATGTATAAAGGAAGGTGGGCACTGGGCTGGAACACTGCCCTGGGAGGTTCTTGCAACATTTTGATATTGAGAAGAAGAAATAGCTTGAAACTGGTCGCAAAGATGAGAGAATTAGGAGGCAATCCGAGGAAATGAATTCTTTGCTTAGAGCTGTTGTATTTCCTCTCTGTTGTCAGAAGGGACTAGGATGTATCAAATTCCTTAGTTATGGCATTTCCAGCTAAATGGTAGTCGCAGCATATCTTTGTGATACTTAAATGATTGCTGCCTTTGTGTGCACTTGGGAGCGTTTTGAATTCCTTTCCGTGTTCATGTTTTGCATTCAGGAAGTGGTTTCTGTTCTCGTAAAACAGAGAGGCCTCTGCTAAGGAACTAAGCTCTGTTTAAAATGTGCTCTTATTATAGTGCTCTTGTGCATTTGGGTACATCTGCCATTGTGTAAGGGCTCAAATTCTGTGGAGATATAAAAATAGTTACTCTGCAAAGATGATTTTACCATGAGTTCAGTAGAATCACATAAATACTGGAGTTAAGTACTTAAGAGTTCATACACTGTGATTAAGGTTTTTCTGATTTTTTTTTTTTCTTTTATAGCTTGTTTACTCCCATCGGTTCTGTTTCTGTTTAGTCTGTGTGTTCTCTTCTGCCTTGCATGGCCCTGTCTGAGAGCTGCAGGTAGAGCTATCTACAAGTAGGTAGGAGTCTGTGGAACTTCTCTGTTGTGGTCTGCAATTATTCTAGGGAGACTTGAGCGAAACAGCTAATTACTGCCTTAGTTGTGAAAGTTTCTGGAGTTGCTTCTAGTGCAAATAAGTGTTATACTTTTTGAAAGTGTTAAATAATTATGGCTTTGAGCACATCTGCCCTAAGCCATGCTTATATATGGTTTGTTGCAGTATTTTATTATGCTCTACTTGAGCACCACAAAAGAAGAAGAATCTTGTGAGCCTGTGTGCAGAGGTTTCTTGTTTATTTCATTTTGCCAGGGAAGAAAAAAAATACATACCTGCCAAGCCAAGTTACTTTGTAAAGATTTTAAAGGATGTAAAAGGAGTCTTAGAATAGCGAACTCTTATTTCTTTGGTTACAAACGAGTGATCTTGTAACAAACTGTCTGCTTCTCTTGTAATTACTGTAGTTCTTTATCTTAAGTACCCCACTGTAATTATAACGTAGCTTAAACCTTCATTAAGGGATAATCTGCTCTAGTGTTGGATGGAGCTGAAGTGCTGACTCCAGGTATGGTTCATCCCCTGGCCCTCCAAGCTCCTGAGGTGGCTCTGGGTGCTGTGTCCTACCTCAGTTAACAATATTTTCGAGCATCTTGCAGCTTTCTGCACTTGGGCATTTCAGCGTTGGAGCCTGCACTTCTGTCGTTCTGCAGTGGGTTATTCTCCAGGCTATGTGCAGCTTGATTGAATCTTTTACATACTGGTTACTTGTGAAATAAAACTGCTTTTTACAGTCTAAACATGGAGGGCAGTGTCAGATAATCTCATATCTGTCATTATGAGTTGTTTCACCTGAGATGGGGTTTTATTCTGCCTCACTCTGCCCTATCTGTGTAAAAACTGTAGGCAGGGTTGTCTGGAAGCAGGTCAGAGTCTGCGTAGCTTCTCTGTGTTGACTCACTAAGTGTTTTAAAAAAGCAGGAGTTGGAACCATATGAATTGCAGGTCTTATGTAAATGTTAGATTGTAAAACAGCCTACCTGTGTGCATCTGACACGACTGTTTCTGCCCCTACTCTTTCTGGGCTTTCAGATGATGCTCTACTAAAAAGTACTGTTGGGTGGAAAGTTTGGGTAGGAATTGGTTGGGTTTCATTGACATTGACGAATGAATTCACCTTCAGTTTTACAGCTGTTCTATGTTCATATCGTTGTCTATAAAACTGAGATGAGATTTTTAGATCTGGAGAAATTTGGGGTCCTATTTGTTCTTGTGGAAATCTGCAGTGGCATTAATCATCCTTCGCATAGTGACATGGGTTTTGGAAAAAGCATAGGCTCAATGCCAGTTTGTGCTATAGAGTTTAATGAATGAAATACTGTTTTCCTTATCCCCTTGAGAAACCACAGGAAATCCCTGCCACTGCTTTGTGCTGTTATTGTTGAATATCCTCCTATCGTGGTGTAAGAGCGACTGTAAACCAGAGTGACTATAAACCAGAGTGAGTGATCAGCAGTGCGCTGGGTGCGGTGGAGGCTGCCTGCCAAAACCAGAGCAGTGTTGAGAGGTTGTCCCACAACAGAGCGATGAGGGAGATACTTCTGTCCTAAGAGGATCAACCTCTAGGTGAATTCTCTCACTGATCTTGCCTGTGAAATTGGTTTCTGCAAAGGGCATAGTCAGCAATCTAGAATAAAAGCAAATGTATTTCACTTGCTTCCTCTCACAAAAGCATCTGTTCAGATTATGAGATAGCATCATGGTGAAGTTAAGTTTTATAGGTGTGAATTAGTTTCAGAAGAAACCTGTGAGAAATCTTGCATGCAGTGGTGAGCTATCCATAGCTTCTGAAATATCTGTAAACTATTCCTGGTGGTTATAAGCTAAACATTATGGAAGCATACAGATCTCAATTCTCCAGGAATAAACTCAAGAAGCTACAGTAATCCATTTGTTTCTTAACTCTTGTTAAAAATTAAGTGCTCAAGTGGTTATTCTTTTTTAAAAAAAACATATTTTTGTGGTCTGTACTACTGTTAGACTTATTTTGTGTTTAAATAAGTTGTTTGAATGATAGAAAACATGAACAAATCCATTTCACAAATCTTTTGGTGAGATTTGTATTGAAGTAGCTATAGTCTAATTAAATATATATATAGTATATGGACTGTATATGGCTGTATCTTACATGTAAAACCTTCTCCCCTTTTTATTTCTATAGTTTGTAACTTGGGTGTGAGGAAGCTGTTTGAGGAGTAATATTTAGGGAAGAGACTGTAAGTACATCATTACAAAACAAATCACAGGTCCTCATCTGAGGGCTTCAGCTGTGGCAGATGAAGCTATTTGTAAAGTAAATACATCTATAACAGTTGCATTTAACTGTTTTGATAACTTGGACCAAGAGGTTAGAACAAAATATTTTCTTAGTCTCCCTATTTCATGAGCTGCTTTACCCAGTTTCAGGGTAATAGCTTTTTTTTTTTTTTTTCCCTTTTTATGAAGGTGCTGTAGTGGCAGACGTTAATTCCAGTGCTTTTCCAGTTCCTCTTGAAAAAATAAAATAAAATTAAAAAACAGAGTCTGCACAGTGCGGGAAGAAGGGATTTTAGCCCTTAGCCTTTTAGGTAAAATGGTAACATTTTTTCTCCTTTATAGAGTGGCTTATATAATGCAAAAATCCTTTGTAGAAACATAAAAACTGAGAAGCAGCAGTTGGTTCAACTTTACTATTTTGTTTTGTTTGCTGTTTTATAATTCATATATACCACGAACCTGAAATTAAATTCAAACAGGTTAAAATCTGATACAATAATAAAAACAATCTGCTACTACCTACAGACTTTTCCCACAAGAGACGGATGCCCAAATTGATATGTTTACTATAGCTGATACCAAGAAGGAAACAAATGTTCATGCTTGTTTGGAGAAAGAACAAACAACTTATTAAATTTAATATTTATTTTCATATTTAAATGCACTTCATTCATGGACTTTCAATCCAGCCTCAGTTTTATGGACAAGATATTAAACATGATAATGCAAGGATCTGAGGACCTGTCGGTGTTCGCAGTACAAGAGTGCTTCTAAAAATAAATTGTTTACTTGAGTTCTGTAGCTGAATCCTTAAATGCTGTTGCTTGCTTGTTTGTTTTCCTCCTTGCAGCTCCAGATGCCAGCTTAAAAGTGAAGATTACTTATTTTACATTTTCACTGTGTGTAATTTGAATAGGATACTCGACCCAACTTTATCTTTTATAACTCCTAAGTTGACAGTGAGATATCTGGCTGTTTCCTTTGTGAGACCATCAGATAACAGAAATAGTAGAACTAGCGCATTTCTCTTGCACAAAACCGCATTTCTAAGGGCTTGCATTTTTGATTAAGACAATGCTTAATTATGTGTCTCAATTTTATTTCAGCTTTACTTTTGGAAGCTCAGTCAACACCGTTTCAAATAACTCCTTCAACCATGGCAAATATTGTGAAAGGCCTGTATACACTAAGACCAGGTAAGCAATTACGGCGTTCCTAAGCACAGCTTGGTGTCTGTGCCTCCCTCGGGAGTATCCCGGCCTCCTGGCCGTACGCACTGCTAATCCCTCCTTGGCACCTGCTTGTGCTTCCTCCAAGGGCCCTTGGGAAGCACGAGTCTAGGACGCTATAGAGCAGTCTGTATAGTGGGAAAGTTCTGAGTGACTGGACGTTATTGCGCTGGGAGCACAAGCCGTAGCTTAAAGAGGAGCATCTGTCTCAAAATACTTGCGTAGAACACGGTGGAAGAGTAGCAGGAGGTTCTCATGAAAAACAAGAAGAGCAACAAAAAGGGAAAATTTTGACACTCTTTTAAAAATATTCTCCCTATTTTCAGAACTCAGGGAGCCCAGAGCAGCTCCCCTCAGTAGGCAGATTGCATTAATGTGCAAATTATCCTTTATGAACTGACCTCTCATCTTTCTTTCCCATTAGGAATAAAGCTATTAAAGGATTTCTTTATTAGAGCTTTTGATGCAATATAAAACTCTTTTTATTGATAAAGAATTTGTAAAATACTAACTTGACTCATAAATTCTCGCTGAGTAACAAGTAAATAATCCGTGATTGTCCGATCATTTTGATGCTGGAGAGTGGACTCCAGTTACGACATATCTCAGAGGAACCTTCTCCAGGAATCCTACACCTTTTCTTACAAGTGTGTGATACCTGCTTTGTTAATATGCTTCCTGGTCAAAGAGAAGATTATTAAAGCTCGGTTTATCTCAATCAGTAATCATATCCTCTTATTAGATATAAACTTACTGTGTGCCTTTGCAAATATACTTTGAAGCATTCCTTTCTTCCATGTGAAGAGAAGGTTTAAAATAACTGTTGCATTCTCCTAAAAATTTGTATTTAAAACCATCTGAGCATTCTGCTCAGAACTTCTTAAACAATTACTACAAACCCAGTTCTCTGCCTTTGCTTGGTCTTTCCTGGGTCTCTTACTGTCAGCCTAGAAGGCAGCTGTCTGGTTGCATTTGGTGTAGTGGAATTAGATCTGTTGGGATTAGATCTGTAGGTTTGCTGCAGTCCTTGGGTCTGTTGAGCTCTGCAAGGTCGTAACTGTGGTTATCTGCATGGGTTTGTTGACATCAAGGTGAAATCCATTTTGCTGTGCCTCACAAGGAGGACAATAAAAAAATCTGAATCTAGATGTAAACAACTGCTTTTAAGAGTCTGAATATTTCTTCTGCTTTTAAGAGTTGGGTTCTGAGGTCTAGAGAGATGCTGAGAATGGTGCCCAGAGTCTTTGTATTTTAGCCTTATTTATGTTTAAAAGGTATGGATAATTACTGACATGAAATAATAGCATTTAATACTTTGGTTTACCTTGGCAAATGGGTACAGAAGTAAAAGACTTCAAAGAAACACAGTTGCATAGCTCTAGTGCCAGTAATGAAATGATTCCCTTTTGGTGGGAAAGCTCCTGACAAAAAAAGACCTATGATCTTTTTCTTTTTTTTTTTTTTTCTCCCCAAGATGTGTAATTCAGTATCCTAAAAGTTACTTTAACTAGACCAAAGGTACTAATTCTTTTCAGAGTATAAATTTTTTTACCAAAAAAAGACAGACACTTTTACATGTTTTATTTTTGTTACTTTCTCTCTTCTTGTAGAATGGGTACAGATGGCACCAGCTTTATTTTCAAAATTCATCCCGAACATTCTACCCCCTGCCGTGGAGTCTGAGCTTCAGGAATATGCTGCTCAAGACCAGAAGCTCCAAAGAGAGCTTATGCAGAATGGATTTACAAGGTAATAATTATTAACCCTCAACAGTAGTTGTCTTGGACAAGGATGAAAGTGTAAAAGTGGATACCCTAAAAATATTAAGAAATACTGAGTTAGTCAAAAATATGCAAAACTCAGTATCTGAAATTTGCCCTAATTACTCCCTACAAACTAATCAGATGGTAATAAGAGGCATAAAAGGTAAACAGGTTTCCATAAATCACAGTTTGTGCCTCCTTGTGTTTTGACTGAATTTTTAATGCACAATCATTCTTTCAGCCTTGTACCTAGTTCATTTATTTTTTATAAACTGATAGTTTGGTATTTTTTTTAAATTATATTTCTGAAAATGACACTTGATTGCTTCTCCCCATTTCCAGGGCTATTTAAAACTGTGCAGTCAATTGTACTGTTTTAATTTTATTATTTTTAGTATTTCAAATGGGCATTTCATTTCTTATTGAGTCTTGAACTGGAATAGATGAACAAACAGAGAGCAGAAAATGTTATTTAGCTCTGGTGTTTGCGTAGGACTGTGCCTTTCACTGAACTGTTTGGGTAGAAGCACAGCATAGAACAGTGAGAACCAGGTCCTGCAGTTTGAGCATTCATCTAATAGAGGTCTGGGAAATGTTAAACCTGCTGCTGGCTTTCATGCTCTGCCTTCACCTAGGAGTCATGTCTACAGATCCTGGTAAATGAGTGAGCTTCAAAACTGTGGTACTGACCTAAATGTAAATATTCTGTAAACCCACTTTTGGTAAAGTAGGAGAAAGCAAGCTGCTTTTGTTCACTGTCTTTCTGTAGAGAAAACCTTGGTTTTGGACAGGTTTGTATTAAGCCATTAAAAGCTAAATCATCAGAACTTGGCCTGAGAAGAGCATTTGGCCGGAGCAGCAAGTTAGAGATATCTTGAAACCGAGATACAACCAGTATCTTTCTTCCTGCTGTTTCCTAGGGGTGACCAGTCACGCAAGAGAGCTGGAGAAGAGTTAACTTACAGTAAGTATGAAGCCTGTGCTCTGTATTTTGTCAGCTCTGGTTCATACTGTTCGTAGCAGTAAGCAAGAGTGCAGTTTCTGTGCATGTGTTTCTCTAGCAGGTATTTTTTTTTTCTCTTGAGCTGTCCTGCTTGGTTTTATTGTAAACCCAATTTCCTTTAATGATAGAATAGACCTTGCAGACAGCTTAGAAGTGGTAATCTTGGCTTTATTTCTCGGCTTTAATGAGGATTGTGCCAGTCCTGCCTGACAGCTGCGTAAGCGTGCCAAGTAAACATAGGCTGAGCTGAAACCAGGTGCAGAACAGTCTGCTGAAGTATTCTCAAAGCAGTAAGCAGAGCCTCTCTATCAAACTGAGGAGTGTCAAATGGTCACCAGCACACATGGTGCTGCAGAGGTACAGTAATCAACATTTATGAACAAATTTGGGAGGGAATAATGTGAGCACGTGCTGAATGTGGATTTTAAGCCTGCCTTGCAGTGTGCTCTGGGCCTACAAGTAATGATGGAGCTTTGGTTTTGGGGTGGGAAGGAGTATCAAGGACTGCACTTCAGCATGCAGCCACCTGGCTGCTGACCTCACTGCTAGGATTTGGGTAATACTGCCCATTTCCCAGGTGCAGAGCTTGCACCTGAGAAGCTACCTCATAAGGCAGGAGGATATCTCTTTAAGATAGGAGGATATCCTGGCTGCTGAGTCTGTGCTGCTTCTGCTTTATTTCAGCACACAGCTGAGGTCTTAAAGAAAGAGCATAGGTGCCCAGAGGCTTTACCTAGTGTGTATAGTCTGTGCTTAGAAAAGCTTAGAGAGGTTGTGCTGTCCAACTTGGAATTGTCAATTATGTCTACAGAGCAACCCGAGCGGAGATGCTGAAAGCTGTCCGTTGTTGACAAGTTCACAGGCTTGCAAGTTTGAGAGTCTTGCAGCAGGGAAAATCGCTTCCAGTTGTAAATGAAGTTTCTTACTGCTGGTTTAACTGTGAGACTCTTGACGCTGTTCCCTAATTCCTCCAGTGTAAATTGGGAGTGGTTGAGGAATGGGAAGACACACAGAGGAGTGGTATTTCCATTCCCAGTTGGCTGCACTATTTCAGTTCCCTCGAACTGCGGTGCAGTCAGTCACTGGCTCCTGATGGCCTGGTCATATCTTCTGTGCTGAGTAAATGGCTTGCACAGCAGAAAGCCTAGTGCCAGATACACTCTAGAACAGGATTTTGAAAGAAGGTCCTGAGCACTCTTCATCAAGTGTCCTTGGGGGTTGGTAATGGTGTCTGTTCTGCTGATACTGTTAAACTTGGTTCATTTTATTGCATTCTTTCTGTTTTCCTGTTGTGCTTTAAACAAGGTGCAGTGACTTTATGTCCTACCCTAAAATGTCATACAGCATTATGAGCTCTTTGCTTCAATCTCAAATAAATGACTGTTTAATGGATGCATCAGCTTCAGTTTACGCTGTTAATGTTTTGCAGGAAATGTTTTTAGGATTGTTGGGGCGAAGAGGGTGAGGCTCAAAGGACATGGGGTGGAAGTCTAATATGAGAGAATTTCTTCAACTGTTTTATATAATTTCAGATGGCTCGTCAGCTTGTGCAAGCTCCAGGGGGTACAGATAGTGAATATACTGGATCAGCTTCTATTCCTAGCCAGAACAGACACTGGAGGAGCACAGGTGGGATCCGGAGCCTCCTTTGGCAACTGCTGATACTTGAGCTCTGACACGAACTATGCCTCGAAGAAGAGTTTTGGACTTTCTTCTTTATATAATAAAATGTCAGTTGCTGCTACAATTGGAATGACTTTGAAAGACGTGATTCCTTGGTCTAGTCTCTCAATCAGTTCTTGCTCTGCGATTTGGTGAGGAGCGCACCTTGAAAAACAATCCTTTCAAAGTGGAAATGGGTAGCCGAAATCAGCAGCTTCCAAAAGTGTTAGAATGGAAGAATCTTTTTTGCACTCTTTTCTTAATATTAAGGACATTCTTAAAACTAGTTAACACATCAGTGTATTAGTTTTTAAACTTTAAGGTATTTTCTGGAGCTTTTACTTAATAAAGTTTCATTATTTTGCAGTATTTGTTCATTAGTATGAAAATGATGTCACCTTTTAAGAGTTGGTCCCATATAAAGTATCTTCTGTCAGGGAGTTTTAAATTTCAATTTTTCTTTTATCTCTTTCTTTTTTGTAACTTTCTCTGTTTTAAAATCTGTTTTCCTATATGTTTGTACTCTGTGCCTTCAGCTTGTGCACTTTGCTACTTTATAGACCATATTTTGTTATTGCAAAATATGTTCCTGAGGGAAAATTCTGATGTGAACAAACATGCTGCAAAGTTGCACTTTCTCTTGCATCAATAGGAGACATTTAGGAAGGGAAGATGAAAATTTGAATTTGCCACTGTCGCTTTTAGTGACTTGGTAGTTTGTCCCTTTTTATTTTTGACATGTATTGGTGTCCAGTGCTGGGGCCAGCCCTTGCAGAATCCCCCTTGTTACCCTTTCATTGGCTTCCGTGTTTGCAATAGATGGAGATGTGAATTCCCGACTGAATGAAATGCTTCATACCACGTTGCACAGAAACAACCGTCATGGCCCAGTTTTCCAGAATGGATTGGGTGCCGCTTCCCGGTCCGCAGAGCACGGGGGTGTCAGCACGGAGCAGAGCTGGCCCTGGCTGCCAGGGATGTCCGAGGTCACTCGGCAGCTCCTGAGCCACTTCCCTGCTGCTGGGGACACGGCAGGGTGACAGCAGATGTGCTCGGTGTGTCAGCACGCTGAGCTGGCAGGAGGATGCAAAGGAAACAGTGAGTTACGGGTGTCACGTAATGCATCCAGTCCCTCCTTCCAGTCCTGTGTGAGCCCAGCCGAGGAGACCCGAGTCCAGCAGATCTGGCCCTGGGGTCTGAATCGTAACGATTAGGACACAGCTTTTAATCAGGACTGTGGCTAATGCAGCTCATCCGTGAGGGGAGAAGCGGACTTGAAACTTGACTACAGTCAAGTAGTCAAGTGCTTGACTACAGGTTTCTGTTATTAACTGGTGACTGTGGATTTATTTTTATCAGCTTTAATTGTAAAGAGAAATTAGTTGGTTATGTAAGATTTTCTGAAGTGGAACAGAAGTTCAGTTTTGTCTTATACAACTGTTATGCCTGTATTTGAAAACAAACAAAAAACCCCTTTATGCTTGCAGAATACAGGAAAAAAATAGATGCGGCAGGGACAAAATTTCTTTTTCTTTCTGCTTTGTATCCTGGCTTCATGTAAACAAATTTAATTCTATCAAGTTTCACATCTACCAATTGGGCAATGCCTTCAGTTTGGAGGGTAGGAGATAAAAGAAGTAAGTAAATAAGAGGGGATGGAGAGGGGGAAAAGCAGAGGAGGTAAGAATGAAAAGGACAGTGTTGCCATTGACAGATTGCAGTCTGACTGACTTACCTATATATTTTTTTTGCATATTTGCAAAGCCTATTTAGTTTTGGGAAAGCTTTTGTTATTTAAACATAAAAATGAATCTTTTTTTAATTATTTTTTTCCTTTGTGGAACAATGTCAGCAATCTAATCTTATACTTAATACTGGAAAACAAAACCACCCTTAGCTTTCAAAAGTGCTTAGTGTTTGCTCCAACTTCGTTACCAGCCAACTTCAGTAGATGCAGAATTGGGCTAAAACTGAGGGGCTTTGAAAATCCTGCTCAACACAATGGACAAGTTAATGCTGATAGGGAACAAATACTCATTTTCTATCTTCCATTTTTTAAATTATTTTTGGCTTTAAACAGAAATGAAACCTCTGACAGTGTCCTTAGCATTATAAATTAATCCATGTGCTGAAATGACAATATTCTTGAGTTAAGAATAGTGCTGTAGCCTAATTTGGTTAAAGTTTGTTTACAACTCCATTACAATTCTAGTTCACGTCCTACAGTGTGCAATCTGTCAGCTTTATCGCGTGATCACAATTCTTTCTATTCCTAAAATGATTTTGCTGGTCTGAGTTTGTAATTAATGTGTCGCACTTTTGCCACATGTTGGAGGCAAGGGTTTTAACATTCACTTTATCCTGCGTTATGTTTGGACATGCACTCCTGGAACAATAACTCCTCAAAAGGTAAAGCCTTCCCGCTGGTGTGGCTCGCCTGCCCACTCTGAGTAGTGCTCGAGTGCTTCAGTCCTATGTAGCATCGTCACTTGGCCATGGAACAGGCATCTGTTTGTAAAGCACTGTATTATGGTGTAAATTTGGCATTAAAAAAAATCTGTGTGTTTCGGCATTATTAACATAATGCTGAAATATTGTTTATCTGTCTAAGACTTTATCATTGTGACTGAGCATGAAACAATACAACGTAATATACTAACCTATCTGCTCTGTAAACTTGTGTTTTACTTACAGTAAAACTAACTCAGCCACCCTGAACATTGGTACTGTAAAGCCACGACTGCACACAGCATGGTTCTGACTACACTAATTTACCCCAATAACCTGTGGTAAACTTGTTGCACCTGTAGCTTTCTCTGTTAAGATGAAGCAGTAAAGTTGGTTATACAATGGGTGTCCTCTTTATGTTGCGTTGATTCTATAGCCAAACTTGCTCCATTAAACTATTTTTAGATGAGTTTCCTTTCTTGCTTTTGAAAGTTTAAGTATTTTGACTTATGTTGCTGACTACCCTGTCGCTCCTGGTTGTCACTGTGGGGCCGGGGTGATCGCAGTGATGCAGATTGGGGCATTCTGTGTAAATAAATGCTCGATTCCTGCGCGGCTGGATCTGGATGCCTTTATGCAGCTTTCGAGGAAACATTCTTAAATGAATACTTTAAGGGGAGAATTCTTTGATTTCTGTTTGATGGAAATATGGTCAGCCAGAGTCATCCCTTTTCATCACTTTGAATAGATGCCGTGTGTAGTATTCATACTCTTTATTTTCTCTAGATGTGATCAATTCTCTTGTACAGATACATAAGCAAAGCCACAGAAGCGATGGAGTGCTTGAGAAATCTCTCACGTATGCCATGATAAACCCAGTGGAAGGACTGTTCTGTATAACTAAGGAATAAAAAATTGCTACTTGGATTTTATATGTCTTCAAAGGAGATCCAGCCAAAAGAAATCAAAGGTGTTTTGATGCCTTCACAGGCCCTTGATGGCCAGAGAGCACCTGATCCAGCCTGCAGCGTGCAAGTTA
>JAUBNY010000120.1:882479-895702 GCA_032275445.1 Crypturellus soui | reverse complement strand
TCCGGCTCCGTCAATGCGAAGGGTAAATGTGGCTAAAAGACGAGCGTGGTGGTTGGGAAAGGCTGAGCTGAACTGGGTGAGGTGGCTGCGATCGAGGCTGTTCCCAATGCGGAGCTGTGAGCATAGCGGGAAGCGCAGATCCGCCCTGGAGCTCCAGGGGAAGGAATGAGTCTCGCGGGTCGTCTTCCTACATGGACATGTAGGAGAAACCTGAGCGGCAGAGCAGAAACACATTTCGTGATGGAATAACAGGTTTTGCAGCATATGTGAGAAGAAACACGTGTTTCTTGTGATGGAGATGGAGGTGTGCGTGTCTCCTGCAGACAGCTCACCAGCTAATTTGAGCAGTTAGTCTTAGCCACAACACTGCAGAGGTGCCATTCATCACCCTACATCACATAAG
Organism: Crypturellus soui; assembly: GCA_032275445.1. Taxonomy (NCBI): domain Eukaryota; kingdom Metazoa; phylum Chordata; class Aves; order Tinamiformes; family Tinamidae; genus Crypturellus; species Crypturellus soui. The sequence continues at coordinate 895,299 of JAUBNY010000120.1, read as the reverse complement.
AGACCAATTCCACTTACCTCTCCCTCATTAAAAGGGAAAATTAAATTAGGAATTAAAAGGAAAATGTCCCAATATGCCAGGCATATCCAAACATATCATCAGTCTGAGCTGGTCTCCGTTGTCCTGCAGATCTTCAAAGGACTCCATGGATTTTAACTGCCTTGCCTTGCTCTGTTTCACTACGTGGAGAATCCTGACAAAAAGGCATCTTCTCTCCACAGCGAGCTCATAAGTTCCCTACTCACGGGGCTAAGCAGGGTCAACCCTCCTGCTTTTAACATTATTGACTTTGTTTCCCCCAAATTTTAATGCAATTTCTGATGTTATGAATTGGTTAGCATTGTTCAAATGACAAGTCAAATCTCCATTTACATTCAGTTTAATATTCAGTCACTGTACGTAGCTGTTTCTTGAACACTTCCAAAAAATCTTGTCTAGGTAAATGATGTATATTGTGTTTCTCTCTGTACATCTCCAATCATTGCAATGTGCTCACATCTTACAAAGGCAAGAAGCCTTCCAAAATGTGACTAGGTTTGTGCTTTTCTATGTGAACTTTGAGGATGCTTCCTTCAAATTCACTCTATTTTTCTCCATCTCTTCTTGTAGTTTCACCTTTGGCTCTGTATTTCCTGATGTGGAGTCTGTGGTTTATGAATAATTTTTCCCTGAATTTGTTTTGTTTTCCATCCAAAACTCTGGTCTTCTCTACTTACATTCTCAGAATGGCAAAAGCCTTTTGTTTCTTTATAAATTTCTGTCAACTTAGACTTGTATCAGTCATGTTCTTAGTCTGGGCTCCCTAATTCCACCTGTCGTTTCCAATTAGGAATTCCACAAGTAAAATAATGGTGAACTCAAAAGTCTTAGATTAAGTATAATGAATAACAAAATTCCCTCTCTATTCTCCTATCCCTCACCTAATGCCAACATCATCTTTCCTTTATGATCTGGAAATATAATTTTAAGACTTGTTTTTGTTTCTTCCCTTTTCTTGTAGCTACATCTACATATCATATCTTCCGAGGACTTGTGGCATTTTGAATAGAGTAAGCTCTGCTAGAGACTTTAATTCCATGTTCTTCTCTCCTCCCCCAGGGCATAATCAACAATGTGGTAGAAGGTTGGAGGCACAAACTCCGCATATCCTAGGGGGAAACTTTTCAGATGTTAAGAAAATCTGCAAATGTTTTATTTTCCCTGGAATCCCCTTCCTAGGTCTGCCAGAAAATGAAAGCTTTAGGATGAGTCTCCTGCTGAATAGGACAAACTCAGCGGAGACCCATGGAGCTGTGGCACAGGGACAAGGACAGGAGTGTTGGAGCTCGTGCCCAAGCAGTGCCAGAACTCAGGCGTTGAGGGATCAGCAGTGGTCCGAATCCCCCCTATAAGCCTTGCAATAAACCTAATCCCAGCCTGCCCGTTGCAAGCACAAGGGACACTGACCCACCAGCCACCTGAGGGTGTCTGTACGAGAAGGGATCTCGTGGTATTTTCTTTTCCACAGAGGTTTCCTGTGGGCTTTGGTGTGGCAGACTCACTCACTCTGATTGTGTTGTTATCTAATATAAATAAGTTGATTAAGGGCTTGTTTAAATTGCATTTATCACATTCCATCCTTGCTGAAAGACCCTCTTCAAAAACCTAAGTGGCTGGAGCATTTGCAGAGAAGTGTTGTACTCACAAGGGTGATAATGAGTTCGATGCAGCTGGGAATCAGGTCTATGAGAATCAGCGAACAGTTGGCAAAGGCTGCTATTCCCTTCCTCCCCCTATTTTTAACTTGTCACAATTAAAAATAAAGCAGGAAAGATATTTGTACAAAACCAACACAAGTTTGTTTGCTTTGTTTTGTTCGTACAGAGTTCTTAGAGCTTGCAGACCTTTATTAATTTACTTCTCTACCTCTTTAAATCACTGAGGAATACCTGCTAACCCTTCTTCTTGCCATTTGTTTTTTTTCTAGGAAATTGGTGGTGCCTTTGATCCTGTGCTTCCGCATGGAGATCTCAAGCATTGCTATGAAATACTTGTTCTCCTTCCTTGTACTGCTAGAGGGGTGAAGGGGAAGCAGGAGGACTCAAGAGCATCATATATCCAGGCCCTTCCAGTTTGGAATATTCCTTGGACCATGCTGCGGTCTGAAGGATGAAGGAGAGCAGACTCTGCCAGCCTTCTGACGTGCTTTTGGTTAAAGAAGGGGATGAATTTGCTTCCAGCAGCTCCAGAATCTCTGAAACCCAAAAGCAACCAAAAATCACCAATTCTATTGCAGATCCTTTGATTCACAAATATGGTGAGAAAGACAAAGGATGGTTTACTTATAAAAATGCCATTGCTGAGCTCTAACCACCAATTCTGCTGCAGGAATAGTTGTTTTATGAGTTGTGTCCATTAGGTATGAATTCTCAAGGCAACTACAGTCCCTTTATTTCCTAAGTGTCACTCGGTGGCACATCTTATCCGAGTGGATTTTTTTTCCTATGTATTAATTTTGAAAAGATTTGGATAATATAAAGATGAAAATACAATAAGAGAAAACCACCTGCCATAAAAATTCACTTCTGCTGCTCATTTCTTGTTACTATTAGTCGATCTGATCAGATCATGAGATAAGTGATATGTAACTGCAATGGCTGGATGGCAGCTCTCTTGCAGTACTAACAATTCAACAAGTACCATTTTCCTGCTGACAAGATGCTGAAGCAGATTGGCAGCAAGATGTAATGATAACTTCTGCTATGAAAAAGATTTCCATAATAAATATTTTATATAAACATTTTACCTTATATGCATAATAATAAAAGTATCCCAAACAAAAGCAATATGTTCAGACAGCCTTTCTACTTGATCGAGACAGAAGTACTATTCAGGTCCCAAATTATCTCGTGGTTTGCAGCCAGCACCTTCAGTTCTTTCCAAAAACTTAAAGTCAGTGCATCTTAGACTATCTAATGCAGCATTTTCTTTTGATGATTTGTGTGAGCATCTGAATTCTGACATCTCAAAATACTGAGTTCCTCAGAAATGTCTGATTGGGAGATCACAAAGAGAGGTCAACTTTGGAAGACATCATAGAGGAAAGTTCAGAAGCGTCTCAAGAGGCCGGCTTGGAAAGTCCAGACTATTGGATCGATCACTGAGCACGGTGCTCCAGCACCTCACACTCGTAGGGCTGGCCAGGATATTCCTTCCTGGAACAATACTGGTAAGAACAAAGTCTTGGGGAAAAACAGAAACTCATGTCAAACTGAATCAGACTGTCTTGACCCCAGGGAACCTGAAGTTCTACATTTAGTTTAGTGAACTGAAACATTTCTGTTCAATCCAAGAGAAAAGATACATTTCACTCTTTGACTTTAAAGAAATTAGATGCATTTTTCTATGCAAATTGCCATTTTAAACAAAAAGATAAAAATATCTAAACATTTTAAAAAAACCCTTTTAGCTGAAACTTCACTGAAGCCAGTGCAAAGTCACTGATACTTTGGGTTTTCTTGGAACTCCTACTTTAGTCTTCAATAAAAAGGGTCCTGACAAAAAGAAAGGGTCCTGATAAAAGCTGTAATGCCCAAATGCCCAGTTCCTGTTGTTTTCCCTTAAGAACAGAGAAACTAGATTGGGTTGAGAGCCCTGGCAGGAGGCAGAGATCATTCCTGCCTTGGGGAAATATTTCCTGCAATGCAGGTGAAGCAGGCAAGAAAATGAACCAGGAATCTGCAGCCCGACAGATGCTCTGGAGGAGAAAGTGTGAGGCAGCAGACCAGCGCAGCAGCAATTCTGATCCATTTAACCCCCAAATTTGCTCTGGCAGTGCAGTTCAAAGCCAGGGGAGCTGTGTGAAGCTCTGGTAAGGCTCCAGACCTTTCAATTCTGAAACGAGGTGTTTGCAGATTATTGAAGATCCAAATCATGTCAGAATTATGTTATTATAGCATAAGCATCTTGTTAGCTGCTTAGTACATTTTCTTCATTATCACTTCATTTATGCTTATGATGACGAGCAGATGGTACCAGTGTCATAATGCAGCATAAATCATTCCCAAATGTTGTCTGAAAACACAGTCAGAAGGTGGTAGGGACATATTCCCCTGCTGAAGAGCCCGGTTTGCTCCCTTTACTGAAGAAGAATTAGAGAAACACGGCTGCCAGCTAACATATGCTCTGGGTGCTGGCAGCAAAACATTGTTGCTCCTGTATCAGCAGGGGTTATGTGATCATTTATACTGAGAAAGAAGAGTATATATATTTTTAAAGCAGAGACTGGTAGGTTTAGGGCATTACAAGGTGGATTAAGGCACCTTTCAGGGCATACAAGCAAATCAGAAGGAAGCCCCCAAATGTCTCATCCTCCTAAAGCAGGAGTGTGATGGGAAAGGGTGTAAGGAAGAGTGGCCCTGCATGACACAAACCTGCTGCGGTCCATGATAGGGAAGAAAATGATGAAAATGAGGTTGCCCATTGAAATTTTATCTGGCACCGTCGCTGGGGCTGGGACGCGGCAGCAGGCAGTGGGACTGTGTTTCATTTCAGGTGCCCACCCCATCCCGTAACACGCACACAGTTCCTTTGTGTTAGGGTAAATCCAAATTTAAGGTCTCACCTGCACGACTTTATCCTTGCAAAAATGAACAGGGATTCTTGGAATGTGCCACAAAGCGTTATAGACACAGCAGGCAGGTAGCGAGCCCAACAGCAGTGTTTTTGGTGACTTTTCCCTCTGTTTGCTCCTTTCCGGGTTCAAACGGGCACGACACAGCAAACATCAGAAGACCCAGCTACGCTCAGAGCAAACAGGCTGTATTTTTGCTTAGAACAAATATGCTCCAGACCCTAATCCCCAATTCTGGGAGACTCAGATGGAGCTGAAACTCAAAACGTCTAAGCAAGCAAAAACACCCATGTGAGCGCACAGAACCCCCAACAGCCATCAAGCAGCTATTCATCCTTATTAAAAACAATAGAAATATAAAAAGTAGGGAAAACAAGTGCAAAAAAAAATCATAAGCACTTTCCAAACTTGTACAAAATGAAATTTTTAAGCTTCTTCACATCCATAATTCTGTTTCCCCCTCAAGCTGTACCAAAAGTGCTGCTCCGCCTTTGATTTCTCGCTGTAATCAGTCCTCGTTAGGGCAAGTGTGAGCTGATCTTGGCCTCCAGCACAGTGAGTTCTGTCACTACATGACTGAGGAACCCCTGCTTAGGCTGTTAAAAGTATTTACATGCCTAATTCCCCTTGATTTCCCTTTACAAATTTAGTTCTACCTCTCAGGAAAAAAATAAAATCATCCATAAATCTTTTCCTAGCCACTAGAGGGGAATGTCTAACACTGTGAGCAGGGACGCAGTGACAGTTTCAAAGCAGGAGCCAGTTTGCTCGCTCACATCAAGCATGCAGTCAGTGTCATGATGCATCTTTTTCAGGTTTTTGGACCAAATTTAGTGTTTGCTGGTGTTTTATTATGTTATTCTTTTCTGTCCTATTTCTCTCTCTTGCTTTCTTGCAGTTTAAAGACATTTATGTTAAAGTCATAGACTATTCAGGCCAAAAAAGGGATCTTTATAGTCATTTAATCTGATGTTTAATAGTACTGCAAAGTCCTAAATTACAGATCTCAGAAGATGATCTCCACTGAAATGGTCTCCTATTAAAAGTTGTTTACAGGGCATATCAAGAACAGCTTTTCTGTTCCAGGAGAAATGTGGACTTTTTAACATTTCCTTCTACCAAGAACAATATTAAAGAATGAAATTCAGATTTTTTTTCTGCGGGATGGAAAGCCCACACAAATTCCAGCAGCCTTCCTAGCCAGACCACTTCTACGATGCCCCCAAAGTGCTGGGATCCCCTCAGGTTGTACCAATCCCGGTCAGCAGAAAATCAGCAGATTGACTTAGAGTCCTCTTGAAAACGCAGCCAACAAGGCACGGGTTTATATAGAAGTATAACGAGAGGCTGCAGTTCTCCTTCCCCTGCTAACAACCTTTTGTGGAACACATGTCCCGGGCTGCGTAGCGGGTGAGGGACTTTGAACATGAGGAGCAGGGACTCAGCACTGGAAGCTGAACTCCAGCTGCTCCATGGCAAAGAATCAGAGGGAAATGCACTCCGAGGAAAAAAAAATCACTAATGATTTAAAATGTGTTTCAAGCTAAATGAAAACGAAACAGTTAATTCAACCTTCTGCGGAAAAAAAGAGAACATCTTTCCATTCGAAAATTCTGAACTGGCAGAAACTGTATTTTTTACTGGAAAAAAATATTTATTTTTATTTTATTCTATTTATCATCCTTATAAAAGATTCCCAGCCAACTCTGGATATTTGCATCAGAGATTTACATTTTAAATGTGTGTGCTTCATGAGCCAGATTTTTGGCAGATAGGAGTAAGCAGATTCAAGTGAACAGAGCCACAATGATTAACAAAGGCTGAAGAAGCTGCATCTCTACATTTTCAAGAGCTCTATCCTAAAACACGGAGCTGGATGTTTTAAACCATCTGTACCGCAACAAGAGGTGCTCATCAGAGTATCTGAATGACATTTTACCCCTTCAACCTTTTCTCTCAATTCTCCAAAGTCTTCACACGTGTCCTCTAAACGGTGTGGAGCTTCATGTTGGCTCCTTCCTCTGACCTTCCCAAGGTTTCTGAGCCTTAGTATCAGCCAGGACAACCACTGAAACACTCAGCCAAGTTCTCTGGGATGCTGAAGAGAGTTGATTCTCTTTTGTCCATGTTACTTTTGGCCCAACAGAGGTTTTGCAATGTAAATGGAGACAGAATAATAAGAATAAAGAACTTAAGAGTAAAGAGAGGTTGACTTCGGACCCACAGCTTTTCTCTTGGAAAATATTCAGAGGGAAAATTGTAAAGAAACAAAGGTAGAAGTTTTAGACGTTTCTCTTATCAAGAGCAGTTGAAAAATATCCCTTGCAAATTGTCGTATTTTAGACGTATCTTCTCCTTGGGTCATGATGGGCCTGGATTATTTCCATGCTTGGTGACTAGACTCCAGGTAAGATTGACATCCTTCATTCATATTCTGCCGATGCAGAGGAAGCACAATTAGAAGCTGATGCAACAGCAAACATTCACTTCACTAAAATTATCATTATTATTTAGTGTGATTCCCATAATAAAAGAATGAGCAAGCATGGGGAACCTCTTTTAATTTACACACAGAGACTTAAAGTCTCTTGACAGCACAACAAAGCTGATGTTTCTGAGTAAACGTTGTTAGGAAAACAGATTAAAAACTCCGGAGGTTTAGCTAACTCTTATACAGGAAAACACCTTGTTACCCTCGTGATTTAGAATCATAATTTAGTGCCAGTGAATGGTACATTTTTAGTGCTGGTAAATGTGGCTTTGTAAGAAAGTCTATGTGATGAATTTTGCCTCTGCTATTTGAAGTAGGCAAAACAGGTTATGCCTTTCCATCAATGATTATTGTGACTAGTTGTGCAATAGATGCTAGAATCAAGTCTTTCCAGTTCATTAGTGAATAATTTCCTGCAAATAGTAAAGATTCAGTATGCAAATTCTCACATCGGTCTTGCAATATCAACGTGCCCTAGATTACAGTTTTCTCACATCTAGAGACAGGCTCTTGATATTAAAATGGTATAAGTAAACCCCCTGTATTTCGAAAGTAAAAATTTGCTTCTTGAGAACACAGTAAGATATTTATTTAAAACTCTCTCTTTGTCAAACACAAACAGAAGGTGAATATTAAAAACAAAAAAACCACCCAGCCGAATTGAGATTGCAGCCTCACATTTTTTTGCGGCATTGCCTAAATATTTATCGTCGTTATTGTTTGCAGGTAGCAGCGGCGGCTGCTGCGATGAGCTGCCCGCCCGCCTCGGCGCTCCGCGATCGAGGACGGACCCGGCCGGGCTGAGGCTCTGATCGCGCCCCTGGGAGCCGCCTGCCCCCGGGTTCACGCAGGTGGCCGCCGTGTGAGCAGAACTGCTGGATCAGGCAGGGAGAGCCCTGGAACACGAGCCCGGTTTTATAGTGCTCCCAAAATGTGCGTCCAGCACCGCGGTTCAGCAGCCTGAAGTCCTTACACGGACGGGATGCATTGCTGTTACCCAAAGGTGAATATCCCCCTGACCATTTGCTTTCACCAAAAGAGAAAGCATTGTTTTCTGGCACATTTCACCCTATACTTGCTCCTGAATTTTCTGTCTTCATGGACCTTCCCACAGTCCTTGCCATTCCCTCCTCCCCAGAACTTTCCCCTTTCTGTCCCAAGGAAAGGACCGTATATCCATCCAGACAGCCTGTGCATCTCTATATATTTTACCTGGAGTGAATTACTATGTGTGAATTCTGTGAGGACTGAAAGGGAAAACCTGTGCCACATTCCCTTCTCCCTTATTCCGCTCTCCAAAAAAAAAAAAAAAAAGTTATTCTGCAGGGATTATTTTAACTTTTTAGAACTTCAGTTGCTTTTACCTCTACTACAATGTTAATGTTTTAGACAGTTAAACTTTCCTGTCTGCTTGTATATTTTAATATCCTGCTACCTTTGGTAGGGAAGCGCTTAAATTTTGTAGCAGGTGCTGTGGGTGGCAAGGGAATACAGTTTTTACAAAATTGATTTAAAAAAAAAATAAAATAAAAAATTACCTCCAGCAGCAGCAACATGAATCTGCAACCTGCCACGAGTCTGCTGCTAATACCACAAGCTAAGTAAGACTTGGAATAGGAAAGTCTGCAGCCCACAACTTGCCTCCCTCCCTGTCCTCCCTCCAGCAGAGGCAGATTTTTAAGGAGCAGCTCCTGCTTCCCTCCCTTTGGAGCGTGCACATCAGGAGGAATTAGTGATAAACCCCAAGTATGCAGAGCTGTTGAGCTGCCTGCTGGGCTTCCTCCCTCCAAAGCCCAGGGCTAGATGCAGGGTTGGAGACGCTGAAATCATCTGCCTGATGTAATTTCCTTCCTAGAACTTTAAAGAACATCCCATCTCGGTTTACTCCTGCCTTTCCGATCCAACTCTTCACTTATAATTTGAAACTAGTTTCTTCAAGTACGCGGTGGCGCTGAGACATTTACACAGCAATGTCAGATGCTATCTGCGGAATAAGCAGTACATTTGCAGGCTCTGAAAGTAATTTTTGATGACACCCTTAAATCAACTTCATGGTCAGTTTTCTCATTTTAAGCAAGAACTGGGATTCCATTGTGATAACTGAGGGCCGTATGTTACTTGATCTAGGGTAATGTAGAATAATTACGAGTTCATTGCACTTCATTACACTACTGTAATAGGCAGCAGGTCAGTGTTTGAGCTACAGCTGCTCTGAAAATTGAGCTGACACTGATACTATGATAGAATTGATAGCAAAAGGCTCTCATGCAAATTGTTGAAATTAGCTTCTACTCAATGGGTTTTGAAATGCAATACAGGACTCTGATCGGGACACCTGTTTTTTGCCTAACATTTTTTTTTTTTTCTTGGATACAATAGGATGATCATGAAATAAATTAGTAGTTCAATGCAGTGTGCCTTGCAAAAGGTCACTGAAATGCCAGGGGATTCTAAATACCACAGGACTGTTGGACTGTTTGGTTAATAACATTCCATGATACATCATTTAGGACTATCTGATGGTTTTATTTTAATCAGATGATTTTTGCAGTCATTTGCACGTTCTGAGACATGCAGGGATTTTGAATGTTGTAGTGAAAACTGCATTTGCTAGGGAGATGAGAGACTGAACCCTCAAAGCCAGAGCAGGTAGACAACTGTACAGGGCAGGAAGACAAGTCAATGAATACTTGCAGGGAATTTCTCATATCTGGGCCCAAAACTTAATCCCTCCTCCTGCTAGTTCTTATGTTCACAGGACATTTTATTGCGTAAGAAATACTTAATTTTCATCAATGCACTTGATTTATCAAACCTTCAGATGAGAGAGCTAGATAGAGTCTATGAATAACAAAGATTGTCCTTCCCAGCCAGCTGGGACCTCATTCCAGGGATCTGGGGCTAAATGATGCCCACGTGGGCACCCTTTGGAGACCATGGGATAATCCTCGCTTCAGGTCAGAACCCACTACAGTCCCCAGTCCCCATTCAGCTTTACACACAGTCAGTGTTACTGGCAGAGCTGCTTGAAGCTCTTATTTTCATTAAAAAATAAATTTAGGTGTTTTTAAGCAAAGTGAGTATTTTTTTTCTTGTAACTATCCATTTCACTAAATTGAGTGGAAAAAAAAATGCCCAAGTTGGCATACGGCCTCTGAGATGTGGAAATGCTTAGCAGTAACTTTCTCACAAGCAAAGAAAAAACAACATTTTCTGTGCAGAAACATGGCCATACCTGAAAAGCCAACTTGTGCTTTGTACAAACGGCTGTATCCACAGCCCCGGCTTGGTCTCTGTAGACATTTTCAGCATAAGACACTAAATTAACCATTTTGTTTCTGCCTCTGGCCTTTGGTCTAGTGTGATTTCAAACTCAAAATATCTGAAGCTAGCAAGGAATCCTTTGACATCTAATGACACATATTTAATAATTTTAATTTAATCCATTTTTATATGATTTTGACGTGTATAAGGGATGCTGTGGAAGTATTTGCACACATCTGCGATCTCCCCCACCAGCACACTGTGGGGCTGTCTATAGATTGTGTACTTTTATTCCTGTATCTTTCCTAACCTCTTGGGGGATTATTGCTAGAATCGACTACCACTATTTGTTTGAACTGCTTATAAAATAATAAAAAAATCAATACGTGTTTGTAAATGTCAGCTAATCACAAGTAGCTTTGTACAAATTAGAGCAGGGATATAAGAAGTAAGTAAATGGACAATGCCTAGGAGGGTGAAAAAGTCAACATTCAAAGTTCATCTGCTACCTGAGTGATCCCAGATACATTCAGCCCGTTCCTGCGGTTTTGTTATTCATGAGAGATGGAGGAAGAGGAGAGCAAAGCAAACACAGCCCATGCTGTGTGGGCAATGAATAAAAAGAGACACTAAGCCGTAAAAGTAGGAGCTCTATCAGCCAGAACTAAAATGGGGAAAAATTCAACATCTAGATTTCAAAACATATGAAAAAAAAAACTTAATAAAAGATTTTTCTAGATAAATATCTGGGAAGATATTATCTATCAATTCTAGAGTCATGGATTCTTTTCTGGTTTAGCTATTATACCTATTATACCTATTCATGTTCTCCAAAAGTACCAATGCGGTGAGATATGTATTATACTGTAGAGTACAAGATTGCCATATTACCTGCAAAAGATAGATCAGTTTCTGTAAGTCATGAAAATATTTCCTTTTACTTATACAGATCAATTCTTTGTGCAGAGATATTAGCTAGTGTTATCAGTTTCAAAGAATGATAAAGAACACAAAACATAAATGTACCAGGTTTTCAGCTGGCAATCATCAACTTTTCTTTATGCAATTCAGTGAGATCCCACAGAACCATCAATACCTTCATTGCCAAGCATCACTGCTGCCCCAGAAAAGGTTGTCCCCAACCGTATCAACAGAGCACAGGGTAAAGAAGGAACGAAAATAGTAGAGAGCTGCGCATTAAATAGATTAAACTTCCTGTAGGTAAGACTGTCTGCCTGGAATCACTATCTGAGCCTGTCTGGAGTTTTTTGCACCCACTGTGTCTTGTAGCACAGAGTTATGCAGATTTACTATGAATTTAATGAAGATGCCTCTCTCTACTTGTTTGCAGCTCTCAAACTCTTTTTCTCACTCCTATTCCTATTCCTTTTAGGATTTTACATTTCTCCCATTTGACTTGTTTCCATGCTGAGGTCAAAACTGCAGCCATTCTTGTCACCTTGCTGCATGCCTCTTCCAGTTCTGCCTGCTGCTTTTGGCATAAGAGGACTCTAATGTAACACCATTCTCAAAATTTGGATATATCATGAATTTATGAAAGTGTTGTGTTTATGTTTGTGTTTATGTGTTGTTATCTCTTGCTTTTCTAAAAATATCTTTTTTTAATTCTCTGGCATTGACCTGATGTTACAATAAAACCCTCTTCATTACAGCCCCAACATTTGGTTCCTCATGTTTCCAGACAACTAAGACTTCATCATGGGCTATGCAAAACTACAGATTTTTCCACATTCATTCATTTTGCAATTACCTACATTGAGTTCCGATTGCCATTCTCTGGCCCTACCACTCTACTGAGTGATAAGGTCCTTGTACAACTTTGCCCTGTCAACTTGCATCTTTAATATCCTGAATCATCTTCAGCAGATGCCCCTGGTTATTTGTAAATAATGCTACCTGCAGGAGTCAGCCCAGGACACTCTAAATGGGTTGGGAAACAAAGGAGACAACAAGCAACCGTGAAGGCACTTCTGGTTGCTCCATCAGTCCTGAAACTTGGCTGCATGAGAAATCTGCTCATAGCTTAGGACAATATAGTTACTATATACATACATATATACACTAAATTTAAGTGCAGTAAGAATTAAATGCCTTGGAACACTTTTGACAGTTAACAGTTTATTCCAGAATTTGCAGCACTACAAGAAAAAATCCATTCAGTTCTCTAGGGAGTTTTTTTCTTTCAGGGATTTTGAGGAGTTTGAGATAGAGCCTTCACCTATGTAACGAGTGCTTTTAGTTTTACAAACTGCAAATATTTCTTATTCAGTTTACAATGGAACTGTTTGCAGACTGCATCTGGTCTTTCAAAATAGATTCACACAGAGATTTCAATATCATTATACATGATTGTGTTTCCTTTTTTCGTTTTTTTGGCTTGTTTGTATTTTTAAAAAAGCTCACATACACAAACCAAAATATGAACAAACTCT
>JAUBNY010000120.1:851119-862804 GCA_032275445.1 Crypturellus soui | reverse complement strand
TTTTTGTGAGAGAGAAGACATCCAGTGAACTAGTGGAGGACTGTGCGCATACTTTTTCTATAAAGATATTTATAGATATAAAATAGGTAAATTGTGTTCGTCCGTTGAGTTGTGTGTATGTGTATAGCAGAGATATAGCTATAGAATGTACATATATTCTCTGTGTCGCACAGTACTATGTTGTTTAGGTTCCAGGCTTCAATTACAACAAAAGATATGGTTCAGATGTTGACATAAAATCTCTGGGTGTGCTCACCTCCAGCTAGGGACTGAATCAATACCGTAGGACTAGCACAATTTCTGACTGATGACAAAGGCTGGGCCTTCAGGAACAGTTTTCTTCCCTTTGGAGAGAGCTCCGCATAGAATTTGCTATATTCCAGATACATTTATTTACACTAGATGCCAGTGTTTTATGGCAGAAGTGACAAAGTTTGTGAAACCTAGGAATGCGTTATCCTGTTATCTAGTATCTTAGATGGACAGTCAATATGAACAGCCTGTAGACACACCTGCCCCAGTATCCAGTTCACCAAGTAATGAAATGGAAACAATACAGGTCTTTGAACAAACAACAGACATTCGAGTCCTTGAATCTAAACAAGAGGATTGTAGAATTCAAATGGGTTTTCCCTAGTACTGCCAAGGCAGCCATATCTGTATTTGTGCCAGTGCTGAAAGCCACACAACAAAGGTGGATTTGTGTCTGTCCATGGGCTTTCCTTCCACACACTATGGATATATACTCTTTCTTGGGGTATAGGTGATGGGAACAAGACAGTTTTAAAATATATGCATTTTAATGATATTTTAAGTGAAATTTCCAGTTGAATACAGGAGTATATAATGCATGGAACTCCTAAGTATTAAGGTATTTAAAGTATTTAATATTCAAAATTAATATTTCAAAGATTAGGACAATCTATACAAATCAAGTGAATTTAAACACAATATGTTGTCCTGGGGAAAGCTTATTCCTCTCTTCAGAGGGAAATAACATCCCAACCCCATATTTAGGTTTCTGCACATCCTCTCTGCTGGTGACTGCAAATTTGCCAAAGAAGGGAACGGGGAAGAAGGGAACATTCCCAACACCATGGGCCAACCCCAACTCAGAGGGATTTTTCCCTCGTTCCACTTTCTAGAGGAAGCTCCAGAGGCTTCTTCCTTGCCAGTTTCACAGGAGAATTTGCCCAGGGATTTGCTGCATCGCAATGCTCTCTCAGATGGGCTTTCTGCCACTGCAGAACTCCCAGACCCAGGAGAGATCCATTCTTGATAGAAAAGGAATCGTCCTCTGGTTTCATATTGCAACACCAGCAAATAATAACAATAACACAGCCTGCAATTTCTGTAGAGTTGGGAAAAGCCAAGTGTGAGTGTGAGAAGGGGCACAAACATTTTTGTGAAACTCCTTATTCTGTCGCCACAGGTTCATGCGTACATGTAAAATCTCACCTTCAATTTCCAGCAGTCTTATGGAGGCAAATTGCTGAATGATCCAGAATATAGTTACTATTTGTTCACCAAAAATTCCTTGCCTGTTTTTTTTTTAATCAGTTTTAGGCCATTTTCATGAAGATCCAATGTTTCTTCATTCCAATACAAGCACCTTCCCTGAAAGATAAATGAAAATAGATGGTGGAAAATATTTTTCTAATGACCTTCCAAATTCCAATTTTTATCAAGATGATTCTTGACTTTCAAAGAGGGAAGAACATATACACACATTCAAACGGATAATTAAGAATCATACAATACACACACTAGATGATTCCAATCAGTAAAGATGAAATAGGCTAAAATTTTGCTTCTGCCTGAGGAACAGAGACACTCTATTTCCCATTAAAATAAATGGGACTGGTCATCCCCATTCCAGGTTTGCAAATCTCAAATCCTGCCTAAAAATGAATGCCTTCTAGTTTTGTTTTTGTACATGGTACAAAGACTACAGTAACTCTCAATGAATAAGAAGGGTGCAGAGTGAAAGTGAGAGCTAAGTTAAAGCATTTTATTTGATAAAACATCTATTTTTTGCTTTAAGACACATATGTGGAGCTCCCTTTGAAGTCCAGAAGAGCTATACAAGTCTACACTTGAGGGCAGAATTTGGCCCAATGCGATAACACAGTAGCTTGTAATCTGGAAAAAGAGTGTATTTATTACATTTAAAAAAATTGTGGGTTAAATCAAATTAGCCAGGAAGGACTAACACCTCTGAATAATTCGCCATCTCACCATGCACTTCAGAACACTGTAAGAATTACAACTAAATCCCACCTTTCCGCTCTCTTTAAAGGCACTGGACAAAATTTTTATTTTGGAGTAAGCCACTAGCTGGAGCTAAAGACCTGTAGAGCAAATTGAGAGGAGGGCGCGGGGGTGGAGGGGAGGATTCACAAGCTTTATTTCCCCTGAGGAGAAATCCTGACTTTTTAAGGCAGGTCTGGAATGGGGCTTTGACTGAGTTTTAGATACTGACTTTGCTGTCATCTGTGAGGAGGACAGAAAGATTAGCCTAAAAAATGAAACCGTCCATATACTTGAGCTCCTGGTGAGCTGAACTAAACTGGAGCAAAGTCTGATATTAACAGCAGAATGAATCAAACAGAGAGAAAGAGGTTTTCTAAAGCACCCAAAGGAGCAGTGAAGCAATAGAAGAAAGGAAAACTTGAGAAGCAATTAAAGGCAGAAATTAATTGTTGAGTAATGTTTTAAATTGAAAGGGAATTACCTAGAAATATAAGAGCACCAAACTAACTGATTGATCCATATGTCGTTAATTACTGTTTCTGCAAAGGCTCTTCGATAGGCAGTCACTTAGAAAGATGAAGCATTACCTGGGAAGATGCAATCAGACAAAATGCATGAGGTGGGAACGGAGCACTCCCCAGTTTTGAACAGTCAAAGTAAAACTGCTGAAGACTAAATATCTTCTTTATACGAATCTAGTTCAGGAGCACACAAAATAAACAGGTTTTGATCTTCCCACGTAGCGTGTGGCACCATGATGACTTCTATGAGGGTGATAAACACTATGTATTGACAAAACCATGAGCAAAATTTAACTCCAACCTTCCAAAGAACATTTTTCAGTTCCTAATCTGTGTCTTCTCTACACTCTGTTGATGCAGATATTAAGGCTGGCAAGCAGGACACTATATTTTGGGCAAGCATGTAGGTGCATAAGTTGAATGTTTCCCCACAGGTTACATAAGGCAGCCAATATCACACTGCCCTGGCCATGATTTAGAAAAAAAAATACTAAAATATGAGGGCAGATTGAAGCACTTGCTTAAGGGCTTTCCTGTAGCTGGCTTATACCTGCTTGTTAGTCTTAGGCAAATATCAAACGTATGGCCAGAGACAGAAAATGGAAGCATTTCTTTTCAGCAGTAAATTTACCGTCCATGGGGTTAAATATCTGCTACGGAAATATTCACTGTTTCTGCACGGTGATAATTTTCCTAATTGAAATAAATTCATCCTGTTCAAACAGCAACTGGTATTTACTGGGATTCTCAGGCTGCATCCCCATCAGCTGAGCTGCAGCTCCCGATTTTCGGCAGGTGCTCGGAGGATACTCTGCTCTTTGAGCAGCAGCGCACACTGCTTTGTGCTGCCTTATGTATGATTCGTGTATGCTTATCACAGCCAGGGATCCCATGTGCAATTACTACAAACAATAATGCAGAAAATTATTAAGTTACTGTGTTTGTACTTGTCATATCTGTGCTTAATGGAAAAAGAAAGGGAATGTTTAGACAGAGTCATACTTTCCATTGACCTGCTGCAGCCGTTGTTATCTATTTGCTTTAAAGGGAACAGTTTTGCAGCTGATCCACCACAGAACTGACCTCAATAGCTCTGTGTGTGATCGAGTCAGAGACGCTTCTCAGCCTTCCTCACGATACTTGTTATATGATAGATATATTCTGTTAATGTTAATCTGGTCCAAGTTTTTTTTAAAAAGGGCTTTTTTCCCCCTTTTTTCTATGGATAACCCTTCCCCCCCCACAAAAAAAAACCCAAATCAAAGAAACTGCAAAAGCACACCTTGAAATTAATGCTTTCACGTAACTGGGTATACCGTATCTATTTATTTCAGA
Source organism: Crypturellus soui (assembly GCA_032275445.1). Lineage (NCBI taxonomy): Eukaryota > Metazoa > Chordata > Aves > Tinamiformes > Tinamidae > Crypturellus > Crypturellus soui. The sequence goes on along the minus strand of JAUBNY010000120.1, from coordinate 858,695 downwards.
CATGGCACTCATAATATCTAATTATTACTGAATATGGCAAATTTGTTCAATCATTTTAATATACAATCTAATCATTTTAACACAGAATCTGTCACAATACTAACTCCATTAAGTACAGACAGCTACTCCATTAAGTTACAGAGAGCCACTATACCTTAAACTGGATCTTTCATTTCACTCTTTAAATTCAACAGTGTTGCTTTCCACATGTGAACACAAGACTGCTCTGAGCTATATTTTCCTAACAATACTGCAATCTGGAACATATATCCTTTCTATACCTTTTTTTTGAACAGTACAAAAAAACTGAGTGAGTCAACATCATTCTCAGGTACTCTCGATAGCTTTTGTATTCATACACCTATTGATTCAGAAAACTTTGGAGTCACTTTGTGAGGTCTGTCTTACTCTGAAAATCATGACAGAGCAAGACATAAAAACATAAGGGACTAAATGTGCATGGATGTATCTTTTAATTAATTCAGTCAGGAAAAGATATAATATTCCTGAAGAACTGTCTATTCTATTGCACACATATTGAAAAGTCCTGTACCAGCCTGAATTTAGAATGGAACAGGTTATACCGAGTCCAAAGTCTTCTCAAATAAGGAAATTTCAATAGTGGAGCTGCAAGTTTAGAGATTTACAGGGAAGGGAAGCTGAAAGGAAGAAGCCTTGACTGCAAGACATGCAGGGACTTCACTTACTTTGTGCTAGTCTGGTGTTTAAGGGAAATCCCTGAGCTACCCCATGCATCCTTGCTCGAGTTCAGCATCCCTAGACATCTGTGGTGCACTGGATTTCTGGCATGTTATTACACAGAAATTTCCTAGGAAAGAGGGGGTACAATGACCAAGTATTCTCCCCTCATGACTCTTGTACCTGGTACCATGGCCTGGGCTTTCTCTGGAGCACGGACGGGAGCAGCCCCGCACGGAGAGGCAGCGCGTCTTCCAAGCAGCGCCGTGACGGGCAGCCCAGTGCGTGGGGTGTTTGTTTTGGAGCGGAGCAGCAGCAGAGGCCTCCGAGGCGCCGGGCACGGCGTGTAAGGCAACACGGCAGCTTGGCTGGCTGCGCAGCGCCTCGCGGTGACACAGGATCCCGTGTATCCGTAAGAAATAGCACCTATCATACAAAGACATTTGAGTCATTTACATAGCCTCATCAGCAGTGCGAAATGGCTCCTTGTGGAGTCAGACATTTGGAAACAGATAAAGCCCGGTAAAGAATGCTTCTTTTCTCCCTAAGAGATTAATGTAGATGTGAACACATTAGCGCTGTTTAAAGGAGAGCATTCTCTCTGACAGATAACTGGGATTGGGAATATTGGATTACCAAATAATGGACCTTTTAAATTCTGTCATCATTACTTATCAGCTACATTAGTTTAAAACCTGCAATTTTGAACTTAGCATTATTGAGCTTTTGAAAGATTAAATTACTGCGCTTTTGTTTGTGAATGGCTCTGTGAAATTTCCTGAAAAGGATAGTCCTCGTCCTTCATTGTGTAAATGTGAATGCCAAATAACATACTTTATTGATATTTACAGACATACAAACGATAGGACTAATGCACCTTAATGTCTGTCTACCTGAGTGAAAAGGCAGAATGTTGTTAGATAATATGGTGCACTGTATCTCCTTTGTAAACCTGTTTGGAGGAGTTAGTCTTTATCCCCCATTCCCTTCCTGAAAACCTTATTTTTACAGCTAGCTGCTCATAGGCAGACTTGCAGCAAAGGCTTCCTTATAAAACTTGGTTTGTTTTACCCATTAGGCAGATTAAAAAATACTTCATTTGGAGTTAAACAGGGTTAGTTTCCTCTCTTGCTGCACAGAGAGGTGTGCAAGAGAGCCAACCGTATCCAGCACACAAAAAAGGAGCTGTTTAGGAGCAGATTCACAATTGCAGCAGGTAGGAAGCATAAAGCCCTACATTCAGGCCCCGTCAAGGATTTAGGAGCTGAATACCCTGCCGTGCTGTTAGTTTCACAGCTCTCTGCTAAGCATTTTCCTCAGAGGCTTCAGGGACACCGTGACTCTCTGCGATCAAATTCCAGCCATCACTGAGTGCTCGACCGCTCGGATCCTCCACATCATCTTCCCATCCATCTCTTGGTCATGGCAATCCACGGCCTCTTTCTTCTCCATTATCCTGAACTGGGAGATTGACTCTTTAAGGCAGGATTTTCAAAGCTCATTGAGGAAGTTAATCTCATAAATCCCATAGACATATAATGCAAATTGAGTGCTCTCCTTACATCAACACCTTTGAAAATTCCCACTGAATTTTTTCGAAGTTGTTTGGTAGGAGCAATACTCTATTTTTTGAAAACTTTTCCAACTTTTTAAGAAGTCAATAGAGTAGTGAGCCAACGAATATGAAGAGTGATAAGCTATGAAATGAAAAAGGATTGAAATGAAAAAGGAATATGTTTGTGAGAATATATGTTTGTTTAATTAGGTAGATACAAATTATGCTCATAAAACAGAATCAGAGAGAAAGAAAAGATACACTGTAAATATCCTTGACTCTCCATTAGACCCCAAATGTAGGCACCGCCCACGCCCAAACAACTCTAAATACTTGGAAACAGTTTAAAATACATTTTGTTTTGGTTGTTCAGTCTTTATGCTTTTTTTAATTACCATATTTTTCTTGTCTCTGAGATAAAACCTGTTATATTTGGGAGACAGACTTCAAATAGATGAATGTTCTGTATATGTTAAAAGAAAGAAAATGATTTCAAAAACAAAGTCAAAGTCAAAGTCTTGTCTTCTGAATGATGCTTTCTTCCCCTTCCCCCACAAATGAAGTTTACTTTCAATTCAATTGCAGTGGACATCTATTCAACATATCAGTTTAGCTAACAGTGAGCTAACTGTCTCTACAATATTCATGAATTACTTATCAGGCCATGTCTAAAAGTCTTCCAAATTCTTGTACAGTCTTAGATGTCTTTTACACAGAGACGAGAGTTGTAAAGTGTCACACAAACATTAAAAAAAGAAAGCAGGTTATTCATGAAGAAAGAGTTTCATTCTCTCCTTAAAACGGTATTGCTACTTTTAGCAGTCATTGACAGAGAGAAAGATCAAAATAATTTACTTTGCACTATTTTTAATTTAAAGAAATTGTATCAAATCTCATCTGGACAGCTCCAAGTATAATTTGAGTCACATAAAAAAGACATTTTTTTCTAGAGATTATATAAATAGTTAGATCTAACTATGTTAGATATTTATTGAGTCCCCAAACACTGGGAGTACATCACTTTGCACTGGTACATTCTGAGATATCAGCACATTGCAGGGTTCTGGAAGACATGAGTGCATCATCTTTCTGGATGATGGAAGAGTTATGGGGCCTGTACCTGATGTGGGAATTGTGGAAGTAATTTCTGGTAGGGCAGAAACGCAGGTTCACACTGAGCTTAGCACAGTCACGGTGCCATACAACACAGCCAGTGTTGGTACTCGAGCATTTTGAGAAGTGAGGATTCCTGGCAACCTCTAATTTCTTCCTTTTGCTCTTCAACTCAAGAGATAAAAGTGTAGATTTGGATGTCACCTTTGAACCGCTGATAAATTCTGCTCTGCAGAAGGGGCCTGAATGAGACAGAGATGGGAGCCTACAGTGAAAAAGACTAGCCCTCCTCCTCCAGGGACGGAGAGTTACTGGGACTTCTCAGCCTACAGAAGTAACAGTTTATTAGAAATACCATAAAACCAAACAAAGCTACAAAGGCAGTAACTCCAGTTCTCTTGTTTATTCTGTCTCCATAACACAGGAGCAACAATACTGCAACTTGGAGCAATAGCTGAACCCAGTTTTGTTAGGGGGTTGAGGCTTCAGCCCTACAGGTGGTGAACGTCCTCCACGCAGAAGCCAGGCTGTTTGAAATGAAACCTGCTCTGCTCAAGAGGAGTGGGAAATATGCAAAACATTCAACATGAGCTTATTCAAATTTAGACGTGTTTAAAGACCACACGCTAGAAGCATCTTTCTCTGGCTTTTCCAGAACAGATTTCTTAAGCATGTCAGACACTATTCTGCTGTCATGTACGCTGCCACAAATACGCCGTACCACTCAGACTGAATAAGAGACAAGATCATCTCCTACTGTCCTGAATTTTGTGATATTACAGTGAAGTCGATGTGAAAATAAGGTAAAAATAAGGAAAGCCAAATTTTCAGCCCTGTTCCCTCTTCAACCTCTTGTCCTGAATCCTTAAGTAAGGAATTGATCAAATATGTTTCAAACCCAAAGTCATTTGGCCCGGCATTGCTTGCAATGCTACAAGAGCCCTTGGCTACAGACACGATGCTTCATGCTGAATGGTAGACATCTAATATTAATAACACCTAATATTAAGAATATTGATATACCTATGCTTACATGGAAGGCAGAACCAATGTTATTTATGTTTATTAGTACAGAGTTTTTAGATAAAAATACCCAAATACACTTTAGCAGAAGAAGCAGAAGAGAGAGATTACGCACTAACAACAGCCAGAAGAGAGAGACGGAGGGCAGGGACAAAGATGAGAAAAAAAGAGACAGAAGCAAAGATGCACAAATATATTTGTCCTGGCCAGCAACCCACCTCTGCAGTGCCTGGGGTGCACAGCCCCTTAGAAAGGACGCTAAGCCCCATCCTGGCCCCCTCCAAAGGGGGAAGAGGCTTTGTCAGCTAGAAAATGGTCTCATGCTTTGGAGAGAAGGAGATGTTTCGCAGAAACAGGGTTTCTTTCCTCAAAAAGACACTTGAGGAATGCAAGATCTTTAAATATAAATGCTGCCCAGCTGCTGTGCTGGACAGAAGTGTCGGGGGTGAATGCTGAGGGAGCACAAACACTGGCGTGCCTTCCCTAAAGTGCTTGTATTTTCCTAGGAGTAGAGTTAAAATGCAGTTAGACATAAATATTCCACTTGAAAAAATAAAGATCGTGAAAACTTAGGCCTCAAAAGAACACACTTAAAACTCAGGTAAATATGAAGGCAGAAATGAAGTAAATGCTCTTAGAAGGCGAGATGCAAATTACGATATCTAATCTCTCTGCAGTGATCAGCACACTCACTCTATCTGGTTCCCATCTGTCATCTGAGCCTCCAGTTTACAGGCAATGTACTGTCTGTCCTGAAATCTGCATAGCCTGTCAGGCATTCAGCTCTCTGCAGTGCAGACTCTCCTATACTGAGTTTACTGGCTTTTTTTTTGTAGGAAAAAAAGGTAAGGATAAGGGAAATATATCATGAACATTCTGGACAACTGAAAGGTGAATTTTCCTTTTCTGTTGCTCTTTACTTTTCAAAAATACCACATTCGAAAAGATTTCTTTCTCTAATGGTCTGGGAATACAACTTCCAAGCTCAATGAAAATGTTTAAAATTAAAATGTTTGTTTCAGATACTGGTGAAAAGACTACTGAGAATGGAGTTAAATTGATTTTTTTTAAAAAAAAAGAACAAAAACACAATATTACACTGACAATCTTTTCCGGGTGATTTGCTTAGTAGATTTTTGTCATGTTAAGGCACAAAGACGACAATTTCAATTTCAACTTGTGTCACACAATTTCAGTGTATCTATCTCAAAGGCTTTGCCTAATTTTAAAAGGGACTTAATTTTGACACAAGAATTTTCCTACACTTGCAGAAGAGAACTGGAAGATGTAAACTGGGAACCCATGAGCACAAAGTCCATACAACACAATGACATAAGCACACGTGTTTATAGCAGCTTCATCCTTGTGGGTCATTTCATAGACCGAGCAAGGCATAAGTGTTTAAATCATTCACCCCCCAGACCAGCTCTGCACAGATTCCATTTTGGCCTCACGTTTGGCAGGTGTGAGCCCTGGGTTTCAGCCCAAGTATAAAAATGTAGGATTTATATAAGCCTGCAAATTGTCTCAACCTAAAATGAGCCCTTGTTCATCTGTGCAGATACTTTGCAAATGGAAGCATCACTCCTTAAACACAGTCCCTCTGTCAGCAGGCTCTGCTGACAAATCTGAACCATTTCTAAACAACTCTTTTCTCCTGCTCCTCTACTTAATGAACGATTAAAATAATAATAATAAAAAGATCGGAGTGCCAAAAATCCTGAATAAAACAGATTAAAACTCACAAACTCTGTGTGCAACAGGTGCTAAGGGCAGATGCAATGTGCTTTATGCTGCCACCTGTGCTCATCCTCTGGCCACAACAGCATCCCACGCAGGTGCGCAGGGCAGGCGGGAGCCCGACTGTGCCCTGCAGCCCAGGGCAGAAGGCAGCAGCGCTGCCTGAGGCTCTTGCACCACGTCTGCAGTCGGGAACCTGCACCCTGTGCCCGTGGGTGACTGTGTCTGTGTGCAGCAGTTGCTGGAAGCCACAGGCAGGCAGGAACACAGAGTTTCACTAGCTAAATCTGCTGTGTACTGCTGCAGACCCGTGTGGAAATGAGGGCACAAGCCAGTTGCAATATTTACAGGAATTAATACAGGGATCAATGAGACGGAGTCTTTAACATAGCATATTTATGAGCTGATTTGACACTTCTTCAATTTTTTTTTCTTTATTTCTGCTTTGGCAGTGGATGATGAATGCTGATGAGATAGATACTAATTACAGTCATTCAACTCTTAGCTACTCTCAGTGGGCAAAGTACAAATGTGCCAATGGAAGAGTTTTGGATGGAGAAAAAAATACATTTCGCCAGTGATCTTGGTTTATCAGCTTTTGTGGAGCACAGGGTGCATCAGGAAGGTGCTCCTTCCTCCAGGAACACACTGTATTCCTTTCTTATCAGCCCAGCGTAGATCTAGCCAAGAAAAGTATAAGTGACATCCTGGAAAACTTTGCTTTGCCTAATTCCCTTGCAGGACGGGTGCAATTCATATGTCCTCACTGAACCTGTGAGACAGGTTCAACAGCTGCATCATTTTCCACAGCTATTTGGTGGGTAGGACATCCAGCTCGGGGGGAGAGAAATACTTTGAGAAATCGCAAGACTTTGTTATTCAAAACACAGTTTGAAAATGGCTGTAGGAATTTAATTAGAAACTTCCATTAGGAGATTAGATGACTAGAACAAAGAAAACCAGTGAAAAGGCTTCTTATTAAAACCAGTAGCACTGCAGAATATTGATAATATAACAAAGGAATGAGTGGATATGCATAGCAAATTATTAAGGGTTACAGATAAATGTCCAGAAGTTGCTCAGTTTCTGGCTATCCCAGTACATATAGAAGCCAGTGAGACGAGAAGTCATCCAGTCCCTTCTGCTGTAGAACACGGTTGCTGAGGGTAAGCAGAGGTAAGAGAATGGAGGGCTCAGCAATGCTGCGTGAGCTGCTGGCATTTCTCTAGTCCTAATCCATAATGAAGAGTGAGGAAACCCCTGCAACTCCTGCAGCATGGATGGCAGCCACAGGGAGTGACATCAGCCTCCTCTCAGGAAAAGTCCTGCCTGCCAGAAAGGGAGTTTGTGTCTGAAAAATGACAGGAAAAAGAACCATCTTTTGGCTCTGCAGCATCCAGAATCTTGAGCGGGCAACGCCAGCTCAGGAGAACCGATGCTGTAGGA
>JAUBNY010000120.1:829005-839032 GCA_032275445.1 Crypturellus soui | reverse complement strand
TGCCTCACCCCTTTGACAATGTTCAGGCACTTTGACTAGGGCAAAATTACCAAGACTGCAAAAAAAATGCTGTTTCTTCTGTGTTTTAGCAAGAACCTTAGCCATAAAAATTAGTCTAAAAAATTCCCAAATTGCAGGAATATTCCATGAGTATATCCATTCAATTTCCATTCAAGCTTATTCAAGCAGTGTATCACTCAGAATAATTTGGAACCATAAAAAAAAGTTACGACATTTAAGATTCTTGAATAAATATTTCTCAAATAACTGTTAGCACCTAATTATATTAACTTACAGTAATTACTGATGTGATTATGAAATTGAAGATTAACCTGAAAATGCAGACAGACTAGTCTATTTTTATGACAGCAATACAGCAACAGCACATGCACTTGGGCTTCTGTGGACACAAGAAAGTTAAGCGTTACTTTAACTTTTGTTTAGGAAGTTAATCTTGCAACACATGGGAATATCTGACTAGACAAGGCCTTCTGAACTGTGCCTGACACTGTACTGCATTTCACTATTCTTTGGTCTTCTGTGTGGCATAGAAGTGTGAGAAGAGACAGACCTTGATATCTGTCATCTGATTATTTTGTTTTTTTTTTTTCCAGTCAAAATTTGTGTAGAGTATTTCATGTCAGAACCTGACTTTTGTAAGAAGTAAAAGAAACAATGATGGTTCCTAATATATTTGTGCTTAGATTTTGTTCTGGCAAAAGGAAAGCTAATGGGTGTTGCCAAGGTTCAAACTTGGGCAGAGGGGAAGAATGGGTCCAACTGTCAACCAAAATGATTTTAATCAAGTATTTAGGAAAAACTCTAGAAGGACAATGATGAAGCTAAAATAGGTTGTATGAGTTGGTTGTGAACCCTCAAGCTTTGTAAGTCCTTAAGAGCAGGCTGGAAAGAAAAAGGTAAATATGACATAGGTGAAGCTTCCTTTGGGCCAGGAAAGATGGATTAGATAAATTCTCAAGTTCCTTCTAGACTTAAGTTTTTATAAATGTGTGTAAACAAAGAGGTTCAGTGTTTTTACCTTTAAAGCTTATGATTACAAGTTTTAAAAATGCAACAAAAGAAAGGGAAACAAAATAATCACTTTAGCATATACTAAAGTATATTGATATAATTCAGCTGACTCTCCATACTCCGTGACTATGGACACAGTTTTGCCATAGATCTCTATTTTAATATCACCAACAACTGAAAACATAACAGCATGTCTTGGAGTCATACACAAGTAATACCTCTGAAGGTAAATTTTCAACAATAAATAAACTTTCAATAAATATCATCACTCCAAACTACAAAGATGATAAGCTATATGTGTAAAGGGTACGTGTCTCATATCTAAAAAGTAACAAAGCAGTAAAGATTACTTCACGTGTACGGATAATGTATTATTTGTGTGTCATTTCCACTACTCTTTCTTTTCCAAGTTAAAGTATAAAAAACATGTGATTAGCTCTGACATTTTATGTGTTAGCTTTTACCCAGATAAATGTCAGATTTAGATAATCCTATAGGATCTACGTTTCAAATGCCTAGAAACATGACTCTGAAAGTTTAAGAAAATATATACATACATATTATTGAGATTAGTACACCAAATAGCACAGGCCTGCAATAATAAAACATGGGCCAGAACTGAGCTTAGCAAGCACCTCCAAACATTCCCTATGTGAATTCCTGGAAACCAAGTGTATGGTGAAGGAGATTGGATTATTCAGTAGAGACAATTGTTAAATCTTTTTGAGAAAGACATAATTTTTTTCTATTTCAATGCATGGATTTTTTCACCGATAAATAATTTGCTTTTTCTCTACCATTCTTTCCCGTTAATTTTTTCCCCCCATTTTAAACACCAAGATCTATATAATGTTCTAACAAATAAGCTTAAGGATAAATACAACTGCTGTAGAAGGTGAAACACTTTTCTATTGTATGTTGAGGTTCTATCAATCTTCTTTGCTCCATATGAGCTAGATCTCTGTTAATATTCTGCAAGTCTTATGGGGTCTCATTTTTATTATACAAGCCATTCTTGGGAAAAGAACCCAGGAAGCAACCTTCAGACATTCAATTCCTTCTTCAGAATGATTTTTCCTCTTGAATTCTGCATTTAAGGCACAAAGTCAAGGGTACTACAGTGCTACCTTAAAGGGATAATCTATAAGTTTTGCAGAGCACCTCAGAGATACAAACAGTATCTTGATACTTTCTGAGCAGGCTGTTGTGTGAGAAGGTTGCTGTAACATACATCCGATTTCCTCATCACACACCATGTTGGCATGCAAGAAAGAGAAGATTTTGGGTCCTGGCAATTTGTTCTTTTGACACAATGTTCTCATCAGAACTGGAGAAGTAGAATTCTTTATATGACCTCAAAATATTTCATTTCATTTTTGGAGAAAGTCACATCACCTCCCATTTTAATAGAAATAGATATCCAATATCACTACTTAAAGGGAGCGTATATAATGAATATAGCATAACACAGGATAAATGAATATACATTAAACCTGACAGAAGCCAACATAATGCAAAGAGGTTATATAAGAGTTTCTTGTCTCACAATTGCTTTCATCCTGCTCTTTTCATGACTCATTTACTGCACATTTCATATGCTTCCAATAGACACACTGTATCACCCAACAACCCCTAAACACAAAATATTTTAATAATTCTTTACATTAAGAAGTTGGCAAGCTGAGTGCATGAAATGAGCATAGCAGAAGCAATCAAGCTTTCTAATATGAAACAGAATTTGATATTGGATATGCAGAAAGAGAAGCATGAACAGCAAGGTTAACCTTGTACTCAAGATCTTTCTTCCTCACTACTGCTAAAATCTATTGGCTGCTGATGGTTAACTCACAAATGCAAAAATTACACACCTGTCTGCCAACTATGCACAGCTGCACAGATCCTGCTGCTGATCCAACCATCTGCAGAATGCAGCAGCCAGTTAAAAGAGAAATCCAGAGCATTCTTAGAAACCAATATTTAATTTGCCAAGAGCTGCCTGAAGCTCATCAGAGGCATCCAGTCTTTGGTCTTCTTAACTGACAGCACTGGGCTTAGTTTGGTACCCCCAGCCACCCAGTTTCAGTATTTCTGAGGTTCATCAAGGGCCTAATACAAACCAAGCTGGGTTTGAATCAGACACCAAAATAAGCTGGAAAAAGCACCCACAATGATATCTACCCACAATGTAACAGTGGATAATAAGGAAGGTACAAACCTAAAAAAGTCCAAAATAATCCAAAATGCACATCAGATACAGCTCTTCTGTGCACACACTGATAGATATACACAGAATTCGTGACTGGGGCTCCTTTACGCTGTGAAATACATGTAACTAGATATACCAAGAATTTAGAGCGGGATTTCAAGACTGCTCAGACCTGCTTTAACTTCTTCTCTGAATATCCTCTTCTAGGATATCCATTTCCTTCATGGGGCAAAGCTGTGCATTTTTGAAGAAAGAAAAGATGACAAGAAGAGAATACACTGCACACTTACAATATAAAGCATTGGCCACTAAGAGATAAGATTGATACTGATGATGTCTCCATCTCTCAAACCATTGTCTTCTTTCGGAAAACAGCAGTTTGTAAACTGCAAACAGGCAAGACAGCTCTTAATGAGAAATGAATAGGGTGCTGTGTATTGTAAGCATCATATCTATTCTTAACTACCTTCCAAAACCAAAAATTTTCTGTTTTTAGAGAATTATTGTTGAAAAATAATGAGTTATTAACTATGGTTTAAATGTGTTAAATTATGATGATCTGCTTGACACACATTTTCTGTGTAGAACAGGAGAAAACAATTTCCAAGAAGCTTCTTGATTTGCTACCAAATTCTTCTTTTGTTTGAAGAAATATTTTCTCCTGAAGTGTTTATTTCCAATAAAAGGCCACCTAACATGTTAAAAAGAAGTAACTAGCACCTACTTAACAATGTGTATTCAGCAGTCTCCTTCATTCAAAAAAGAATGGATTCAAGAACTACTTTACCTTTTGCACAGACTACACTATCTCAAAGCATCCTAACATGCTTTGTAAATATAATTAACAACATAGCATGTCAACTTTGACTACTGACATGTACCCTTCACTTCTGAAGAAGTCAGCACTTGGCAATAGTGTGTAAATGTTTAAAATGAAGTGCAGAATCAGTTATCTGTCTAGCAGACAATTATAATCGATCATGACTTGGAATCTGATCGGGATTAAGCGCTGAGGTTTACAACCAACTCTTATTGTTGCAAATTCCTTGGCTGGAACGGCCAGCATCCATTAGGAATATAATGTGTGATAATGCTTGGCTGGGTGACTCCATCAGAATTAGGGTGCAGGACAATGAATAATCATGGTGTTTTTAGGAGAGCTCAGTCTCCTTCACCAAATCCCTCATTTGTTATAGTTCAAATGACAACTCCACACATGCCACTCTGCAGTTCGGGGGTGAGGCAGGCAGGCTGGTGACAGGCATCACACAGGCAGACATGGACTCGGGGTGGTGCAGCCCACAGAAGAGAGGCTCTGGCAGTAAAGGAATCGCAGGTACCACAGCTGGAGCTGGGGGAGGCTGAAGCTCTTCCACGGCCCCACAAGTACTAACCTAGTCAGCGAAGAAGTGACACCACAAACTCACAAACATCAACATAGTGTGGGACTTTGCGCTGGGTTGTCAGTTGAATACATGCACAGTTATCTGTTGAATATATAAAATATATAAAATATTGTTATCTGTTGACTGCACTGCTGACCATACTATTACTGGCTGAGTTATTGGCTGGTACTGTTGTGTAAAATCCATAGCTTAACCACAGGGCTCTGATATGCATATATGTCTTTCCTATTTCTGTTATATTCCTCACTTGACTACACTTTTTTAGCTTAGTTGTAGATTGTCTGGCGTTGATTGTCTAGCATTGTCCAGCATCCATCACACGTGTAGCTCCGATAAATCCTTATACTTCACAAACGATGATCTCTTGAGTTCAGTGCAACTAATCCCAGAATCTGAAAGAATCACAGATGTCCCTCTATTGGTGTATCACAGCTGGCTGCAGTTTTTATAGCACATAGAAGCGGCACTACATCCTTACTAATTTTAGCTCTCAAAGGGTTATCAGGCAGCTATAGGCAGCTATAGACAGTCCTCTGACCATCACTTGATAGATTCCTACAATACTGTGTATGCTAAAAACAGTTTGCTGTAGGACTGGCTATTGCAGCTGAGGAGACCCATCACGTTGGAAGAACCTCTAGCTGGTGATTTAGACTATCCATGTGGCCTGAGAGCACGGGAGTCTGAAAAAGGGCTATCACAGGATACAGGACTAAGTCTCTTAAACACAGCACAAGGCATTTCATCTAGAATTCATAACGACATTATGCCTCAGAAGTTCTGTTTTATGAAACAAGAAACTGTGTTTACTTTGCTGGGTTATAAAAGAGCAAGTGAGAATTCTTGGGTTGTTCCAAAAATGTAAAGCAGGATCAGCAGTAAAAGATGTTGAAGCAGCAGCATTTCCCTGAGAAGCAGCCAACTTAGAAGTGGAATATGGATTAGTGTCATCAGGAGCAGCAGAAAGAGCTGCACAGGCAGCCTCTGATGGGGCACTTTCCTCACACATCATTCTGAGGCTGCACAGCAGAGCCACTCAGGAAATCAGAGCTGAAAAATGTTGTCCTGAACTATCAAACAGATTTGCACTCTCTCTCCCTATGCTCTGAATTTTACATATTGGTGAATAAAGATGAATGAATATCTTTTATAGCAGGTGTAACTTTGTTGTAAAATAAAAAAGTCATTCAAACACCCTATGCAGTTTGTGTGTCACACAGTATGTTCTCAAAAGTCTGCAATTTCTTGCAGACAGGGAAAACAAAAGCTCTCTTTAAACAATTCATTCACTCTCTTTTTAAAATCATCTTTCAGTTGTGAAAATTGTGGCTGAGAAGTTCTAACAGGTTCAGATATAATAGGGAAAAACTCATTGAATTTTCTTCTTTAATGTGTAATTTTGTGATGACCCCAATAGTCTTACTAATTGTAATCAAACATGAAATATGTTAGAAATGAGTCTTCCACCATTAATTCACTGGGAGCATTAATTTCAATCTCTATCATTTTAACTGACCAGTAAGTTTAAAAATTACTGAAGGCATTGAAGAGAATGACAGTTTGACTACAAATGACATGTTTCTTAGGAAATCAATATAAAAGATGGCAACCAATATTTATATAGTAAAATTTACACAGTAAAAGAAAAAGGAATTCTGAAAGTTTGGTTTACCTTCTAATATGTCCCAAGAGGGGCACCTGAAATTGCAAGTGAGAGTATATTTTTAAGTTTCTATTTCCAAAGGACAGAATTTTATTATTCTTACTGACTTTCAGAAGATGAAAGAGCCTTAGTTCCTCACCACACATACTCCAAACCAGATGTCCAGTTTTGTTGATCTTGTTTGGATTGAGTTAATTTCTTTATTTCTGTCACCTGAGTTTGCTCCTATCCATCTTTCTGAGTCTTATTAACATTCTGAAAAAAATAGTCACAGAATCAAAAAAAAGAAAAATGAGTTTTGCAATATACCTATCTGCAGTATTTACTGCTAACGCCAAATGACCTTCATGCCACCTAAGTAGCTGACATTTCTTAATTTTTGTAAAACTCTTTCAGTCATTGTAGACTGCCTGGTGTCCTCCTGCCTCCTCCTGTAAGTGAAATAACTTACAGAAACATGAGGAGCAAAACTTCACAGGAATTTCAGGTAAAGGTACCATTTTGAAACACCTCCTTATTTCTAGACTGCCCTAGACTGCCCCTCCCACTGCTTAAAAACAGAAAACCATGGGATTTACTACCTAGCATGTACTGGGAGTAGGTGAAAATAAGAACAGATCTGACCCAAGAGTCCCTTTATGCCCCCCGGAATATTACTTTTTGCCACTGGGAGACTGGTCAAAATTTTTAGCCCTGTCTCAGCGTAGAATCCCCTTCCACAGTGTGGAAGCAAGATAAAACTCTGGGTGGTAACACTATCAAGACGAAGGTTATTATTCACGAGCTCATAACTTCCAAAACAGTTCTTAGGCTACTGACTGCTAGCCTCAAAACAGGACCATGGGCACTTAGAAACAGTCAAACTCACCGTAATAGACATTTGTGTATTTGAATCAGCCATTTTGATTTTATAATTGCAAGTCTAATCAGAATTCAGTGTGTGTAATAAAATTTAGAACCACCCCAAATGTCTCATAGCAGATTGCAAATTTTAATTTCCTGACACTCTGTGGATGTCAGAGAACGGTTACTGTGATCCCTACATCTTTTAATATGCCCTAAAGATAAGTGAATCAAGATGAAAAATTCCATGAACCACAGGCAACCTCATTATCCATACTCTCTGTGCTGTTCATTTCCCAAGGACTGTTCTATGTGAGGAAGATTATCTACATCCTATGTTTATTGTAATAACACAGATCTATAACACATCTGCACTCTCCCCTTTCTAAACTGTACTCCCCCTGTTGGTATAATCTAAGGATGACCACTTGTCTGCATCAGAAAAGTATAATAAATGTCTGCATTTGTACATTTCATCCTATGTTTTTAGTAAAATACACAAAAATCCAACAGAATTTTATATACTCTTAAAAATGAATTAGACCTTGATAGACAATTCATGTATATAGGTCTTGGCTAGCTCATATTGTTCTAAAATTCAGCAAACTCTAAGAAAATCTCTTTTTATACAATCTTTTGGATATTTCATTTGCCATTTATATTTGATGGCCTTAAGGAAAAAAAAGTTACAAAAAGATATTAATGCAAGTAGATAATAAAGCTGCATTCTATAAATCTATAGCAGCTTACAGTAATCATTAAAGCATGCAAAACTCTTTCATCTATTCAAAAATATGCAGTGCACAGAATGCCTGCTAAGGTGCATGACAAGTCAGAGTTAAATATATATTAATAAATGAATTAGCTTCATAAATAATAGCCATAATGACATTTTAGGAGACAATAAGTCTGAGGATTGTCAGAAAATGGTTGATGTATGAGCTTCACGTCTCAGTGATTCTTCAAAATGAATAGGCTTTGCGAGATAGTTCAGACCCACGACCAGCCTATTTCCTTGAATAATTTACTTGTTGTCAATTTGTACAGCCACATTACACATGCAAATTGTGCTGCCTGTGCAAACACCACTTGGAGATGATAAAAACAAATTTACGAAGGCTATAGAGGAAGGATTTATTTCACTTTCTCGCCCAGGTCAAGCAATACATGTATCTGACGATTGTGTGTACCCAATTTTGTTGTAATTATATCAGCAAATTATTCTTTATAATCTTATTATTTTTAGCAGTCTCCTTGTGCTTGGGATAATTAGCTTTCTTCACTCAGTGTAAAAACAATTCAACTTGCCAGCTAGGCAGGGCACAGCTCCATTATCTGTTTTGGGTTTAAATTTATTCCCTATATTCTTGGACACTTTGTGTAAATTAAAAATTTCATAGTCCCTAATACTGTACACGCTGTTCATTCAGTGATGAATTAAGGTCCCTAAACCTCTACGTTTGCTATTAGATATCTCACCCACTTTATATGTTAATCTGTGCTAATGAATTCCACAACCCCTAGCCACAGCGAGATGACTAAAATTATTACCACTTACAGAGATATGCCTTTTTCATTTAAAGTTCAATTCAAATTGCTCCCATAAACAGTCTGCCACACAAAGATACCTCCTTTAAAGAAGAGTTACTTACCTGTAAGTAGAGTTCTCTGAAGGTAGCATTATCTTTGGATACACATTCCTACGGCACGTGACCCCTGGCTTGTGGCACAGGGGAGTGGATCCATCCCTTGATAGCTCAGACTTTTCCCTTGAGGCACTTCATTACCTCCGCTGCTCCTGTGTCTCAAGGGTTATTTATACCCCGTCCTGTCAACAGGGCTGCCCGGACCCTTCCAAGGCAGGCCCGCACCCGGGCTCAGGAGCAAAGGGGCTCCTTGGAGAGGCGCCTGTTCTGCGGGCAGAACAGTCATACAGCAGCTTTGCACAGAGAGAATTTCAGGTGAGCAGCTCTCTCCTCTCAAGACAGCTACCTGGGAGCCTCTCACTCATGGCAAGGAAAAGAAATCCTGCAAAGCAAAAAGAGGCAGAAAGCTACAAACAAGCTGGCTTTAGACTGCATTTGTAGCACAAGAATCACAGTCACTGCAATGTCACTTTGCCCATGGTGTAGCTACTTGAACTTCAGAGAGTCTGGATACATGACCAGAATCCTGTGACTCCCAAAGGAAAGCAGTTTAATATCCCTGTTTTCCCAATAAAGAAGAGCAATACCCTTTGCTAAGCACTTGTGATTCAAACCAGTAGAGGGCAATGCTATACATAGAGACTAAACACACAGGCATATGTATTTATACTTAAATACATAGAAAGTGCTCATTACAGTAGCTTGAAAAATCAGTTGATACTTATATAAACGAAACAAGACACACTTAAAGTACTATGCAGCGTAGCAAAACTAGCCCTTCAAGGTTAAATCAATACAAAATAAAGCTAAAAAGATCAAGATGCTTTCCAAAAATACAGGCCTTTAATGCAGTACAAAGTCTAAATTACTTTTTTTCTAATATTCCTGGATAGTTAAAGCAGTGTTGTTTGTTTTACCAACTGAAACAAGGGCACATTAAGTACTCCGTGTCCAAACATCACACAAAGCAACTGTTTGCTATCAGGCCCACTCTCACGCTTCTAAACAACCCCAACCAATACACAAAGAAAAACTCTTCCTGAAAGGCTAAGAAAGCTGCTCCCTGACTCCTCTGGTGTTAAAAACAAAACCAGATTATGGGCATTTCATTTACAGATATGGCAGATGGCTGTTTCTCTTCTATTGCCAGAGCAGACAAAAAACTGTCCAAGATCTCAATGCACTGTGTGGAGTTTGTGCCTGTTACCATCAAAATGGTAACTAACATACT
>JAUBNY010000120.1:738559-749868 GCA_032275445.1 Crypturellus soui | reverse complement strand
AGGTAAGAGTACCCAGTGATAAAAACTTCATTATAATTATTGCTAAGTGTTTTCCTCTGGACATTATGGGGAACTGGACATTTCTAGAGGCATTTGAGAGAAAACAAGGAGGTTTACTGTTATTTACGGGAGCTTCTCCCATGCAGGAATGCTGGCACAGGAGCAAGGGCAAAGGTGCCTGTTGGCAAACATAACAAATGGGTGACGATGGCAGCACCGCTGGCTGAGCAATGGAGGGGTTGACATGTTGAGAGCAAAGCAAAAAATGAGAGGTGGAGTGTGGATGGGTCGTGAAGGATCTTTAGAGAGAAGATGAATAGCGTGTGCTTGATGCAGTGACAAGTTCATGGATGATTCACTGTGTTTTCCTTTTTGAAAGTCTAAACTTCCACATTATTTTTATTTGATTAATGTTATTGAGTGGTTTTGACTTATTTTCTCATAATGACAAGCATTCCATTCATTTTACAAGAATCTGTTCAAAATAATTGATGGATTCAGTGAACTAGTTGATGTCATGACATGTTGGTATTATCAGTTACAATAGCTCAGTGCATAGTAAAGGGTCTTTAAGTTACATAATATAAATTGCTTGATTGTTCCTAACTAAAGAGCATCAAACAGCTTGTGGTGTGCCCGAGAGAGGTAGCATTAATTGCCTGGAGAAGACTTTTAATAAGTAGAGTTAAAGATTGAAGTCTACTCAAGGGTAACATTTGATCGCTGTTTGTATAGATGTACCTAGTTTTTAACATGTTGTTTTCCATGAAGATTTCTTTTTAAGCCTTTCCAAGAACTGAAAATTTTGTTTCTGGAGGAAGAGATCCGAGGGTTCATCTTCAGTAATAATGAATACACTAAAGGAAACCCTAAGGATATTTTCTCAGCCTCATGTTAGCTGTTAAATCCCTCCTCCAAGTAGGTATGGGCAGACATCCACATGGTAACTCAGTGACCTTCATTTGTCCCACTTGCTATGAAAACTTAGGTACATTCATAGTATTTAACTGTATTTATGTGCACCTCCATAACCTATCTCCCTTTCCACCTGCTTTTGTGACGTTCATAAAATAACATGCTCATCCATGACTAGCTTCCCTAGGGAAGGGGAGAGGTTTGGCTTCCTAGGGCAGTCCTGGCAGGCTTTTATCCATCTTTCCTATGCTTCAATTGCTGATAAAGTCAAGGTAAATGTTCAATGTCTTCAGCTGGGCAGGATGAAGCTTATAATCCTGAATGACAGTGTATGAAAACTTGGTGAGAATGTGCTTGCCAGTGTTTCCATTGCACTTGCTTTGTTCAGACATAGCAATAAACTGGAATCCATCCATGAACCATGTTTATTAGAAGAATGGGAAAAAGATGTCTAAGCAAGGAGTTTGATAGTGGGGCACTGGAGTGCTGTATTCGTACATGCAAGTTGGATGAAAAATCTTCAGGATGTTCCACACAATTTCATGACAGCTCCCTCATATATATAGACATTTAGGTGTCCTAACCATGGACAGCCAAACTCTGCTTCCTGTTATATCCTGTAACACAGGGCTGGTGGCAATGGACATGAGGGCAGTCTGGATCCCTTGAAAATCTGTGAGAAAGAAATGACAAGACCACGGGGGCTGGAAACTGAGGTGAAAAAAATGGAGGTAGATGGAGGGGGTGAAGAACCCTCTACGTTCTATGAAGTATTTCTACAACATTCCTAAAAGCAGTCAGTTTTGTAGTAATAGCTGCTGTGAATTGTCACTTTTCCCCTTCAGTGGAATGACATCAATTTATGTGACCTAGGACGTAGCCCTCTGAAAAGGTAAATTTGTGCCCTTTCCTTGAATGCTAAATATAGATTTGAATACCACACTGAAAACATTCAACTTTAATGATTTTGGCATATGCTTTCTTCTCTCTGGATCTGCATACCATCCCAAACACAGAGAAGCTCCTTCAATAAATGTTTTTGAAGTGCTGCAAGTCTAAGATTTTTTTTTTGATACTTGCTTTTAGAGGAGCTTATATATAATCCCTTTTAAATTACTGTGCCTATGGATGTTTGCATGATAAGGCACTTTATAAATTAGACTGCATTATACTGTATTGAAAGTTGAAATATGAAGCTATATTGGCTAGACAATATCTTATAATTAGAGTTCAGTTTCACCATCTACGTGGAAGTGTTGACTACCCCTCAGCCTGGGGGTATTGCTCTCTGCTTAAGGTACAAGCCTAAGTAAATCCCTGTACCTAAGAACTTCATATATTTATAGGTAGGTTTTCTAGCATGTAGTACTTGATTTTTTTTTTTTTTGCTCTGTGTACCTGTAGGCAAACGAAAGCCGAAAGTTAAACTAAGCCTGAGGTTTTAGGCAATATGAATCCAAAGTCAGTTTGTCATATTTGTATGTAGAACCCGCTCCGGAAGAGCTGAACACTATATGATTCCTTTAGAGGTTATCAGGAGCTATTACCTGCTTATCGTTAGTGAACCAGTCCACTTTCCTCCCAAGATATACAAAGCTGACCGACACTTGCCACTGAATATTTCATCTGCATCAAAATGTGTGCTTTGGGCTTACGTTCAGGCCAAATACAAGACCTTGCCACACTCTTCTCTCTGCAGGATTTTAGTGTAATAAAGTATTACACATATAATGGCCAGAAACAATCTTATTACCTGACCGGCCTCAGAGGAGACTTTTTAAAACACAGAGATCAACAGCATTATGAAAGGAGGAAGAACACTTAAAAATGAAGAACAGTAGGAATTTTTGCATGAGAATTGACAGTCGTGGCCTTCAAAGTGAAGCAGTTGTCAAATTGGGCTAACAATGAGCGTGAATTGGACACGCGCCTTAAGGTAATCTGATTTCCTAGCCATGTAGCTATCCACACGTCACCATCTGAGGGCTAGACCGCAAGTCCTTTGAAGCGTCAGATGAGGTGGGTATTGCTGCAAATTTCCATGCTCTAGGAGGATGCTGCTGGTGGAAGCTGCTACTGAAAGGTATTTGAACCTCAATCTGCGACATGGATATGTTGCTGCAGAAAACGTCATTGCCAGCAGTCACTGGCTTGGAGTGATGACAAATGGTTATGCTGTTTCTTTCCATTGTGTGCATGGTTCTCTGATGTGATTCCATCCCCTCTGCTGTATCGCAAAGATCATTCAGCTTCTGATTGAAGTCCCTGGCATCTTACTTCCAATGCCCTGCGGCATTAACACATTGCATGAGTCTGTTTCAACAGCCTTTGCTTCTTGGCAGAGATTTCCTTGTATATTCCAAGCCTAGACAGTGCATGAAAGGATTTTGGAGCTTTTATACAAGAATCTTGGATTTTTTTTATTTTTTATTTTTTTTAGGTAGCAAGTAACTAGTCTACCCATTAGCTGTAATGAAGACATGAATTATATGGAGAGGTTATATGAAGGTAAATATCCCTGTAGGATTCAGCACAAATGTTTCCAGAAATAAAGCTTATGGAAATAGATTTCTTGCATAACTAAAATACTTGAAACCTCAAATTTGTTGTGTTCAAAAAAAACAGATGAAAAAATAGATACATATGTGTACATATATGCATAAACACACATATACCTACACACACGCTTTCACGCATTCCATGCACATTTGCAATGAACTTTGTGTTGAACCCATCATGATTTCTTAAAAGAAATATTTTTGTGAGATGGAATTTTCTGTGGCAAAACTGGTTTTCCAGATCTTTTCATACCTGTTGTAAGCAGAACCACAACAGGTCTGACTGATTCAATTCTTGAAGCTGTTTGGAAGGCATTTGGTAGAAGGGCATCCAAAAAGTCTGTGATATGAACAAGCAGGATGTCCGGTTCCTCTGGCAGGAAGCACTAATAATCTTGCGAGTGCTCAGAAATCTCCCAAATAACCATTTCTGTCTCTACTAGCATAATGCAGAGCACATTAGATAATAAAAGTAAACAGAAAACTCACACACCAATATTTCCTGTAGCACATAACTGCATCCTCACCTAAATGCTAATCACAAGCTGCTACTTGCCTGCATAAATCTAATCAGTTGCTTTCAGAATTGCATGAGGAGAGATTCCTTTCATCCACATGGGAAAACAGCCAAATCGAGTATCACATTTGTGTCCTTTAATAGCGCTGTTTTCTCTGAAATGTACAGTAACAGGCTCTCTACTTCTCACAAGTGTCCTGATAGACACATGCTCGTGCTCATTTTAATTTCCTAGGCATCCAGCTCTGAAGGCAGAAAGGTTTTTAAGTGCCTGGACATATATCCTGCCAGGTATTGAGCAATTCAACTTGAGGAAGGTGTTTTGTCACCATATAGGATTGGACGGAGTGTTGGTGTTAGGTGTGATTAGATACCAAAGCAGAATTCTTGCCCGTGTATCTGCCATCAGAAGAAAGGAGTCTGATCAGCTAAATAACAATACGAATAGTGTTGATTGCTGAGGAATTATTTTGAAAATAAAGAAAGGTGGGGGGAAGCTGATTCAGCGAGGGTTTAAGCTTGATCTCTAGAGCTGAACTTCATCTCCTCTGCTTGCTCAGCTTCTTCCAGGGATGGACATTCTGGTCCTTTCAGCCCCTGTCCTCTCCAGGTGCTGGGAAGTGGGAATATCCTGCACCTGCTCCGCAGAGGCACAAGTCTCCTTAGCCACACGCTGCTTTCTGCAGTTTCAGATATGAGCCTGGAAAGGGGGGTATCTTTCTAATTCACGAAGAGCAACTCACTTTCTGAACGCCCTTGATCTCAGCAGGGTTCTTTCTTCAGGAAAACAACCCAGACTTCAGTATTTTGTTGTGCCTGACCTCTACGGTAAACTGTCCCTTCCTGCACCAGCATTTCCGTCCGTCCGTGCATCCTTTCCCCCAAACAGGGCAAACTACAAAAAGGTGCTGAAATACTCAGACCTCACGGCACCTGTGGCCTTAAAGGGACTATAGAAAGCAGGGAAGGATATTTTGCATGAGTTCTTTCTTTATATACATTGTTTTTTTTTAATCTGATCTCCATCAGCTGTGTAACTATAAAACTGCAATTTGTGCATTAAACCCACAATGCAATTTAGCAGAGAATTAAAAACAACACAGGATGAAAAAATCTTTGGGCTTTTTTCATCACACAGTTTTAAAAGTTGAGTAGATTAGCTGCTGTAATCTTTTTTTGTTGTGAAATTCCCCCAAAAGCAATTATGTTGGTCCTCATTACAAATGAAGCATCAGTATTGTTTTGTTTTATAAAATGGAAATGCTTGAGCATGGAGTTGCCTCTGAGAGTGCAAAAGAGCATGTATAAAACTGAGGCGGCTGCTTCTACTTTACCCTTTCATGACTCAAAAGTGGTTAAATAAATTAGAGATGCGAAACATCACTTTTAGTTTTAGAAAAAAAGTGAGTATAAGACTTATTCATATGTAACTAAATGGTGTTGTTGAGCAAGTTTTAGTAAACCACTGAAGGCAAGATTAACTTAACAGGAAAGCTGCTTTATTTAATATTTACCAGATAATGTTATTCTCAATATCTTTAAAGACAGCGTGCCTTAAATTGCAACTCTGACTTTCTGCTTTAAGAGAACTTGGAAGAGGTCATGTTTTGAGCATATGTGTAAAACAGCATTCCATAATTGATTTATTAACATATGAGGTCATATTTATGATTTTCTTTTTGAAATATATGAAAGCAAGCTATAACTCCATAATCCTGTGTGATCTATTTGACCAAAAAAAAAAAGTTTCAAAAGTCCAAGAAGAGAGTGAAAAAAAAAAAAAAAGCTAATATAGTGTTTTTAGTTACGGTTAAAGGTTATTCTCTAAAGAACAAATTAATATAATTTGTATTTGGCATGGATCATATTGGATATTTTATTTGCATTCTTTTACGTCTCAGGAGAGGTGTTGCTAAATAAGTCCAAATGGGACAAAACATATATTTTTTACTCGAAAGGCAAACACGGCAGTTTTCAGACTACGAAGTCCCAGTGTATATGGAGTTCTGAAACAGCCTTTTTTTCTCCTCTCTCTCTCTCTTTTCTCCTCCCCCTGCCCCCTCATCTGTGAAGTCTTTTCTGCATACAATTTCTGCAATCTGAAGCACATGCCTGGTTGTGTAGCACAGGTCCCTCTTCGGCAGCCCCCGTTCACTCTCTATCAAAGTCAAAACCACCTTTGAAGTCCTGCGTTTGCCCGCGCGCTGCGTGCTGCAGCGGCGATGCCTCCGCTACTGCATGCTCTCCGGGCAGGGACTGCTTTGACATTGGTTTTCATGGAGTCTGGCAGTGCCCTCGTGTGTCTATTTAATTACCATTTACATACATGATTCGGATCAGCAGGTGCTCCTGACTACCCTGTATCTGGCTACAGTTTGGTGACATTTCTACATTCAGGCCTGAAACGCATCCTTGGGTCCTCTCAGGGGATGTAAGGAGCTAGCAGTGGTCCCTAAGTTCACCCAAAGTCCCGTCGGTCATTTACATGTCCTTTTCCAAGGCTCTGCAGGGTGTTTGGGTGCTCTAGTCTTCTCCTTTAACCCTTCTGCTATGGTGTTGCAGGAAAACACTGAATTTATCACGTTATTTTTTTAGCACAGAATTCTTTAGCTATAGGAATCCTTGAAATCGCTTAAGTATTAGACTTGGTAGAGACGGTCTTAGAGATCAGAGAAATGTCCTGGTAATTATCATCTCTTAATCAGAGTAGAGCCTGTCTTAATGAGTATTAATCCAAGTAAACCCCACCAGTGCTCTTGAAACTGCCTATAGAGTAACGTCCCTTCCTTATAACTCATCTGTCTCCTTGTCATCTGCCCCAAAGCAAACTCCAACCTTGCTCAGCTGCTCCAGGACCTTGTTCTCAGAGCCCTTTTCCTCAAGACATCAATGGTGCAGGGACCAGCCAACCTGGGGCATCAGGGTATGGGTTGGATGGTCTCCCAGTGACAGTTCTCCAAGGGAGTGACAAGTGTCTCCCTTGGGCAGAGCCGCTCTCTCAATGCTATTTAATAGGCTTACGTTGGGCAAGTTTAGACATGAGTCCAACATATAATTTGAAGCAGAGCTCATAATTTCATACAAACAACCCTCTCTCAGTTACAATCCCCTCTCACAGGCTGCTGATGGATGAAGCTTGATAACAACAAGAGAGACAGAAGGACAAAATTAAATGAAGAAGAAAAAGTGATTTCCTCCAAGAATGCTGCAATAGGAAATTTGAAATTTGATGAAAGGTATTCTACTAACTGTGCATTTGCTTAAGAGAAAACTGTTATATTTCTGATTAACTCTGATTTATTTATTAGAAAAGCAAAGACCGTTCCTTAGAAAACATATTTCATGTTCTGAAATTTTCTGTGCAAGAGCTAAATTTTAGGGAGCTTAAGTGATTGTGGAATTTTCCATTGTGAAAATAAAAATTATCATTATACACCTCTATAGAGATACTCAGTGGCTTCATTCAAGACCTAGCTGTTTCCAAGAGATGCTCTTTACATACAACTATCTTGTAGTTTCTGGAAAATATTCTGTAGCTGTCTTAGGCACATCTTGTGTGTTGCCTGCTATAGAGATTATTGTGATATTTTAGGATGCTTGTGCGTGCTACAGCAGGAACTGTTATTTCCTGCCTTCCTACATATCTTTCGCTACCTTCCAAGATGAAGTGATTCACGGTTAAACGTGTCCTTAGACAAGAAGAGAGTAAAATGCATGAAAATACATGTAATTGACCGTGGATGCTGCAGCCCGGCCTGATGTTGGGGTCCTTCCTGAAAAGCTGTGCCCGGAGCAGGGCTCTGTGCGGACACTGGGTGCTCCCAGCCCAGAGCCAAGGCTTGGGAATGGAGAGCTGCGCATCACGGCAAGTGACAAAAATAAATCTATCCGGAGCTTCTACAGCTGCTCCTAAGATCATATGGCAATAATGGATACCCTCTTTGAAGGAAAAACGCTTGTGTTTTTAAAGCTGTTTGTTGGCCTGTGGCAAAAAAAGATTGCTATGGGAAAAAGATACCCTGACAGACACATGAAAAACATTTCAAGTTGTCTTATACTGTAATTATCCTCTTGGAGTTAGGCATTCATACAATTTTGGTATGACAGTGTGCTAGAATTATTTTCTTATGCTGTGATTTTTGTAGGGTTCTTATTTAACAAATAGCTTTTGTGTATTTCTCCCCTGCTCCCAACCTATTATTTTTAATCACTGATAGATTACTTTGACTGATTCCCACGGAATTAGTCATTGATTCATTAGAACGAAAATATTTCTTTTGTGGGAAATTACTCCTGAGAATCCTTTAGACATCCCCAAATTCCTGAGAATTCCTAATAGGAACCATGTCGCTGTGTGCAAGCCCTTGTTGACTCAAGAGCTAACTCATCACCTGGGATAGACTGGCAGGCTGGTTCTGCAGCAGGTGTAGGAGACTAGGGATTGGAAACTGCAATAGTTAGAGGCTTGTTGAGCTTTCTGCATGATGCAGAGGCTTATTCCAGAGAGAAAATATAAAATTCAGGTGATTTAGATACAGCATTTTGTATACAGAAGACAAGATCGTTGGTCATCTGGTTAATCAGACGAGGAAGGAACTAGTCTTAAAGACTGAGTGTTTCACATTTGTTCAGTTCTGGTTAAAATGATTATGAACTTTTTGGTGGGAAATTGCCATCCTGTGATATCTGAAATATTTTTACAAACATCTTGGGTAAGATTTTTGGATTGAAGATGAGAAAATACAGACTGATCTCCATTCATGATGGTGAAGTAGTAGTATACTCCCTCTAGGTAATCTGCCGTCTTACCTGGCAGAGAAAATTTTCATTATCACAATGAGATTTTCATTTTATGCTTTTTTCATTCATGAATTCTTTCATAAATTTTATTTTCATTACATGCTGGATGACGATTTGGTTTTGAAAATTCATATTTGTGGATGAAACTAATTTGCTCCTTTCTATTACATGGGTTTCCATTCATATTCCTCTAAAGTGTCTGTTACTAGCTAGAAATATCTAGCTAGTAGCTAGAAATAAGAGGTTCATAGAAACCTCTTGCAATGATACCTGCAGGAATAAAGTTCTTGGGGTTCCACAGGAGTACAGAGAGGGTTGCAGCTTTCATGATAAGGATTCTATGATTCTATCAATATCATAGGTATGGAAAACATTCCAAGTGTCTAACTTGCGGCTACAGTTTGCCAAAGATTAAGGTTTGGATT
Source organism: Crypturellus soui (assembly GCA_032275445.1). NCBI lineage: Eukaryota > Metazoa > Chordata > Aves > Tinamiformes > Tinamidae > Crypturellus > Crypturellus soui. Next base: position 740,653 of record JAUBNY010000120.1, on the reverse strand, counting down.
ACACATTTTGTGTGATGAAACTCATTCAAATCCTGCTTTGCAGTGCATGGCCTATTTCACCAGCTGGGTGCTGAGTGTCAGGGGCAGCTCAACCACTCCTTGGAGTCTGGATAACTATTTTCCCAGTCACCAGCACCACAGGTGATGATATACTGCAAACAAAAAGGCAAAATCCAGTACTGTCCTCCTGAGCTTTGTGGAATTTAAAGAAATTCTCTGGAAATAGTTCGGATATTTATTTATCTGTTTGTTTATTGTCTTAGGAAGTTGCAGAATGCTAATGAAATGTCTTTATATTTACAGAAAATAAAGTATATGGGAAAAGGTTTGTGTATGTTACTCACTGGCAAGCTGATTTTATAGAGTGACAATTCTACAGGGAAAGTCTCACTTCCAGTACACTTGGGAAGTCAAAGCTGAGAGAAAAGCTGGGCTGACTCCTTAAATTTTCAAGGCAATTAACCCCCAATTCCTTCCCTTCATCTTATTTAATTGGTTTAACGACATTTCTGTGTCTTGCTCTGGGTGCTGCAGGGTTAATTAATATACATAAAGTTCTTGAGATTCTTGGGTGTAAGAACTTTTAATGTATTCAGAGTGGCTTTAGGAAAGGACATTCATGCTAACATAAAGCCTTAGGATTGACAAAGTGGAAGGTCACCATTGCCATTGTGTCTTCTGCTGACATGGAGCTGGAACTGGGGATGGTAGCACCACTCACTAGCAGATTAATTTTGAGTCAATTGTGCAGTCCCTACAGATCTTCTACACCCTTTTCTTCTGCTGTAGATCATCCAGATTTCCACTGAATGGCATGGGGGACCTTTTTGTGGTGCATCACATCCTGTCCTTGAAGTGCTGTGCTACAGATACAAACCTGGAGTTGGTCAGGAGGGGCCTGCAGACACATGAAAACTGAGATACCCCTTTGGAGAAAGGAGTGAAAGTGGAAGGTAATGATGGGGCTGGTGGTAACGTGCTTGATCATCTACAGAGTGCTTAGAAAGATCCTAACCCAACATAATGACTGGTGACTTGGCCCTCCTCCTCCCATATCGCTGCCAGTCACAAAACAACACTTGTTTGTGTTGGCAAACTGATTGGGCTCAATCTTTTCTGCTCAAGAGGAGTTCAGCTCAAGCATGACCTCAGTTGCATTTGCATCTCTGTGCAACACAGAGCAAGTAAGTCAGGGCCTGAGAACAGATTCAGGCCCAGCACAACAGACTAGGCAGACTAGCAAGGACAGGACATCTACTGATGCTAGAGAGTGTTTCAATGTTTGGGTCTTTCTCCTTCTCTGTTCTCTCCTCTCCCTCCATCAGCTCCAAACATAAATGAATTAGAAAAGAAGCTGCACTGAAGGGGTATGAATAAGCCCCGTTAACATGCAAAATACACGTGGGTAAGTCTATAATGCCCATTTATGCCTCACTCTTGACATTTACGTCACTATAGCATTGGAGCTCAGTGTGGAATAAAAGTAATATCTTTCCTATCCTCCTTAGTTGTCACTGTATTTGAACTTTTGCCTGTGTCTTGAAGCCAAATCCTGGTCTCCTAAGCATATTTTGCACATGGGATGTCTGCGAGGAACGGAATTCTCCCTGCAGACTCCAGCGTGGCTCCAGCTACAATTTGCAGTGAACAGCAGTGATTGCCTCTCCTGAGCTCTCTGCAGAGATGGTCTTGACCAATGGATATGCCATGCTCCCACCTGCTTTTTTTCCTCCTTTTTTGTGTGGTTTATATATTTTCTGTCATTGATATTCTGTCAACAGTTGGGTCTGTGCTTAGCGCTAAGTGCTCCTTCCCACTGTCTGGAGAGGTTTCCTAGTCACACAAACAGCCTGCTCTTGAGCACCCCTCCTTTCCTTGCCCAGTCATTAACATAAATCATAACCTAGCAGATGAAAAGAAATTTCCATGCTTTGTGATCTCCTGCCAGAGTTCTCCCAGTTTTCCTCTGTTTGGAAAAACAAATGTGCACTGCAGCATGTCCGGAGGGTTGACAAAACGGTGCTGGCTTTCAGACCAGTAGGGAAGATCAATTTGGAACATGAGGTCTGCTGTGGCCCTCAGGTGGAGCTGTGA
>JAUBNY010000120.1:701529-715151 GCA_032275445.1 Crypturellus soui | reverse complement strand
GTACAGGACTGCAGAGAAAAGTAAGTGGTTTTCTATGCTGAAACGTTGAGCCTTCCCCAAAAGCCAGTGCATCTCTATCATTTGGTTGGTTTTCAGCAGTCTTGGGAAGCACTTTTATCTTTCTGCCACTCTGATTTAAGATACAGTGTTACTTAAAACCCCTTAACAGGCAACTAAATGTCAGAAGATGAAAAAATAAATTTCCATCAGGCTCTGCTTTTTATAAAAACCTATCAATTTAATAACTTGGTTTAAAGAAAAACAGAATGATCATGTTAAAATACTGCCAAATTTATAAACTTTGACAGTCCCACATACCGAGATGAACAGGCAAATTTATTTCATAAGAAATAAAATACACTTTCTCTCTGTATTCATTGAAATAAAAAGACTCACACATCTGTCCCAAATTTCTTTTAAGGAACAGAATGGCTGCTAGTTGCTAGAAAATAGTGCTTTCTGCTGGCTTACCTCAAGATAAATTTACAGCTTCACTGTAACAGTATCAAAATTCAAAAAGTAATCAGTTCAAGTAGCAGCAGATCAAACATTTTCATCCACATTAACTCTTTGATGTCACGATTCGATGTCTCACGATGAAAGACGTGTATGTAAAATGCAGGAGCGTTTTTGCAAGTCTTGGTTCTTGCTGTTTCAAAAGCTCAGAGACCCGTGGGGTCTGTTGCACAGGAGTGCGTGTTCACATGGACATGTGCAGCGGGGATCGTAGGGAACTACCCTATTTTGGCAGTTTTGGGCATGCATGTTTTTTGAAGGATGCAATCCTTGGCATCCCTCACAGCCTCATGGTCCGGGTACCACTTAGGGACCTAAAAGACCATTCCTAAATCTGCCTGTTGAAGTCTTTGCCTGTGCAGGACGTGACACCTGGGCTGTGGATCCCCCTGACCAGCTCTGCACACAGTGCAGGCTACATCAGCAGAACCACTTTGTGTCCATTAGGAGCTGCATTTCCTTGAAATATTTTGCCAGGGTGAAGTATTCTTAAAAATTATGAAAACAAAAAATATCACACCCTTGGCTGGCATTAGCCTGTGGCCCAAAGATTTAAAGGTATATTTGGCGCAGATTTGCTTTTGCTAGATAAGACTACACCAGTTCAATTTGAGAACTTTACATAGTAATATTAAATTTATTAACATCCTTAACAACATTAATGAACTGGAAGCTGTCGGAGTGGTGGTGAGCCGAAGTAAAGACCATGGTAACATAAAGTGGTAAGTCTTGGGGAGTATATGAAAGCAAGAACCTTCCTGATGGATATGGGAAGCGCTGTAAGTAAGTGAAATATTAAACAATATATTTCCTGCCTTTGTGAAGAGCAGCTTTTGGCCAGAAGGGCTCCCTTAGGCAGGGTCTAGAACATACAGTGAAAGCAGGAAAGAAAGGAACAAGCTTGTACTGTAGCAGGTCAAGATCCCTGGATTCCCTAAGGCTATTCCTTTGCTAATCAAAGCACTTTGCTCTCTGTGAAACAGAGATATTGTATGTAATTGTCTGCTGAGAAGCAACTAAAGTGATGTAACCTGCCACAGTGAAATGAAGACTTCCATGAGATATTCCCAGAGGAAAAATTAGTGGCCCTTAATACACCTGGCTGGGACAAAGCGTGTGTCCTCGAAGGAATAGACAGGCCAGAGTCTGCATCTGCTTGAACAGTCAGAGCACAATTCCTTGAAAAATAAAACTAAAAACTGATTACCTGGATAATGGTCACAGAATCCATCGCTTTGTAGCTAGGGCTTATGAGAGCAAGTGAGTATCAGGCAGATACGACATGTATGACCTGCTATAATCCAAATAAACCACAGCTGCATGTAAAAATTTATTCTGCAGAGCTGCCTGTTTTTCAGAACATTCCCAGTGCTAGAGTATAACTGCTGTATGGCAAAAACATCCATTCCAAAGCAACTTCCAGCTCTCTTCAGAACTGGCATACAGCAGGAACTATAAACCGAGGAGACTAAACAGTTGTGATTCAGAATAGCCCATTTGCCTCACTGGGTTTGCCAGCTGAGATTTGGAGAGGGGAGAATTTAAATCTCTTTTAACACCAAACATTTTCCTATTTAGCCAGCACTTTCTTTCATAATTGCTTGCAGGTTTGAAGGGCATTTGGACCCAGACCAGACAAAGCTCACGAGTATTCCCATGAGTTTGGAAGTCAGTAGGATTACTGCCTTGTTCAAGAGCTGTAAGGAGCGAGGCAAGCAAGGTTCATAGGGAGAGGTAATGTGTTTTATGAGGAAAACTGATATCACTGGAAAAAATGGAGACAAGCTTTAGAAGACACACATTATAAGCATGATTCTTGTCAAAGATTTTCACTCCTGGTGCAGACAGGCTGTTTGGTTCACACGTCGTGGTGCCTTGAAGCAGCTCAGGCCCAGCCTTCTCCCACTCTCAGGCACTCGGCTGGGGTGCCTTTTATCACAGAGTTGTCAATGAGAGCTGAACTGCTCTGCAGAGCAGGGTTTTTTCCCCATCTTTTTCGCTCAGAAGGTCTGAGGCACCTCTTAAATTATGTACTTACAATTCGGGGGCTTTAGGACACCAGATGTGTCATATAACATTCTACAATCGTATCCCAGATCGTGGCTGTCAACATCTAAAGTCCAGCAATCCTAGATGAGATGATTTCAGGCTCAACTTCATTTTTGGTTTCATCGTGGTTCTTTGGCCGATGAGTAGCTGCAACGAAACACAAATCTAAAAACCTGGCTCTGAACTCTCCATAGCTCAACGCTCTAATCCACCTCCTCATAATCTGGTACATCTCACAGCCTTCTTGTAGGTGATCGAGCTGCATTTCGTGAACACCCACACAGCCCCGGCAGACAGAGTGCTGCTGCCGATCTTATTGCTGCACAGAAGCCAGGCTCTAGCATCCTTCCTCTCCCCATATACATTTCACCCTCATCGATGCTCTCTTCTTTAGTAGGCCCCAGTGCCAGAGAATCCGTTTCTACAGTCCAGACGTGCTGCACTCCCTGCTCTGAATCTGCTCCAGCAAGACCCAAGACAGACTGTGCATTTGCCATCACCAGAACAGCAGGTTTCCAGCTGTGCGGGTGAGTTTGGAAAATATGATGTTCTGCGGATGGCATCGTACAAATCCTTGCACCGATGGTTATTCTTCATGAAGATGGACAGAGAAGAGGGGAAAGCAGGGGATAAGGCTTTTATTTTAGTATTATCCATTTCCTCCAGATATTTCAGTGCATTTGACATGCAAGCTCTTCATTTAATTAAGTATCTGTTAGGGAGAATGAAATGACCACTCACGATATGTAAGACTTGAATGTTAAAACGTTCATGTTGAATGTTAAAAAAAATATATCAAGAGCCTCCAACCACCCAAAAAAAGACAGGAATAAATTGCACAAAAGCCCCCTATTCTTACATAAATCTACACTGTTATTAAAAAAATGTGTACTAAAGAAGACTGAATCCCTCGCAGTTTTCAGTTGAAGAAACGATGGAGCAACCAAAGAAGCAATGTCAATAGGAGGCAGTGGAATAGCAATAGGTGTAATGGATGTCACATGTCTGAAGGACACCCTTCTAATTTTTGAAATCTACTTAAAACTTATTACCAGATGTCACATTAGCTGATTGCAAAATCTATTTCAACAGCTTAGAACTTTTTCATATCACTAGGGGAGCACAGGTTCCTAAGAGAGTATAATTTCAATTTGTTTCTTAATTAACATGACTGCATAAATAAAAAGTATCCTGTTTTAGCCCTTATCAGACATGTTTTCCTGGGTGCCCATAAAGACAAAAATAGTGTAAGAAGCCATTCACATTGTGAAGGATTTGAGAGCCAGGCTTGATAACGGGCTACAGGGGCTAATCAAGAAAATGTGTGCTAGTAAATTTATATCAGGAAAGAATCAAAACTCTCTGTGAAAAGTAATGCCAGTATTTCTAGTACTGCAAAACAACAGCAATTTAAGTAACTCTGGTAGGTCACTGTCCACTTGGCTTGAGTGACTCAACATGACGATCTAGGCAACAGAAAGGGACCCAGAGCAAGAGTCAGTGTGCACTGAGGAAAGAATAAATCAACTTGTGTCACAAATCAGATTTATTTTTGCAGAAAAAACCCTCAAAGATTCCTTTGCAAGGTCTTGAAGTAAAGTCAAGGCAGTCAAACTCGTCTACAAGGACATCTCAAGTCCTAGAATGTGTTTTCCCCTACAGTGACGACTTGTCTGGATTTCTGGATATTCACAGCTCAATCACAGCTATTGCTTCAAGCATCATCCATGTACCAGAGGCCCGGAAATCCCAGAAAAACGACTGAAGTCTCTCTATCCTGCTAACACTTCCAGGAAGAAAAAGTAGGTTATACTGTAGGAACCTATGTGGGATTTGTTTTTTTTTTTCTTTTTTTCTTTTTTTTTGTTGTTGTTTTTCAGTAATAGACATGCTTATTCTAAAATTCATAGTCACATTATTACCAGGTATAATTTAATCCAACTGTCTGGATTAGTAAATCAAAATAATGAAATTGTGAAAGATCTTCCTAGAATCAAGAACAGGAAATTAAAAAAAAAAAGAGAGAAAATCTTCAGGCTTTCCTTTTCCATTTGCAGTGATGAGCTTGCCAATCGATTCTTGTTGTGTAGTGAATAGAAAAGAACCAATTACGTGACTTAGAATTTTTTTCTTTTTAAATTTCAGAACAAAGAAAATATAATAATTGTTGGTCCTGAGAACTTAAATATAGAACATGCTGTAATTCAGAGTTCATTATGACTTCAGGGACTGGTAATAATAAGGCATTATGCAGTCCTAAAGAACTTCATATCTAGAAGGTAAATACTTAAAAGCCGGGGTACACCAGCAAATCCGGAGGTAGGAACAGAGATTATTATGGTTTTAGGTGTGGGAACATTATTACTCTTTTTTAAATCAACTCTAAATCTGATTGCTGAACTTGATTTCGAAAGGGAGATTTGGTGTTCTGCAACAGGGGAAGGACTTGCATTTCAGATACTTTCTGCTACTTTCTTGTTGGTATTCCACAGTACAAACAGCCTGAAATTCATTTAAGATCACACAAAATAAAGATAAAAGCTTTGGTTGTGTAGTAAAAACAGGAAACTGTTGCTTTTCCCTTATTGCTTTGCCCTCAGACCAAGACCACTGAAATTTTTAGTCATTGCTTTGTGCCATTTTTATATTTTTTTTTGTTTACACCATGGACAGTGTTCTGATTATCTGAGCTCAGACCTTGAACACAGAAGGGCCCTCGCTGCAAAAAGCAACCTCGCAACTGCTCTTGTTCCTGATGAGCTAAAGGTTAAAGATACTGCATTAACCCCTGATCCTGAAGGCAATGAATAGTGTCTGAGGCTGGGGACAGCCTTGGGTGCCGGATGGTGGAGTTCAGATCCTGCAAGGAGGGAGCAAGGGAATAAGATCATAACCCTGGATTTGAGGAAAGCAAACTTTGGTCCACAGACCTGGCCACAAATTAAACAGAGGAAATTCCGTGCAACTATGAGGAAAAACGTCTTTACTGTGAGGGTGACAGAGCCCTGGCACAGGCTGCCCATGAAGGTTGTGGAATCTCCTTTTCTGGAGATCTTCCCAACCCTCCTGGATGCCACCCTGTGCCCTGTGCTCCTCTTGTTAAGATGCTGGATCTCCGCAAGACACAGGAGCAGCACAAGTCACGAAACGCATTAGTTAGCACAAATATTCCATTTTTATAACGTTTCACTTTGGTGGCTTTCTAGATTTATCATTGATGAGTGACAAAGAGTGACAAAGCTCAGGCTGACCCATCTTACTCCAGAAAACACTCTTGCTTGGGCAGTGAGGGACTCTCAGCAATGTTCTGTAAAAAACTAAGGGTGGAAAAGACAAGACCCTAAAAGCATGCCAAGAAATCCCTGAATTGAGGGAAAGGTAACAGCTGGATTAATGTTCAACTGCTTCATTTTGGGGTTTGCCATGAATAATTAAGTGCAATTAATAAATGGTGCCCTGAAGACAGGATCAAATAGTCTTTGGGTGCGGTGCTTAATCCTTCCTGAGTTGGGGAGCAAGGCCAGCAGCCTACAATGGATTTAACTAATTCTCTTAATTGCAGCTTCATTTGCCTGATCTTTCTAAATGATATTAATCTAATGATTTGCAGAATAAGCACTTGGAAAAGACTTCCCAAGATCACGTTAGAATCTCAAAGATATATTTCTGTTCTTAGTCTTTTTTAGTAGTAGAAGAGGTTTCATCAACAATGCACGTTCTAGCAGTGTGGTTAAGCATGCACGGGTTTTGCAAAACAATCTGAAGTGTTATTAACAAATTCAACTTTCAGAATTGATTTTGTAATGACAAGTTCAGCAGGGCTCCTTTATTCATTACTTTATTTAGTAAAGTAATTAGGGTTTATTTATTTATTTGTAGATTAAATATTTTGTAGAAGACGCAGAATATCAAAATGTCACTCTTTTTCCTGCTCTGGGTAGTGATGCAATGTGTAGATCTTTGTGTTTTGCAGAGCTATTCCAAAAAAATATTTTCTACCTATTGGTGATAAAACAAGAGCCTTAGATGAAGACGACTGCCAACAACTTCCTTCTTGGGTACAAATGAAAAAATGTCCTCTGGCAGCAAAGCTTGTCCGAGATAAACTTAAGAGTTTGTGTGGAAAGAAGTGAAGATAAATTAATGCCATTAAGTTGCCACAGGTGACTAAATTTGACAATTTGGAGGTTTTTCAGCCACTTTGGGTTGGATCCTGTTTGGATCCTTTGGATTTTCCAATGAATAGAGTAGGTGGAGGAAAGGCAGTGTTCCTAGATATAGACCCCCAAATTAAGGTGTCAGTGCTCAGTACATACCTTGAATGTGTCCTCAAGAGTTTTAATACTATACCATAAAACTATACCATAAGTGCAAGCATATACACACCTGTGCTGGCTTAATGTATGTTCACACTGCTTTTCCTTTTCCTTCCCATGATTTGCTGTCTTCACTGTTATGTTTTGCCTTCATTAGCGTTATTACGAAAGGCTATTTTTTATCCAGTATTTATACAGTCTCAAGCACATGGACTCTAAAGACACCTCACACTAGCGTACTATATAATTAATAACACTAATATGGCAGTTAATAGCTGAGAACAATTATTATTTTATTCCATCATCAAATCAAAGAAAGAACGCTGCTTTGAAGCAAATACATGCTGTCAGAAGCAGCAAAGCACTTGCGATACCCATAGCCCTTTTGCTGCTCTTAGATAGCCACTAACTCACTTAATTTTGTGTAGTTTAGCACATTACAAGATTGTTCAAGAGTGCCATAAATGATGTCAGGCACCATCAGAAACCACTTCAGAAAATCATTGCCTGTAGCCAGATCAAAAGGTGAACACCTGGAAACTCGCAGTGCTGGGAAAGCAGAATAAATCTTTTTTTTTTCTTTCTCTTCCTCTTGGAGATTTGTTTCTTTTTGCCTTAAAGAATTTGAAAGGTTTATTTACAGCTTTTCAAATGACCCCTAATCTATTTAGAAAAACATAGCATGGCAAATTCATCTCGGGTGTAACTCCATTTGTTGACTTAAGCAGACTTGTACCAGAAGGGAGCCTGGCCCAGGAGCTCCTTGGTGGAAAAAAAAAAAGCACTTGAACATAACAGTTAATTGAATTGTTGAGTCCCATCACAGACTGTCCTGGAATATATTTATTAAAGGCAATTCTTTTATTTTGGTAAGATTTTATCAGCCATTGAAACTCACTTATGGTGCAGCTCTTAAACTCTTCATCCACAGGCTTCGCTGCTTGAGGCTGATAATTTTCACAGCACCTGACAACATTTAGAGACATTGTATTATGTACTTTAGTGAAAACTAAGATCATAAATAACGTGGAAAGTTGCTTATTCTGTCAGATATCAGCCTTATAATTAATTAAATAATCCATCAGGGTCAACTTTTAGGAAGTAATATAAAAAGTTATTTATTGTGGTAATGCAGAATTTAGAGACGTGCTGGGATTCTGGTGCAAAGAGTCCATAAATAATATTAAAATGATGTCTGGTATAGATAATTTAATCAAAATACAACGTTTATTTAAACTTACAAATTGCTGTCTCTTTTTTTTTTCTTAGTCAGGGATATATTGATTTATTATTTTTCTCAAAGATGGGTCCAAACTCTGAGTCCAGAAATATGAATATTTTTATGAACTCACAAGCCCCCAGAAAAAGCACCTGGGGCTAAGACAACCCTCAGATCTGGTAGTTGCTACTTTTGATGTACTACTTAGAGAACACAGATCTGCCAGATGGTATATATGGGAGTAGGTACACGAGCTGGAAAGAAATTGGATGAAAGGACTGGCAAAAGGATAGATAAAAAGGAGACACAAAAGAAGGAAGGGAGAAGATAAGGGAGGGGAGGAAGAAAGATGCTTTGGTAAGAGGAAGTCAGCAAGAATAAGTGGGAGGAAGAGACGAGGGCAAAGCAGCAGCGGGCACCACTCCTCCTACGTGCCCGCTGACGGATAAACAGTTTATGGGATGAATCTGTCCTGTTCGGTACCAAGAACAAGCCCTAATTAACAAAAGGTGATGAAGTCAATAAACCACTGGTGAATAACCTGTGTCAGAGCATGCATTTTCCATCCTTGCTTTGAAGAAATCAGTTGCGGTGGTTTAATTTAAATGCTGAAGACTTAGTGGCTGTTAGAGTGAAGGGCTTTCTAACTACACAAAATCCTCACAGTCATAATTATTTTAGTGTGAAAGGGAAACAATGACCTCACCTTAAAAAGCAGATTTTGGCTATTTGTGTCTTAACAAGTTTTCCATCCCTTTCTTCTGACTCAGCCAAAGGCTGTGCCATACCACGATGAACGCGTTGTGCTTATTGCACTATCCTGGCCTCACGTCGTGGCTAATGTATAATATTTATTAAAGAAGCTGGTTAGATATATGCATATGCCTTGCTGCTAACTATATTTGTTTTATTGTACATGAAATTTCAGCCTGATAGAAATATTATAAGGAAAAAATAAAGCAGGAGTCTGCAGGAGGCTGATTTGATATATACATTAAACTTTTGAATTTACACATACACAGAGAAAGTTATTTTTCTCATATGAAACAACAGGATGCAATTTAAAAGCAATGTTACTGAAAAGTGAACGGTTGTTTTGATATAACCTAAATGAAATGCCCAAACTTCTGCATGAATCTGATCATACATCTTCATCGGGATTTTAAAACTGACTTCTTGAGCAACATCAGGCTCTGTAGCAATGACAGTATTACAGACTATATTTTAATCTGGAATTATAAAGTCTAAAAGCTTTTATGGTTTCACTTGGACACTTTCTTGTATGAGCCGCAGTCACAAGCCCTTCAGCAGTACCAGGTTACAAAAGACAAATCTAATCTAAACAAAACATTTATATGTTTGAAGTTTACTGTAATAAAAGCTTTATTCAGTTAGACTACTTAAAGTTTTTAACAGAGCAAATACTTGACACAAATATCTTTTTTTTTCTAAAAGTTGCATCTCTATGAAAGCTTGAAATGATAAATAATCTGAATAGAGAATACCTCTCAGTATTTGCCCTATAGTTTATATGTATTACTATTGCATAATAAATAGATGTTTTAAATATTTGTTCGCAGAGGTCTTTTCTTGAACTTAAGCATAAGTTATCCAAACAGTTGAAAAAGATTTATAGTTATGAAGAGGCCTGTATGTCAAGCAAAGTTTTATGATATGTTCCATAATAAATTAGCAATAAATGGATACAGGTGACTGTGGAATTTATGGCCTTTAATGTTTTAATGCTTCACTAAAGAAAAGCCTATTATTAAGGTCCTAAAGGGTAATACAAGAATACCATCTACAAATTGTCAAATTAAATAGTTGTTGCTGGGTATTTGAGCAGAGGAACGTTGCAGTTTGGCCATTAGCAGGGGCAGACAGTGGGGAAATTACCGGAAAACGAGAGCGTAGCAGAAAACGCACATGAAAATCTCGTCCCGTGACCCCTCTTGGGGCCTGTCGCTTCTGCTCACGCTAGAGGAGCCTGACGGGCCTGATCCCGTAGCCATCGCTTACTTAAATAATCTGTAATTATCCATGTAATCACACTAAGTCTCCTCATAGGGCTGTAAATTACCCACGCAAGCTAAAGGCTGCAGGATTCATCCCAGTTTGACTAAGCACTTTGGCCCACGCAGTTTGATTGAGACCTTTGCAAGTATTTCTGCCTATGGGAAAACTACTGCTTGAATGCAAGAACTGAAAACGCCGTGGAAAAGTGTCCTAACACCAACTAACATTCAGCTAATGTTGGAAAATGCTTTAAAACACATTCATACCAAAGCCCAGAGGGGACGATGTGTCCCGTACAGCTCTCTGGGAACCTTAGCTGTTAACCAATGCCGAACGGTTAAACCCAGGCAAAAAAAACAAAAACACTGATAGGACTGGAAAGAGTCAGGTCAAAAAGGAACAAACTTTTGGATCAAAACGGCCATCGGATGTGGCGGGGTAAAGGTGAATTCCTCTTTGAAGCGAGAGCAGACCTGGCAATAAGGAGTTAAGACTCAAAACCAATTTGGCATTGCTGGCCACACCACGGCCTGCCCATTTGTAGGAAACAGCCCCATCCGAGATGCAAGACAGAGCCGAGCGAGCACTCGCGAAAAGACTGGGTCAAAATTCCCCCTTAGGATCACGCGTACCCAGGCCATTAGCACTGTGTCCGCACGTTAACACATCAGCACGAAGGCAGGGCGAGCGGCAGGCGAAGGAGTCACCCAGCGGAGCCCCGGGACTGCTCATCTCTAAGAGGAAACACATGTTATCCGCCGCTCTGTCTAATAGGGTTGGACAGTAATTAAAAAATATCTTTTATTTGGAGAGCTGGGTCTTGAAACTAACAACTCGCCCCATTAATCTTTTTGATCTACTGTGGTGATCTGCTGCGTGGGTCAGAGAGCAGCTTTTTTTGCCATTTGTATGGGGCCGGGCTCCCTGACAGCCCGCTTACCAGGAAAACAGACAGAGTCACTGCGTGGAGCTATCGACTGGCGGTGCTTGGGAAGGGGATTGTGCTGGAATCGTTATCTGGTCACGTAACGGCCTCCCCTGATCTCTCACACCTCCGGGCTCCATTCTTCAGTCTCCTTTAAACCTGTTGCATTTGGCCATTGGCCATAGTGGATGGCACTGCTGTGATGAGGGACCCTTCTTCTGCTTTTTATAAGTTTCAGAAACAGCAGATAAAACCCTATCTACCGTTACTTAGAAGTCATGAGATGTGTTCAACAGATATGTACATTCCCACGGGGCAGCTAACACTCATGGGGTTGTCTAACCTCTATGCTGCACCATTCTGACTCCACAAAGTGGCAACGGCAACGAGATTTTCCTCCCCTGGGGAATTTCCCTTCAGCTAAGGCACATTGCAACGTGTCTCTGTAGAACTGAACCGGCCGAGGTGCTATTACTTGTGTAAAAAGACAGGGCCTGTGGTGAGGGCAAAATCTGTGCATAGCCAGAACAGCTGACAAATAGTAATTTCATGGCAGAGCCCTGAAGGTCAGACTTTTTAGCTGGTCTAATATTATGTTGGAAGATGTCAGGTAACCACATTCAATTTCTATCACGGCTTCAGTTAAAAGAGGTACTTTCCACTAGAGATAACCAGAATAATGCTTAATTAACCCTCTAGTCCTACTCACTTTGCAGTTCCTTTCCTTTCTGTAGACCACGAACACAACAAGACTGGGGGTTTTACCTTATTTTGACAGTGCTAAGAATGTCCTTTGTTTTTTTTTTTTTTTGATTTTTTTAAACAATTTGATGAACACCTGTGATTTCATCTGGAAGCTGTTTTTAACTTTGTGCTGTGAATAGCTGACTTCCCGAATGCCCTTCAATCCATGTGTCCATCAGATGTATTCCCATGTTGTGCTGGCTTGGGGCACGTGTTCTTTTCCTCCTTTCTTCTCCTTCGTTTTGTTTTGACTATGGCATTGACTATTGAGCTATCACCCTGATGCGGGGGAGTTGTGAAGCTCCTTATTGCTGAGATAAAACACTGTATATTGACAAAACACTGCTATATTTAAGTAAGACCTCTGCTCCTAGGAGTCTTCTGCTACACCCCATGCAGACAACCACTGGCTATTGCTCTCCACAGCCGACTTGATGATCTCCAGAGGTCCCTTCCGACCTCAACCATTCCGTGATTGTGTGTGCGACTTCTTTGCCCTTAGGAGCTATTGCACAAGTGGAGTCAATCGAGTGTCCCTGTCCCTGCGATCCTGGCTGAGAATGCAATCTGGGCTGCACTTAGGATCAGAGGGAAAAATGGCACTTACTCTTGCCATTGCACTGCATTGTGGTGGGAATTAGCTAATTAACTGAAGTCTCCTAAGTTCATCAGATCAGCTGGACACAGCAGAGAATCCTGTCTTTTGCACAGACGTGCGTGTCCAGGAAAAAATATGATTTTTCAGAGTCTAATACTATGGAAACTCTAAAAACATTTTACTGTTTCCTTGTGTCTTCTTCCTTGCTGGTTTTCTCCAACGTTTGCTTAATTTATCTAGCATACTTGTGAAAAAAAGAGATAAAAACTGCAAGGCAGTATGTAGATACATTCTTCTCTATAAAGCTATAAAACAGGGTTTTCAGTCTAATCTGCCTTTATCTATTTTCTACCGTGATAAATGCTTTAAATGCATTATATTTCTATGTTTCTTGAGATTTCATATATATGAATATTTTAATGGCATCCACAGTAGTGTTTAAATGAGTACAAAATAAAATTTATGTGTTTCATATGCTTCTGAGTTTAAAAGCAAAATATGGAAGTGAGTAAATGATGAGGTATAATGAACTACAATTGCTTCAGGATTTTCAAACATATTTAAATGATGGCAATGTCTTCATGCATTCAGTCATATTTCAAAGGGATTTCATAAGGATTCTTTCTTCATATAGATACTGTGCATTGGGAGTGGGTGTGAACCAAACCCCGAGATCTGAACACTCATATGTGTTCAGACCTGTGGCTCTGGAGCACAATTTGAATTTTGCAGCTGAGGTTCCTCCCTGTTATGTCCACGATTGCCAATTCTGGTAATACATTGTGCAAGGCACCGTTTCTAGTATTAAAATTTTATCTTTGACTTCTAAGGGCCAGACGTGGGACAGAATGGATGCTGAGCTTTAATACAGCGAAGAGGGCCTGATGCTTGGATACGGGACTGCGGGGATGGATTGTGTTTCCAGTTGCTGCAGGTGCAGCCCGCTGCGTCCCTTGCCGTGTCCTGCAAAGCATGTGAGTGCTTTTCTGCTTGAGCAGCATGCACTGAGCTAGAAAACAGCACAGTGTATAGAAACTGAGCTAGAAAACAGCATAGTCAATAGGAAATGGAGAAACAGAAGGCGTGTGGCTTTTAGGCCCAGTCTGCAGGAGCCACTGCCACGGAGAAAGCAGGGATAGGAGGAGAATGGGAGCAAATTCTGCTCCTAGACACTGAGTTGGAAGGAAGGGGCATGTCTTTTCCTCTCAAGAGAAGGAATGGAAGAGATGGTGGAGGACA
>JAUBNY010000120.1:523228-535883 GCA_032275445.1 Crypturellus soui | reverse complement strand
GAGCCCTACATAAAAGAGGTATTTCACTGAGACTATATTTCTTGCTTAGAGTAGCCGTGCTCCCCATAGCATTGCCACTTTTGCAGCACGTGAATGCTTTTCATTAAATGCAAATAACATATTTTCTATCGGCTCGAGCCTACGCTCCTTGCACCATTCATCATTATGCATACCTAATACATTTTGCAAACTCCCAGCTCTCCAGATTTCTGCCTTTTGAGGCATTTCTGAAATCAAATAAAATTATTACACCCCTGTTTACTTTTAGACATGTATTTTTTTTCAAAGCAAATGCATTCTGTGTTTTAAGTAAGATACCGCCATGTATTTATGGGAGTTTAATAAGTTCTTCCATTAATAACATAGACAAACTAATTTACCAGAACGTGTCTGTTTTAAACTTTGGGAACAAAGAGTGGGAGTATGAAAATCAATCTTTCCTTTGTACTTGAGCCACTGACCCATTAAAGCTTTGAAGATCATTTCTTTAAGAAATTGTGAGGAGTTATTTAACTACAAACAGCAGCTACCTTCCCATTCCAGCTGCGTAATCAAGCGTAATAAATTAGAGGAAAAAAATAAAGGTTCACTCCATTTTTTTTTTTTTATAACTGAAAATTCTTAATAGCGCTTTGACAAATCGGCCCACAGCAGAAAGAAACCAGCATTCTTCCTAAGACTGCTGTTTAGCACAAGTTAAAACGTTGCTTAAAAGGTATTTTTTTGTCTTTAATGATGGTTCAAAAATGTTCTTAGCTGCCCAGGTTTAATTATTTAACTTAAATTAATTGTAAAAGTTACCTATCACTGGCAAAAGTTAGCAAACCTGCGAACTACAACCCTGTTAATGGCTGCATGCGTGGAAATGTAAAGCAATTCTCTTTTGCTTGAGAAATGAACTCCTAACGGCATTACTTATTGTTAGTTATCGTTAATAACTATTTCACAGTTCAACACTGATAATATGCTCAGTTATGTAAGAGTGGAAATTTAAAATAATCTTCATCTTAAACTGCTTAAGCAATCTGCATGCCAAACAATTATAATGATGTTCTACTTATCAGAAACTCAAATGGAAAAAGTCTGCATGGGACGTTACTAAAAACCTGTCTGTGAAAAGTAGGTGCCTTTTAAAAGATCTAAAATATGGATAGTGTAAATTGATTTTTAAATAACAGATCTGTTGATTCAATATTGAAGGACTCCACTTATGATAAAATACACAAAACTTTTCGAAGGATTCAGATAACCTGAAATAGCTTCAGCATCATGTTTGAAGCCATATGGTCAGGAGCAGAGTGCAGGGCTCTGGGAAGGAGGATAAATTACCCTGGAGCTTTTCCTATTCTGAAGACTGAAGAGACCTCAGGAAGGGGTAAAATCCAGAATGAGTGTCCACTTTGGGATGCAATTTTGCTAACTCTGTAGCTGTTGGCTCCTTTTCACACAAGGGAATCTAAAGACTCTTCTCCTGACCACATAATATAGGCAAAAAAGGGTGTGAGATAGATAGATTAATAAACCCTTTGCTATTCTACAAGGCAGAACATACTGCACTGCTCATTTTCCAAGAGGGGCACATGAAGTTTGGCAGTTTGCACCGTAGAGGCCAGGTACAGACACTGCCCTCCGGACACCTGGACTGATACTGGTGTGTGTAGGAACATGATGGGCAGGTCTAGACCTTTCTAGCAGAGCTTTTCTGCCCTTTTTGCCTGCTGAAACAGTAAGATTCAGTTAACTCATTGAATAACAATGAACCTTCATCCACTTCTGTTTTCATTAGAATGTATTTGTGTGTGTTTTCACTGCTGGTCTTCAGGAAGGTCTGTCTACTGGTCTCAGAGAAACTCAGTGCAGATGCAAGAGTTTGCTACTCTGGTTGAAAATTTTTCCTTATAGAAATATCCAAAAACGCACATCCTGATCTGGTGTTAATATGTCATGTGAATCCATTGGCCCACAGTCCAGATCCTCAGGGATATTTAGATGTATATATTTTATTGACTGAAGGATTAAGTTGCTTTGAGGATCTCCACTGTAATCCTCAGTTTCACAGACTTTATAGAAATTATTCCATTTATTACTGCTCTGGACTCCAGAGCCAGTTTTGACCAGCTCAGAGTTCCACTTCTGCGCTGCTGTAAAACTGCCCCAATTATGCAAACATTTTCATTACAACAAACCACGCCTGGAATTCTCATGAGAACAGCTTCTCCTCAAGCATTGCACTGATTCTCCTAATGGAGCTGCTTGAACATATCTGCAGGAATTTTTATTAATTATTAATTTTATTCCGCTTTTGGCTAAATGAGCTTCTTGCACCGGGTAAAAGAGTTTGGGCAAACAATATTCAGACAATGGGTTGCCTGTGAACTCTTCACTTTCAACTATTTGCTAATCATTATTCATGACATACATTAGTCACCCTGCAGCTCTACAATGTGTACCCATCCTGCAGGGAGTGAGCACTGTCTTTAGCAGAAACTCGGTGGAATTCGGTGGAATTCATCAAGCAAGCAAGGAAATCCCCTGCAGACCCAATAACCCCACTGCGTGTCATCCGTGAAGAATGTACATGAGACCATCGGTACCAAAGGTCTCTCAGTGACTATTACTCGCACGGAGGATAACAGCAGGAGTGGGAAGACGGATGTCACATGCAGAGCGTTGCCTCAATTATGTGATACACCTCTTACTTCTTGACCAAATCCCTGAGATCCCCATTGAGCAACGTATTTACACATATGCTTAAGTCTGCCTTGCAAAAAGGAGCATAACTCTGTGCTGATTTTAACCGGAAAGCAGCTAAAAGTAAATGAAGACAAACACACTTATCTTGCAACAAAATTCTCATTTGTTTTGCAATTAATGAAACTTGGGGATTCCCAGTGTTGCCCAAAACAAGCAAGCTGACTGTACAACCCTTAGAAAGAGCCATTTTTTATCCTTATAGTGTCAAAAATAATCTCGAATCCACATTTCTTTATTTATTTCTGTTTTCTTAAAGACATGAAGAAGAGAAAACAAATCTCTAATGAAGAAATTTTATTTTAACCGGGTCTTGAAAATGGGGAAAATTTATTAAGCAAGGGGGATTCTCCTTCTTGACTTTCCCTCATTCAGTCTTGCAGAATGTCCAAGTTCTGCCTGGTGTTTCTTCCCTCCATTAGAGCTGAGAAAGTGCCAGAAACAGCGTTAAGATCCAGTGGTCAGGAATTCCAAAAGCCTCCATGTCCAGCCCCCCAGACATGCACTTCTTAGTCCCTAGGGTCCTTCTGAAAATAAAAAGTTCCATACTAGAAATATATTTGTTATCCTTGTTTCTGGTAATTATCTGATAAATGAATCACACATTAAAAACTACATTTAGGGTTCCTTTTTTTTTTCAAAACAGTGACATTTCTTTTAAAGTATCCTTCTGATTTCAGTTCATAACATCATTAGAATGACACATTTTTATGTCAGTTATTAGTGTACTAATAGGTCTGCCCTAGCAACTAAGTCAACATATTCTTCACCAATGGAGACCATGAAACACAGACGGCAATAGTGTTAAAAACAAGCTTTTAGATCCATTTTACTTTGTTGCAACACTGCTTTACAGATACTGAATTAGAGCCCATTTAAACCATTCAAGCATATAATCAAATTTCAGTAATGAGTTATTAATTAAGCAGGGGCATCCAATTCTGTGCTAACTGCCTCATAAACAATCGACAGGAGATTTGTGAATTTTGACTTCCTGACACTATTAAACAAATCAATATTAGGTTTCAGACACAGCAATTCAGACAGTTTTCCCTGTTATTTGGCAATCGTCTGCCTAGAATACTAATGAAAGAATTAAGAGCTGTAGATTTTGCATGTGTTCCATCAAAAAGATCCTTATCTGTGGGGAATTGGGGCCTGATTTGCATGGCAGAAGACTTTGCTTTTGTAGGTACAATTTTTCTCAATATGTCACTCATTAGTATTTATAAACTACTGAGCAGTGAAGCCTTCAGCCCCTATTCATAATGAACAGTCATATCCCTGCTGGAGATACAACTGAACAAAGCACTTTATTTATTTATTTAGTAGGCCTTTTATTTTATAGCTAACCTGCAGAAAACTTGCATCTAAGGATATCCCTGAACAACTTACTTATGATTTATTTTGAGAAGTAGGCTTTAGATTGTGCATATAGGAAAAATACAGCAATTTGTAGTAATTTATGTATATATGTAGTATCTTATTAATTTTTTTTTACATGCAGCAAAACAGTTTTTAACAATCCTGAATTTTTTTTCAAACTTATTTGTAGATACCCCTTTTCTCTCCCTTTTCCCTTCTCTCCAAGGGAGTTCAGTCTATCCTTACAAGGCCAAGCTCCGAACCTAAGCGGCGTTTTGCTGAATTAGGGATTAGTGATGCAAAAAGTGCTGGGTTAACAGTCCTGCGGGATGAAGTCCAGAGGACAAGAAAACAGCGATGCCGCTTCCGCTGCCGCCCTTTGCCTCTCCGGGTTGAACTTCACCTAGGGATAAGTGAGTGTTTGTTTTTCATGCTCGTTCTAGTCTTCGGCCCCTTAATGAAGCAGACAGCAGGGGCTATCAGTGGCTTTTGGAAGGAGGTTTGTCTGTCTGCTGAGAAGAGGACAATGACAGCCCGTGTCCTCTTCCTCCAGTCTCCTGTATGGCCAGGCTTGGAATTCTGGATAGTTTTACTATAAATTTTTCACACTTCTCTCCAGAACTGAGAAAATCCAAAGAAAGATCAAAAATCTTATTCTAAAATTTCTCCTCCACTTCTGTCTGTAGTTTCATATTTTGCTCAAGCAGTTTTTGTCTTATGGATGCTAAGAGTTGGTTTTCTCATTTCTCTGCTCTTTCCCACACTGCAGATGATAGATTTTTCCTTTGTTTCTATATCTGCAGTAAAGTCCTGGCTGTAATAAAATTGCAGAAGGGTGTATTACCCTCAGAAATTAAGTTAATTTTCTTATCATATACGCCTTTAGTTTGTTACACAAAATTGTCGCTTGACAACAAAAATAAGAATCTTGTTTGATGTAGTTACATAAACCAGTATCCAACAATTTACAGGATAAAATTTCTTCTAGCACTGCAATCAGTGTGAAATCATGTTAGAAACCAAGGCTTTTAAAAGCAATAATGTGGAGGAAGGATAAAAAGTCCCACAGACTGATCAGTTCCAAACTGGGTCAGGATTTCATCAATGGGCATAGGTTATTTTGCCTTTACAGTACTAATGTGCAAACGCTGCTTCTAGACTCTCTTGTTCTAAGCATGGAGCAAAAAGATGATCTCTGATCGCAACAGTTTATAGTCTAAAGTACAAGTCACTGGCAATGGATATGTGGATATGTAATGCTGTCAAATGACAGTGCAAGGAAATTAAGCTCCCTTCTAAATGGCAGGGAGAATGTGAAACTGAATGTATCTTAGGCTTCAATTCTGTTTTATTTTCCCTTTCTACCAGCTTCTCTTTCTCTTTATTTCCTTCTCCTAGGATCTTAAGACATCTAACTCATTAAAAATCTTCTTTTTAATTATCTGCCAGGAAAAAAATTAGCATAATTAAGGGCATTCAAATCTAGATTAACAATGGACCTAAATACATGGCACTGCTTCCAAGAAGAGAATGTTTCTTTTAGATAGCCACAGAACACCCATAGATTTTTATTTCAGTTTCTGTCTAGATTTCCCTTCAATGTATCACTGAAATCGTATTTCTCTGCGTAGAACATATCACTCGATCTGTAGATCATGTACGCTCATTTTCGTGTTGTGTTCAGCTCCATTTATGAGTGAGCCCTTGCCTGAACACTCTTCCCTGTGGTGGGGCCACATTTTTAAAAGGACAATTTCAATATGAAATATAGGTAGGATTGCAGCTTGTGGAACTAGTTGATGGAATGTTCCCTTGCATATTAACTTCAAATCTAGGAAATTAATTCATCTTCCAAAATCTTAAAAAAAAAAAAAGCCCCTCTTATTGTTCGCATTTTGGAGGAAAACAGGATTGTTCAGTTTCGTAACCAAACAAAAGGTTTTGTTTTCCGGTGTAGATGTGAAAAAGAAGCCCCGCAACCCAATGAAACTCCGTGGTTCATCTGAGATGATTGGTCACACAGGGACCGCTGCCTCCACAGGTTCTCGCTGCTGGCCTGGGGCACTCGTGAGTGACACTGGACATCACCAGCGACACCACCGCTCACCACGACTTCCCATACAATCCTAGCGCTACCACAGGACTGGCATCGTGTCTGCAAGAGCAGCATCTTACCGACCTGCTTTAGTGTCCAGTAAAATAGACATGTTCTAACATGACACACAGCGGATGGTGAATCCACTTAGAATTTGGTGAGTCCCCATGTCTAGAGGACATCTGTCCTTCATCCTATATGGATTTTTAGCACCATTTTTTAACACTCTAGGTGTCCAGAAACTGCAAAAAATACAATTCCCCAAGCAGCACAGCACCCTCAGCAGGTTCTCAGCAAATCCCCATGCTCGTGCTAGTGTCCGTGTCAGGGCAGGCTGCAGGTGCAGGTTCCTCACAGAAACAACTGTCCACGAGCCCCTGCTCAGCCCCAAGTCTCACAGGAAACCAGGTTTCATCAGCTCCGCTACTGCTTTGCTCTTAAAGTGAAAATATCCCTTTAGTGCGGAAAAATACGAAGCCTGCATAAATTAAATGCTGGAGCTATGTTACACGTTACCGTCATTTAATTAACATCTCATAATGTGTTGCTTAAGGAATCAAGGCTCTATCAGGATGAAGCCTGTAAGCATTTTCCTTATTTAATCAAAAATGTAGATCACATCACATTTTATTTCCTTAAAAATTACACACTTATTGAAAATGCTATGATTAAAATTTATATTAAGAGCCATTTCTCTGAATTAATTCTTCTCCCTCTAAAAATTCAGTGTCAAAGAGCAACATGGAAATCAGTCTATGAGATTTTTAAATCTGCAAAGATAGATGTGTAGGTTCATTTCACTTTATTAAATCTCATTTATTGTACACTGATAACAGCTCGTCAGTATTTAGCCCGTAACACCATATATGTGCACACACCGATATTGTCTCTCGGGCTGGCCACCTCTTCTTAAGGCAGTCTGGAGGCTCCTAATACAGCAGTCTCTTTCCTTTTTTCATTTGTTTCTCTCTCTTTTCTTTTAATTTTGCTGGGTAGTTAATTTTAACTATTCAAACTGCAACTCTGCTATAGATAATTTTTTTCTGCCGTTCAGATCAGAGAGTGAGAAAGTTGCTTTGTCTCTACTGAAAACTCTTTGGAATAGAGTGAATTTTAGCTGTAATGAGGGAAGGGGGAAGGAAATAAAGTATCTTTAACTGTCCTGAAGAAAAGATATAGGTCTCTGGGACAAATTTCAAGCCTTCAAAACGCCACGAAGCTTCCTCAGTGGGTCTTTGGCCAGGCACACTCACATTCAAAAAACATTCAGGGGTAAAGAGGAAAGGGAAAAGGGAGCAGAGGCAGGAAGACAGTCGTGCGAAGACCAAGCCCAACTTGCAGAACTGCAGAGGGAAAACTGGAGCTCAAGAAAGAAGACCTTGAGTATATAACAATTCATGGAATTCTAATGTCGTATGAAAACTCAAAGTTTTCAGGACTAATAAGCCAAATTATTGGGCATTTCACTGGCACTTTCTTAGCTCTTTGGTCCCTGTTTATGAGGTGCCCTTTCCTCCCACAAATGCGCTCTGTAAATGCACTCATTAATGTCACTGAAGCCATCGCTCACCAGATGCCACAGCCCTGCCTCCAAGGAGAGTCATCATTCTCTTTTCAGAGGGTAACTTGAACACAGTAGAGCAAATTAGCTATAGGACCCATGTTCAATAAAAAATATGGTACCTAATAGCTACTTATCGGGTGAGCACCAGGCATTTTGTGCCCTGAATGAGACCAGAGGTTTATGGAAAAGAATAGTGTGTGACTACGTAATTAAAGGCTATACCACAACCGGGATACACAACGGGGCTGAATTATGCTTGATTACAACCCTGCCATCCCTCTTTCTTTCACATGTAGAAGGAGTTTGTGTGTAATCCCATGTAAAGTGGGTCGTACACTTCCTGCTGCTGTAAAGCAGAACTGGAAATAAATGTGCTGGTGGAACTGGGGTTAGTGTTTTCAATCACTGGGTTTTTTTTCCCCCTTATGGTTTCAATGCTAAAATTGTGTGCCACACAGCTTCACCTGGAAAGGTAATATGAGCAGCTTTTATTACCCTATTCACTGAAAGGAAAGGACAAATTGGCCTGAAATGCTTAGTTGAAGGCTAGGCTGATCATTTTCTAAGGGCTTAATTAAGTTATACTAATCTGAATTTGTATGGAATTGTGACTGACCTTATTAAATGATTAAGTGTAATGAAACTGCATTAAACCTTTGCCCTTTACCTGGCCAGACACTACAGAATGACAAGAATTATCTCACAGTGGTTCTACATACATACTATTGATTACAGAAATCAAACGTATAATCAAAGTAATAATGAGAATTAAGAAGAAAAAGCCTTCCATCTAAAAAAGCCCCAAATATTGCTTTCGCAATAAATTACCCAGTCAGACTGAGCGTGATTATAAATGTCATCTAAGCTTTTGTTGAAATTTCATCCAGACAGAAATAAGAGGCTTGAAACCTGAATTATAGTGAAACAGCCGTTCTTTTGGGTAGAAAATAATCAATCTTCTTAATGTTAGCATCTCCTTTCAAGGCTCACTGGCATTCTCTCTGAGCTGAGTGCTATGTTTGAAAAATAGAATGGATAGATGTTGTGCTTTGGGTTAGAAGAAGAGACATTTAGTTTCTGAGTCCTCCCAGGACCAGGCTGAGGGACCTGCTGACTAGGGCAGCCAGGGCTCTGAATTTCAAGAGTCTTTTTAAATAATGTGGCTCAATTTTTTCCTCGTAGCTATTGGCAGGTCGTCCAAATCTACCTGTGCCTCTGGGCACAGACTGTGGAGGAGAAATATTGATGCCTGCCTATCTGGGGGTGATCTTGCACAGATCTGTCCCTGCACGTCTGAAATGAACGCAGTCGTCCTGACCTTTGAAAGAAGAAGCCAAAGAGGCATTTCTCTGGCAGGCATCCTGATGGGAACTGGTGTATATGGTAGAACTGGTAGGATTGCCACCTTATGCATGCAATTAAGAAAAAAATACCTTTCTATATCTCAGCACAATAGTCTTACTCCATCTGTTTCTCTTCCTCAGTTGCCATCACAGTGTCTTTGGCAGGAGGCCCTAGAAACTACAGGCTGTTTCTCATGGCAATTGCCACAGCATAGATTTACTGCAAAAGTACCAAAGTTTACCCTGCATATAGCTAAATAGACTCAATCAAATGAGGAAAAAAATAAGAAAATCTGAATTACCTTAGCCTGCACATTTGGTATCATATTTCATATTGCTTCTCAGGTACTGATGGGCTAAGGGTTAGGAACAAAAGAGAGAACAAAATGCTGGCAGGACTGGGGGACTGAAGGAAAAAGGGTTGCAAACAAAGATAATGATTATGTGCAATGCCCAGACCGAGGCAGGATCCCATTTCATAACCACTGTGTGACACACCAGAGTCAAACAGGCACCTGTACAAAGAGAAGTGTTCAAGTCCCTCTTAAATAATTAGTTGTCATTGTATTCAGGGAGAGGAGCTGGAGACAAGGCCACAGTAACTATATTTTTTAAAAAAAGTTACTCCCTCTATCAGGTGAAGGAAATTAACCGATTTGGCGATCACATCTGACAGAGTGATAAAGGTTGCTTAATACCTTTCGAGCTTTTTATGCTTTTGATATCATATCTCATTTTCTGCATGAATGGAAAACTCAATTGATTTAAAGAAATCCGTGCTTTAATTTACAGCAGATGAATCTTAGATCATCTGATAGCCACACTTCCAGCAACCACTAAAATTGTATTGTTGGTGGCTGCCCTTCTAGACTCGGTGTGTAAACTCGCAAACTGGGCTGATTTCTGAGCCCTTTAGCCATTAATCTAGTTTTGAACTTTGGTTTGGGTCCCTGCACGGATGGGGACAGTGCTCAGGTGGGGCTGGAGATTCCGCCCCTTCAGATTTATGTCCCAAAATGCACGCATCCATGCAAGGAAGTCTCAGTGGAAGCACTATGGGGCCAAACTCTATAGATGGAAACACTAATACTATACCACAGCCTTTGGCAAGGTGTGCTTCAGTACAATACCATGTCCAAATATTTAAAAAAAGGAAATTGCTGCTTTTTTGACATATAATAGCAACTTGTATATATTTGTAGGTACTCATTAGCCATTTGGATAGCTGGGGAAGCTAATGATTTGTATTTAATTAGCACAAGTGATGGGATGGTTGAGCCAAGGCAAGTCAAGCTGTCACACTTTAAATAAGATCTGGACATACAGGTGACCCCTAAGAGCACCTATCCCTGCACCAATACAGACACGTTCTCCTGCATGAGTCAGACCTCTGTTTGTGTTGATTTTCACCATTTACCTTTCAAAATTCTTCCTGCGCCTCTTTCATTCCTCTGCACTCATTTTGTTGTATAATGAAATGAAAGCAGCATGCACGTGGCATTTTTGTGCTAGAAAGTCAGTACTTAATGGTAGGGCAGACACCAGCCTGTCAAGACAGCCACCAAATCCCAGCATAACTTACATAAATAGCTTAAGTTACATGTGGGCTATTGCAATTTTAAGTGATTGGAATACGATAGTCCCTTCCCTTGTAATCACTTACTAATGGAAATAACACTGAAGTCCTATGTGAAAATCTTTAACTGTACAAAAAAAAACGCTAGATTGTCCCATGCCCTATGTCTCATACAAAGCTCACACATTTCTGCAAGTAGCTGAAAACACAAGGAGCTTTGAAATTATTTTCTAAGTTTTCATGTTTTCTACATCTTTATTATGTTGAGAAATCCTCCACTTTTGTTTTTATTGTTATGAATGAAGAAATGGATAGCTTGGTGCAACTTGATCTCTTCTTCTTGTGATAATTACTGTTGGGTTTAAGATCAGTACTACACAATCAAGAAGTAGCCCCAGTCATAACTGGCCGTTTTGCACGCCAGTGTCCTATGTTCACTGAAGAACTAACTTAATTTCATATATCCATTTTGCAGTCTCTCTCTGAAGGTTTTCTGATGTGTTTCTCACCTTTAACTTTCTCTCCTTCCTGCATACAAGATTTTCTGCATCATATAAAGTATGTAGCTATTTGCAGGAAGGGTTGTTAAGATCTGTTTCAGGAAAACAAAAACTATTCAAAGCGGAAAGATTTGCAGTATCATCTCCAGGGTGCTCATGTGTCTGAGTTTGTCTGGTCTCCCTCTGAACTTTGCAGCAATGCGGGGCCTGAGGACCTCCTGTGTGCTCCATACTGCTGTGTCATGTTCTGTAAATTCTGCTCATAAATGTATTTGAAGGCCAAGACAGAGGGCAAAGCCTTCTAAACACAGCTACATAATTCAAGTGGTGGTCTTAGAATTTAAGCTGTTCTATAGCTCTTGATAACTGATTCTTTGGTTTAAGCCTCAGCCTTCAATTATAGGGTTATGCTTGTTATGACCTATTATTTACATAGTAATATAAACAGAGATGAGGTTCTACAGATGACTAAATATAAATCCCATGGAGAGGAAGTATTTTAAATATATGTAAAAATATATGTAAAAGATATGTAAAAAGGCAATACAAATTCTACCTACCCATAGCTAAAAATGTTTTTTTAAATGAATACTTTATTTGCAAAAAGGGGGACAATAAACCACACCAGCTATAGGATTTTGTTGATAGCTTTTTTTTTTTCTGGCTAATAAACATATTTCTCATACAAGGGGTAGAATGCGCATGCATTAAAATATTAGGAGCATTCTGGCTTACCCACAGCATCCGACTCGCTAGGAATGTTATGCTTTGCATGAGAAAGGCGCACCTTTTGTGGCGCTTCAGATATTGCCTTGTTTTAACAACATTTGCAGAAACAAATCGTGATAACGATCACGCCTTATTGTGCATGAATAACTGCACTTTTCACGCTTTCCTGGGAGGCTGGGAAAGCAGGAGGATGTTCACAGCTCAATGTGAGCCCGTGTGTTAGAAGGGAACTCTGAGCTTCAGCTACGTGACGTAGGTGTTTGCAGCGGGACTGGATGCAGCCAAGACAGTGAAGCTCAAAATTGTGATTAGAAAAATAAAAACCTTACTCAGTGCCTGCCGAATCTGGGAACCAACCTTTTACAATAGCTAAGGGAACCTAGAGGCTAAGGGAAGGGGAGCAGGAGGAAGACTCTTCCCAGATGCTTTGTGTATGATCAGTAAAATCTTGACATAAAACACAGGGCAGAAGCAAAAATCTCTCTTTGTTATCTTCATTAAATGAATTTTACACATCTTTCTGCACGATTCCATCCAGCACACAGCCAGGCAGCAAGAGCCCTTACGGAGTGAAATGGGCATTTAATTCCCATACCTGAGGAGACTACTGAACTGCACTTAGCTGTCTAGGCATTAATCTCTCTTTACAATGTTCTAAAAATAATAAAATAAAATAAAATAAAATAAAATAAAATAAAATAAAATAAAATAAAATAAAATAAAATAAAATAA
>JAUBNY010000120.1:443943-458149 GCA_032275445.1 Crypturellus soui | reverse complement strand
CCTGTCGTTACCTGTCCGGGAAAGCCACTTGCCTCCCTGCTCCCGGCGCGGTGACAACCGAGAGGCGAGAGCGGGGCAGGCTGCGTGTCCCAGCTACTACCTTTGCCCAGGAGTCTGGTTGCTTCTCCCGCTTTAATTGTCCCGGGGAAAAAATGTGTGTGTATATATATATATGCACACACACATACACACACACACATATATATATATGTATATCCTGTGGGTTTTGCTCTCAGTCCAGCCTTAGGGAAGCGAAAAGGATTAATACGCGGGGCGACGTGCAGAGCATTGGCAGAAAAGCGCGGACTTTGTTTTAAGACATCAAAAAGGAGAGGCATAAAAGGATGGACACTACCTTCCAACACACTTCACTTAGCTGGTGACAAAAACTCCGGGCATGCACTGAATGCGTAATTACACCAACTGAAAATTCCCTATCTAATTTGATATTTGGTGCTCAGCAGAAGCTAGCCTTCGTAAATAATATACAAAGTAAGAAACCTAATCCAGCAGGCTAGAATGTTTAATTCATCATTATGCGAGCTAATTGGAAGGTGATTATATGGTAATTGCTCATTAGTGGTGTATATTTATCGCTGTACCTTATGTCAAGGCCATGGGAATTGTGTAGAGTCTGTTCTCTCATTTCAAGGATCAGTTTCAGAAGCAGGAGCAAAGCGGGCTAGATCAAGTTCTTCCTGACGTCAGGTCCAGCCGGGTGCGGTGCAGAGCCGGGCTATAAATGCTGCCCGGGAGGCCCTGGCCCGACAAGGGCCCGGGCGGAGCGGGGCTGGAAGGGGCGAGAGAGCCGGGGGGCCGGGGACACGTGGGTCCCCTCTGGACGGGGACATGGGCTGGATGCCGAGCTGCGGAGGAAGAAGAGGAGCAAGGAGAGGAGGAAGGAGAGGAGGAAGGAGAGGAGGAAGGAGAGGAGGAAGGAGGGAGAGGCAGCCCCCGGGCTGGACCTCGGCTCTGCCCGCGGCTCGCAGGTCGCCTTGCCCGAGACTCCCGCCATAGGCGCTAATTGCAAGAGGCCAATTAAAAAAATAATCGTGCGAGGGGAGGGTGATGGGTGATTAATGGCCCTTTCGCTTTCAAGTGCGGACCGCGGCCTGGGCTTCCCCGGCTAAGCCCGGCTCACCAGGGGAAGGGATGGCAAGGAGCGAGGTTACGACTCGGGGTCAGTAGGTTCTCTAAACTCCCACTTCCAGCTCACAGCGGGACCCTTTGGAGAAGTAAATCAATTGCTATATTAGCTCCAAGCAGTTATGAACCACTGATGGATAAGGGAGCAGGGGTTAGGAGGATCCTGTTTTATCAGGGAATCGGGTCTGGACGAAGCCGGCTTCGCCTATTTCCTACGAGCCGGGCAGATAAGCTGTTTGCTAATTAGGGGGAACTGCTAATTTCCGCCCAGCCCTCCAAAGTAACAGCGCGATCCATCAAAGGAGGGGGAGGTAAATAAACAGCGTTCCGAAACAAAACAAAGCGGGGTCTCCAAAGCCCCCAGCCAGCGCCTTCCCGGCAGCGGGGACAGGGGTGCGGGGGTGTCTGCAGCGCGGAGCAGGGCGCAAGTCACCGCAGCCGCTGCGCGGGCCGGGGGGGCTGCCAGCCCCTCCTTTGTCCGCAGGGAAAGGGTTAAAAAACGCGGGGCGGGAGGCGACCCGCGCGGAGCGGCGGGTGAGCTCCGCGGAGCGGGCCGGGCTGCGCGGGGACCCGCATGTGGCCCTTGCGTCCCCGGCTTGGCCACAGGGACGCGGTGGGCAGAAGCCGCCACCGCCGGAGGCCACCGGGCCAGGCTGGACCGGGGGGCAGCCCCACGGGCGCCCCCGGAGCTCCGTGCGTAGCGGGACGGGCCGGGGCGGAGTGCGCGGCCGCTCCGCGGGTCCCCGCGCTGCCCCTGCCCTTCCAGGGAGCGCAGGGCCGCGACCCGCGGGGATCCGCGCAGGCACCGGAGTCACCGCCGAAACGGCAGCAAAATACCCGCCCGAGCCTCCAATTCGCCACCCGAAATGCGGTGTCCCCCCCGCCCCGCCAGCCCTCGTCGTTATTTAATATAAAATGTATTTTTAAACGCCCGCTCGGATAGCATCTCGCCAATATTTATATTTCCACGTTGCCTGGCATCCACTGTCCCACATTAGTCTCTCCCTCTCTCTCTCTCTCGCTCTCCCTAATCCTGCCACTTTAAATAGATGAATTAATAAAGCAAATGAGGGTCTAATAAGCTGACTGTCCTGCCTATTGAGGCAGGGGGAGAGAGAGTAGAAAGTGCGCCAAATTTGTTTGCAGTGGATCAAGGCTAGCCGCCTTTGCTTCACTTTCTTTATCTTAATTCCGACTTGAAAAGATATAATTATCTAGTTTGAACAGAGCTGCTATCAAATCCTTCTCTAGGCAAGGCAGGGGAGAGCTGGAGTGGATTGCAGTGTTCTGAGCCGCTTGGTGCAGCCGGAGATAGGGAGTAATGAAGTTGTGGAGTCCTGAGATACAAAGGGCATTAACCTCATTAGCATGAAACCTTTTCTTCTAACCATTGTGGGACCCTTTCAGACTCCTAATCCCCCCTATTTTCAAAGCTTGGTTTGTAATAAAGCTTTTAGGGTTTTTTTTTTTTTTTTTTCAAAGCTAATGGCATTCTCTGAAGATTTTATTGCTGTTACGCTACATAGGACGCTTAATTTTTTTCCCTCTCTCCCTCTTTCTTAGCGGTTTTTAAAAAAGAAATAATAAGGGGGGGGAAGTATATGGTTCCTGCAGAAATAAGCCCTTTATCAAGATGGGAAACAATTTCTAGGAAGGCCCAAGTCTGCTGTTCAGCGACGATCCGTTTAATGTTTGCCTATTTGCATGGGTTTGAAGTGGAGCGCAAGCGAACTTAAGCGAGTTAAGGTGAAATGCGCGCCCCGATTCATTTCAAGATCTGCACGATCAGCTGTTTAAGCAGAGGGGAAACGCAACGAGAAGTTTACCTTGGGAATTGCTCTGCTAAATAATTAGCCTGGGTCTAAATGGAAGGGACCGCATTGCGACATGCGTCCTAACCCTGCCTGGGCCTCTCTCATATTTGTAGCAATAATGAATGGAAAGTCACCAGGATTGTATAAGCAGCGATGATTTAAAAAATAATAATAAAATCGGATTTTTTTTCAAAAAAAAAAAAAAAAACATAGTACCCGATAGAGCCAACACGTGCGCAGAATGTCTAATCTTAACTTTTCAAGGCAGGATGTTTAACAAAGCTCGTATTTTCGCCGTGCATTGTAACTTCGCCTTATCACAGTGTAAAGGGTAGTCAGATTGTCCTAAATTATGTCCAACTAGCCCCCCTGGATCCACGGATTAAGAGATTAAAGGAGACCACTGGGCAATGCCTCCTCTCTCCCCTTCATATTCCTGGTATGATAATTGCCTAAACTGATTTGCACTTTCACAAAAGCTCGCAGGATTCTTTGTAGCTCGAACAGAGCAGACGAGGTTTCTCTATCAATGGAAATAAAACTGATTAATGCAGTCTATCAGGCTAAGGAGCAAATGAAGCATGAAAAAACAACTGTGTACCCCCAGAAAACCAGCTAGTTTCCTCGAGGACCCATAGCAACTTTTTTTTTTTCCCCTTCTTTAATGCGGGAGCTTTAGGCTGCGGCCAGCCCGAATCGCTCCCTTTGGTGGCGGGGAGAGCGGCAGCTGAGGGGCTTCCCAGGAGCTGCTGCTCCACCGGGATAGGAGAGGGGGATTTAAAAGGAGGCAAAAATCCTCCCTGCAAAATAAAACGCATATTTTTGAAGAAGGATTCCCCGCTTTTCCTTTCTACAGACTGCTGAAGATCAGATTGTTTAACCCCCTGTTAGAGCTCGGTTTGCAAGTCATAAGCAGGGAAGGGGCCGGGGTTGTTTGGATGTTTTTGTTTTTGTTTTTTTTTGGGGGGGGGTATATTTATTGGCAGCAAGTGGGTCTCGGCGGCTAATTTTTAGAGGTCTATTTACAAGCAAGTGGATTCATTAAGAAATTGCGCCCATGGCCTCGGGAATGCGCTGCGCGGCCAGGGAGCGCAGGCTCCGACCGCACGAAAGTGGCAGCTAAAATCACGGGGAAAACTCTCTGTTTGCGAGAAATTTGGCGGAGGAGGGGGAAAAATATATCGCTTACCATTTTAGGGCATATGGATAAATCTTTATTGACAAAATATTGACAATGACATACTTCTTGGAAGTATATAGTGTGTTAGAATTCTAACAAATTAAACACAAAACACAAAAATATTTACATTCTGGTATAGAAGACATGAAGGAAACATTTGTCACTTTTTTTTTTAGTAGCTCTATAATCTCGGAATAATATAAGGTCAGTGCTTGAAAATTTGCCCCAATGAAAATGGCCATTAGAAAAAAAAAATCAATCCGCGATTTTAAGTCCTTTTTTTTTTTTTTTTTTTTTGCATGCTCCCGCCTTGGGAGGTTTCCCCACTGCCAACCTGGACGCGGGGGTTGCACTTCATTTATTTTTGAAAATTGATCATCATTCGGTTTCGCAATGGGCATTTATTGGGGTGGGGGATTAATAGATAAAATTTGATTTTTATTTTTTGGCAAGAGAAGTCATGACCGGCTCCAGTCCCCTCCTCCCGTCCCCCCGTCCCACCGTGTTTGTCCCTCCGGAAGGAACACTATGCTTTGTTACTGCTACTTCATTTAGCTTCCACAAACACTTTGACGCCAGAAGTTATCATAAAATGTTTACAGACTGCACATTTCTCGTAAAATAAAATTAAAAAGCACACAGAACCTGTCTTAAAGGGAAAAAAATTACAATTCCTTTTTTTGCCTTTAGGAACATTTTTTTCTTTTTTTTTTTTTTTTGTTGATTTCTATTTTTTTTCTATTTTTTTCCTTTTTTTTTTTGCCCAGATGGCTTTACACATGCAATTCAAGTTTCTGAAACAGGTGTGGGTTTTGGCTGCTTATGGATTTTTTTTTTCTCTTAAAGACGGAAAAAACTGTGAAGTGCAAAATGTCCTGTAAATTTGATTTTTTTTTTGTATGTGTGGTTTTTATTTTTTTTTCTTTTTAAGATTTTTTTTTTAAGTTTTTTTTTTTGACGTAATGTTTTTAAAAGTGGACTGCGAGAAACGGAATACCTGTCAATCACCTCGCCTCGGTGGTTTGCCTTTGATTGACAGATCCCCTTGGCCAGTTGTGCCAGCAGTGCCACAGTTTGGAGCTCTCGCAGTGTCGCCCTCGCTCGCTCTCCGCTGCCCTCCTAGCCGGGAATCGTGTTTTGTTGAAGATCTCGGTGTCCCTTCCGCGCACCGCCACGTCGGGGTGTTTGAGCCTTTAACACTTTCTTCTTGGTGGGTTGGCTGGCTTGGGAAGTCCAAAGCGCCAGTTTTTAATCGTCCGACGTGACGTCGATTTCCTCTGGACTGGCTTGTTTGGTGGCGATTCTCCACCGGTTAATATGATGAGTCCCTTTTTTCTTCTGTTGTGAGTCTGAACCTTCCTCCTCCAACTTCTGCCGCTTGAACTTCGTCCTCCTGTTCTGAAACCAAACTTTTACCTGCGGGGGGGAAAGGCACGGCGCGTTAATGGGCCGCCTGCGCGGGCGCCGCTCCGCGCGCGCGGGGCCCAGGCCGGCCGCGCACCCGCCACGGGGGACGGGGACCCCCTGCGCCCCCTCGGGCAGCCGCAGGGCCACGAGGTGCCGCAGGTCGCCAAGGCTCCACGCGCGTGTGCGCAAAGGAGGCGCGTCCAGCTGTGCGCGCACAGATGCGCGGGACACATGCGCGGGCAGGCAGCGCGCAGCCCCCGACGGGGCGAGCGGGAGGGCGCAGCGCCCGGTGCGCAGAGACGCGGAGCCGCCGCGGATGCGGGTCCTGCGCACCCGCCGAGTGCCCAGACCCGAAGTCTCCATTGGAGGCCAACGGCTCCCAAAATCCAGGTGCTACCGTCGGGGAAGCCCCGAGGTGGCTACTGCTCCCTATTCCCACAGAAGTGTCCCGCAGCCTCCAACACCTGGGAAGCGCCCCCGGGAAGGCTGCGGGAGAGACCGGGCCGCTCCGGGAAAAGCGGGGACCGAGGGGCCCAAAGGCCCGCGGGGGCGGCGGGACAACAGGCGAGGAGGTGGCGGGGTGAGATCTTTCCCTTTCGGAAAAAAATAGGGCAAAATGAAACGAAAAGTGGCAACATTAAAACTTCCGGCGCTTCCGTGGCGGCTTCTCCGGCCCGGCCGGCCGGGAGCAATCGTATTAAGGCGAAACCTGTAGGAGCCGTCGTAAATGCCGCTCTGCATTTGTTCCGAGCCGAATAAATCTGACTTAACCATCCGGCAGCTGACTTCAGTGCTTTAATTACAGATAGTATTGATCTGGGAGCTATCTCCAGGGCTGGCCACACTCCTTGTCGTGGCCAAAGGTACACATTTTTTTTTTTTTAAGCAGTTTAGACTCTGGTTCTGTCTGAAAGTGCCTGATAAAGGCCCCAGCAAGGGGGGAAAGGGAACGAGAGCTTTTTAATAAGCTGGTTTAACCCGCTTCGCTGCCTCTTCAGAACAGAGAGCTGCCTGGCCGGACACACATCTCTGCTGCATTTTCATATTCTCCAAAAGTCCCCCATTAAAAAGCTGAGCGGGGAACAAGGGGTGAGTTTAATTTGCTTTTAGTTTGCTAATTGAAGGGGAGGACGGTTCATTTCTGCACGCTGATCTCCCAAAAGGGAGCTCATTTGTAGGGGACTGGGGGTTTGACATCCGGACAAAAGACCCCAACCAGCTTCGGAATCAAGCAGCACAAAGACCACCTTAAATACAGCTTTCCAGTGGAAATAAGCCTGTGACCGGTCCCTTGTTCGGAGAACCTCATAAAAGTGGCGATCCCTTTTTATTGTTTTGTTAGGGAGACATTTTAAAACAAAAGCTCCAACCTCTTTATTACTTCCCCCACGAAAAGGAGTTTAAAAAAAAAAAAAGTGTTACAACTTAATCCGCCTAGAGAACGCTCTGTTTACTAGGAACTTTGAACCAGGCTGCGGATGGGTATTTTTTTTTTTTTTTTTTTAGTACAGTGCCACATACTGTAGCAGAGACAATCCCCATCTGGAGCCCTCTTTCTACCAGCCCCCTGGAAAGGAACAAAACAGAAACCCCAGCGCAACAACAACAACAACAGCAGCAGCAGCAGCAAACCCCAACGCCGGCCTCTCTTCCGGCCACGAGAAAACCGCGTGGAAATCGCCCTCGCCGTGGGCGCGGGGCCGGGGTCGCTGCCGTCGGGGCTCGCAGCGCGGCGGCCGCCCCGGCCCACGGTGAGGGGCGGCCCGCGGCCCCGCGCGGAGCCTCGGCCGGGGCACGCGGAGCCGGGACGCGGAGGAGCCTCGCACCGTCCCTCCGCGCAGACACCCGGAACGGTCCGCGGTGCCCGCCTGGCCCCGGGCCAGCCGCGGGGGGAGGTGTGAGGGTTCCTTGTTGCGAACAGTTTCGCTGTTTTTAAGCTTTATGCCGTCGTGAAGTGGCTCCTTGTTTCGCGTCTGCGGGACGCAGGCTCACGAATGAGCGGAAAACCATCCCGTAAACCTCATTTCTGTCTCGTTATCAAAGAGGGTCCTCTTCCCCTTTTGTTTTTGCGCCTCCCCAGCTCTCGACGCTAACCCATTTCTGCGAGCGGCCCCAGGCCCGCACGAAAGAGGCCAGCAGCGCCTCTCCTTCGCACACCGGGACGGTCTCCGCCGTCGGCGCGGGGCTCCCACTGCCCCTCGGAGCTGCGGGTCCCCCCGGTGCTCGCGGAGCCGCCCTGGGTCCCGCTGGGCCCGGGGAGGCCCCTCCGCAGCAGGCGAGCGCAGCCGTGGGCAGGCGAACGTTTTATAACAGCGAGGCACGTGGCGAGGCAGGGGAGCGGAGCCGCCTCATCCCAGCCCGCAGGATTAACCCGAGAGGCCTAAATTCCCGGAGAAGCGGCCCGTTCGGACCCGCAGCTCCGGCGCGGCCCCCCGGACACTTTCGCTTTGGTGCGCGGCCGCGCTGCGCGCTCCGCGCTCCGCTCACCTGAGTTTCCGTGAGGCTGAGGCTGTGCGCCAGCTGCTTGCGCTCCGCTCCCACCACGTAATGGTTCTTCTCGAAGGCATGTTCCAGTCTCAGCAGCTGCGAGGGCGAGAAGGCTGTACGGATCCGTTTGGGTTTTCTGGCCAGGGCGTTGTGCAATAGGAAGCTCTCCGGACTCGTTTCATTCCCTGGGCAACAGGGGAAAACAGGGGTTAGCAACCCACCTTCTCCCAGATGCACCCCAGATTATTTTTTTAATTCTTCTTAATTTTCTCTTTCTATACATATATATATATATATTAGCGTATGATTTGTTTTCTCCCATCGTCACCCTCCGAAGAACTACTTGTTATTTTCATAAACCGCCTCGTTTTATTTCTCCTTCGAGAAAGATGGAGGGAAGGGAAAGGAAAAGGAAACGAGTCCAAAACATCTGGGAAAAAAAAATACTAGAACACAAGCTAGTGAACACTAAAAAGGGAAAGAAAAAGAAAGAAAAAATAAAAGTTGGAGAACTGGCCAGAGCCCGTGTGCGGAGCTCAGCCTGCAGCAGAGCTCCTTCCCCACCGCCATCCCCAGCTCTTCGCCGCTTTCCCTGCTTATTTCTCCCCTCCTGGCGCTGGGATCGGGGCCGAGCTGCGCGGTCCCGTTGGAGCCGCCGCCTCCGCGGCCGCGGCGCTCCTCACCCGGCGGCTTTTCCTTCTCCCTCCTTTTCGTTTCGCCCCTGTTCTCCCCTGCCCGGAGCGCGGGGGAATCGCGGGCGACCTCGGGGAGACACCGAGGGGACCCGGGCAGGAGAGGGCAGCGCTCGGGGCTGCTCTCCCTGCAGGACGGCGCTGCGGGCCGGTCCCTCCGAGGTGGCCGGCGCTCCGAGGGGCTCTCTCCCTCAGTGCCTTAAAAATCGTTGGAGGAGGAGGGTGTGTTTGAAATCAGGCTGTGGCTCCACACCAGGACATTTCCGCCTTTCATCTACCGCTCTTTACCAATCGCCTGATGACTGTGACAAATAATTTGGTGAGCGAAACCTGCAATTTTATTCAGAGAGGGTAATAATCCATTTTGCATTCCCAGCCGCCTTGCTTCGGAGAGAGTCTCCCCTTTCCAGCCCGGGTGCAAGGGCTCGGGTGCAGGAAGCCGGGGAATGGCACAGTGCAGGTGATTTGTTTTCGTTCGAAAATAAGAAATAAAAATGCCTGAAGAGGCAGAATGGTCTCTTCGAGAAGGAACTGAATTAAAAAAAAAAAAAACTTTTTTCTCTTTTTTTTTTTTTTATTTTTTAAGAGATAGGAATTGGAGCCATTAGAGTAGAAACCACCTCACCCTTCGGAAAAGACGCTACCGATTGCAAAGGGTTAAACGAGGGGGATTTTATTGATCGTGCGCCATCGGATTTGGTTATTTTCCCTCGGCTGGTTGTTAATCGCTTGGCAGCTCGGGGGCTCTCCCTGCCCGCCCGCTCCCTCCGCGCCGAACCGCGCTCTCCGCGGCCGGGCTCGCTCCTGCGCTGCGGTTTCTTTCTCCTTCTCGGGGATTCGTTCCGTCCCTCTCCCGCCCGCGATCCTACGGGGAAGGATTTTGCGCGGCCGGGAGCGGCGGAGGCTTCCCCGGCCCGCGGCCTCGGGAGCGGCGCGGAGCAGCGGGGAGCTCCCCGGGGGAGCGGGAACTCGCTCCCCGCTCGTCTCCTTCGCGGCTCTCCGGCTGCTTTATTATTATTATTATTATTATTATTATTATTATTATTATTATTATTATTATTATTATTATTATTATTATTATTATTATGTATTTAACGCCCAACACAACAAAAATATGCACCCTGGCGTTCCCCTGCTTTGGGTCTCCCTTTCTTTCGGAGGAAACAAACGCAGAAGTCGCGGCCGGCCTTGCCTTCCTGCCTGCCCCTCTGCTCCAAGGGAACGGGAAAAGAGACGGGGAAAAAAAAAATAAAAAATAGAAAGAGAAAAGGAAGCCGAGCCCAAGCTCCCGGCCCTGACAGCTCCCAACTTGGGTGCCGGAGGAAGGCGCCAACAAAAGGCTCCCGAGCAAGTCGAGCCCGCGGCTCCGGTGCCCCCTTCCCCGGGCAGGGTCCGCGCGGCCGCGAGCGGGGCTGTCGAGGGGGGATAAATAAGAGGGAAAAGCAAAGTCGCCCTTACCTTGAAACCTGTGGCCCAGGTAGCGGTAGCGGTGTATTAGCCAGGGGTAGAAGGTGGAGGGGTCCCGTTGCTGCGAGGCGAAGAGCGGGTGCGTGGAGTGCGAGGCGGGCAGAGGGTGGGCGGCCAGCGCGTGGGGAGGGGGCACGGGGTGCACGGGCACGGCCGGGTTAGGCGGGTGCGAGACGGCCTCTGCAAAGACCAAGTCCGGGTTGGAGTAGACCCCCCTGCCGGTGGAGTGGAAGCCGTTGAGGAAAGGGTTCATCGGGCTGGAGTTGGCATAGCTGAGCGCCGCCGGCCGGATGGGATCCTCGGAGCGAGACGCGGGCAAGGGGCTGTCTTTGGCCACCAGCGACTCGATGGTGAAACAGCGCTTGGGTGTGGGCTGGAACATGCTGCCGCGGCGAGAGTCCCCGAGCAAATCTCCGCGTGGCTCTGCGCGGCGCGCAAGGCGATCCGGGCAAGTTTGCAGCAGGGAGTGACTTGAGGAGGGATAGATACACACATAAATAGACAGGGGCTGGAGGGAAGGAGGCAGCGGCAGCCAGCGGTACCCAAAAGGGAGACACACACGCGCACACACACACACGCACGCACACCAAAAAGTTGCTGGGAGAAGTTTCCCTCCTGCAAGGAAAAGGCGGTCGCCCCCCCCACCTCCCTCCCTAAGTCCAAAGACAATCCATGGATGTGATCGGCCCCTTCACAAGTTGTGCAAACGATTTGTTAGTTCATGAGCCTAATTAGTGCTGGGATCACATAAACAGCTTCCTCTGAAGCCTGGTAAATGGCTTGATGATTGGTCGCTATTACTCGCCTTGAGGTTGAAGGGGGGAGACTCTTTAAAGTGCGTCAGAGGGGAGGCGAGCGCCGGGCAGCGCCATCGGGAGGGATGGAGCCGCGGAGCGGTGCGGAACGGAGTGCGGCGGCGGCGCGGGGGGGAGCGCGGCGCGGCCGCCCCCGCGCAGCTCCCTCCCTGCCTCCCTCCGGCCGCGGGCGCGCAAGGTAGGGGGGACCGATGGGGGGGGGGTCGGGGGGCTCCGCTGGGTGCTGGGGGGCGAAGGGGGGGCAGGGGGTTGGGGCTGCATCGGTGCAGCCGCCGCATGTGGCAGCGCGACAGCCCCGCGCCTGCCGCCCGCGGGGTCCCCCCGGCCCGCGGAGGGGGTGGCCTCGGTCCGCACGGAGCTCCGCGGCCCCGGGGTGTCCCGCAGAGATGCCCCACCTGGAAAAAAGGGTCTCCTCCCGGGGAGAGAATGTGCTGCCCTGCTCCTCCGCCAAACTTATGTGTTTTCCCCTTCACTCCTTCGCACTCCGGGCACCGAGCGGTGCCGAAAACAAAGCGCAGAAGCGGCCGCGCTGGGCAGAGCCGGGACACGCGAACGGGACAGGGGAGCGAGTCTCCGGCTCCAGCCTTGTCCGGATTTTCGCGATTACCTTTGGGTCCGGGGATGATTTTAGGGCTGAGTTCTCCGGCTCCGATTGGCTGCGGCTGCAGCATAATTATGATCACATCCTAATGCTCTTGGCTGGTGCTTTCTGTTTATTGGTAGTTAAGGATCTATTATCTATTCATCAGCCTCCCATTTTTGCCAATTACATTCTTCTAAAGTGAAGTACCAGCAGGTATTTTGCACATTTACAATTAATGATAAAAAAATCTGGCGTACTTTAAATCTATTACGCTGCTATGTAATTTATCTTAAAGATGCAGAATTGCTAATGTAAATTAATGTTTCTGTTGAACTAAGACATGGGGGGAGTATTAAAACCAGTCTAGCGTTTCTTTCCTTCATTCCTGGACTTTGCTTTCATTTTTTCTTTCCACTTTATACACAAAGAATCCGTTACTCCTCTGCATTAAAATAATATGCTAAAAAATCGCTGCCTAAGCGGGGCTGGGGCTCGCTCCTTTCCAGCTGGGCAAGCTGAACTCAGTCTGCTCCCCTGCAAAACTGCCTGTTTGCAGCTGGACGATATTTTTAACACGAAAGCAAACGGGCAGAACCGTGTTAAATAGAAGTGACAAAAATCGCGTTGTGTGCGCGAGGGCAATGGATTTATAGGTATTTTTTGTTTAAAGATGCGTTTCCCTTTGTGCCCACCGTGGTGTGCGGACTCTGTGTCCAGAGAAGTTGACTTTCTACGTAAATGTAAATCTGTTCTCCAGGCTTTGCACGCCTGTACATATAGACGTCCCTATACACACGTGCATATGATTGCAGAGACAAAGTGAGAGAGATGTCTGCAGGGAAGACCCGTTAGTGTAACTCAATTCTTCTGACAGATTTTGCAGGGAGGTGAAATCCTCTCAGGTCTCGTATGTTTGGGAAAATGTCTCTTTCCCGTGGATAACCGTATAGACACAGGCTGAGGGAGACACGGACTCGCTGAGCTGAGCTTGCTCCAGATGGGTTTGCCTTTTCCCCCCTGCCCCTTGTGTCCTCCATGAACCTCTATTATTTTAACTTTTAGGCCCCCTCGCCCTTTCTCCGTGCCACCCTTTTCCCCTCAACCCGGCAGTAAAGTCACTTTATTTTTACGTTATATAATTTATTTATTTAGGAATAAACGAGGTAGAGAAAGTAACTAAATAGGAAAGATTTTTGACACGCTGAACTAAGCTGGGTTCTTAGTTTGCGAAAGCCGAACAGAGAGGATAAAAATAAGGAAAGAAAGAAAAAGAAAGAAACTTCTCCTAAGACGAGCCGTGTTCTGCATCTGCCTATTTACACTTCCCTGGATTGTGAGATGAAATCTGAATTGGAAAAAAAAAAGTTCAGATTATTTTTTTTTCTTTCTTTCTTTTTTTCTTTCTTTCTTTCTTTTTTTTCCAGACATCCTGACATAATCAAAGGACTGCTTTGAAAACTGCATCAAGAAATTCTGCAGTTGGGGAGGGGGAAGTGATTTATATGCGTGTGAAACAAGCAAAACAAAACAAAACAAAATAGTCTCACCGTCATATGGGCACAGAGAGGGAATAACCGTCGAAAACGCGCGTAAATTTCCCTCGACCCTCTTTATCGCCGGTGAAAAATTCACGAGTCTAAAACCCCCTCCTAAGGGGGGTCCCGCTGCTCTCGGGCTCGGCGGAGGAGGCTGCAGCTGCGGCAGAGCTCGGGGCGCGCCACGTCCCCTGGCAAGTCGGATTTGGCCCCGAAAAGCGGGTTATCTCCGCGCTGCCACGAGGAGCCCCGTTCCCACCGGGCCCGGAGCTGCGCCCCGGCCTCCCGCGCCGCCCGAGGCCCCTCTCGCGCTGCGCCTATGTGCACATATATATATATATATGTGTGTGTGTGTGTGTTTATATATGTGTGTAGGAATATATGTGCGAGAACGTGTCTGTAAATATATAGAGAGAAATCGCAAAGCTCAGCTGCGGAGCCTCGGCTCCTTTGGCCTTGCTGCGCAGCGAATAGGCCAGGGTCAAGGAGAATCTATCTATCTATCTATCTATCTATCTATCTATCTATCTATCTATCTATCTATCTATCGGCGGGATTGGGATAGGATTTCCCAGTATTTTCTCCTACCCCCGCCCCTGAGTTCCCACACCGCTCTCCCGCTCGCCGCCGTGACTCGTTCTGGAGCGCGGCCGCTGCGGAGACGGCGGAGCCGAGCCGAGCCGGGCCGGGCCGGGCCACCCCACGCTGCTCGGGAAGGGCTCCTGGAGCTCCGCTCTTGAACTTTTCCTCCCCAGCGACTCGACAGGCTGCTCTCTGTGTCCTCTTGGCGTCTGCGAGGAGCAAATCTGGCAGGGGCTGCCTTCCCAGCAATCCCCGACCAGCTCCAAACACACTTAGAGGCAGCCTCTCTCGGAGGGAGGGGTGCGCTACATTCGCAGTCAAATTACATGGCTGGCCTCAAAGGCACTAGCTTCGGATTTCCAAACTAATACTCATCTTCTAAGAGACGAGCCAAAAAAAGAAAACGCAAGGAAGGCCTCGGCAGCGGCAGAGCTCGGGGTAAGCCGCTTTTTACGGGATCATTCGGGCTGGGGGGGATAGCGGTGAGAGAAGTTGGAG
>JAUBNY010000120.1:347941-369021 GCA_032275445.1 Crypturellus soui | reverse complement strand
CATTTTTATTATGTCCTGTGTTTGTTTAAGTATACAAGTGTTTGCTTCCTTGTGTAGTTCAAGACTCTTCTGATATCTCCCTGCACTTGAGCAAGTAACTTTGTAAATAACCCTCTGAATAGCAGTAATTACTGTCTTGGAAACAAAAGCACTTGCAATGCAAGGAGTTCCCCTTTGAACTTGCTCAAAAGAGATCTTTCCTATCCTGCTAATTTCCAGATTGAAGTCCACAAAGAAGTTTTATCTTGTTTCAAGTTGCCAAGTATAATCAAAAATAAAAATATTCAATTTTCTTTCTTTTATAATTAGGTAACTCTTAGGGGTTATTACTTGATAATTAATGGCAATAGTAATAGTGAGTAATCCTCATCCTATAACTAAGTTATAGTTACTATAAGTTAACTATAGTTACTATAAGTTAACTATAAGTAACTATAGTTACTACAAGTTACTAAGTTATAGTAACTAAGTCATATAACTACAGTTATAACTAAGTTTTTGTAAAACAGGACCATTCCCTCCCATTTTTATTTGTAAAACACTGCATAAAAATCAGGCATATGTCGTGTCTTCATGCAGGTACTGTCTGTCTCTGCAAACGAGTAATTACACACATGCTCTTGTGTTTCTCCCAGACGTGAACAAAATTATGTGCAACAAAACTGTGATTAGTAAGACCATATATCATCATCTCTTTGTAATTCATTGCTAAGAGTGACTTTGTGCAACTTGCGCAACTGTAGCTTGAAAGTGGAAGAAGACACCTGGTATTCTTGATGCACTGCAAGTGTCTGAGGGGATGGCAAAGTAGAAAAATGCACTTTAAAATTAGTCTAGTGTATTATGCATAGGTTTCTCAATATGAACAGTCATCTAATAATGGAAAGAAAGTGTGCTTTGTTAGTGTCTAAGTAAATTAGTAGTTTGTGTTTTAGTGTAATAACATGTAATCGCTTTTTTAGGCTCTTGAAGAAAAGCACTTATATCTGACAAAACACCTATTTAGATGCAATTGCCAGTCAGTGAAAGAGCAGCTATTTCATATAGCAGAAATTGGCTAAGTGCATAAAAGAGAAGTTGCTGGTGAAATAGAATGAATCTAAGTTAAATATTAGTTATTGTTGATTCAGGATTAATTTATCTTTACCCATATTTTAAATTTTGCTGTGTCACCAGTCTTGTAGTAACTAGTTAATACTACTGGTTACTTCTACTTCTGTTTTATTGTTAACTTTAACCTATTTTACTGTTTATGCTGCTTTGTAATAGAAACAAACTAAACCTTGTGAAAATCCTGTGATCCATCCAAAGAGAAGAAATTTCTTGTTCAGATGTGGAAAAAGTCAATTTCAAGTAATGTGCTCAGATATACCTGAGTTTTGATGCGCTCTTGAGAAGTTCGATGATTGTGAGTTGATATTCCGCCCTTTGTTTTTTAAGCCAGCCCTAACTTCAGTTAAGAAAATGATACCCACCAGTTTTTATTACAATGGCTCTGTGACTCTACTGTGTGACTTTATTTTGGCTTAGCTTAACTTTTAAAATTACGTCTTTTCTTGTCGTTCTGAGACAAGTTGGCCAGTGGATGAAGCTTGAGAATAGATCTGGAAAGAGCTGACCTCCATGTTGCTTGTTTGTGTACTACTCCTGGTGTTCTGCCCTGCAGCTGCTGTGTCCGTGTCCCAGGACCTGGTGCTCTTGGGCACTAGCCTGGATCAGCCTTGCTCATTCATGCAAACTGATCTGATCCTGGATTTTTCCTCTAGGTTTCCTTTACTAGATTGTGATGGTAGATACTACTTAACAGCAGACAGTAGAATTTGTTTTAGCAGCTTGAATCCAACCTTTCTTTTTTCCTTTGTATAATCTCAAAACAGTTCTTCAAAAGTACCATCATAGACTTTTTTATATTGGCAATAATTTTCTGTATCTTGTCCTTGTAATGGTAGGATAAAGTGGTTAATACTTAAACTGCAGTTACTGACATTGTCAGGTGCTTGGTATTTAAGGATACCGAGCAAAGACTATTTTAGGTATGTACCTTACTTGCCTGTGTTGTCACAGGTGTCACAGATTTACCTCTGCTCTCTAGTGAACTAGCCTTGTTCACTGACCTAATACATAGCAGCTTATTGGTGGCAACCTTGATTTTTTTTTCTTTTTTTTTTTTCTATCACTTCAAGTATGTAAATACAATGATTAAGC
Organism: Crypturellus soui; assembly: GCA_032275445.1. NCBI lineage: Eukaryota > Metazoa > Chordata > Aves > Tinamiformes > Tinamidae > Crypturellus > Crypturellus soui. The sequence goes on along the minus strand of JAUBNY010000120.1, from coordinate 366,816 downwards.
TATGTTTTCTACCACTGATGTGGTATGTATTCCTAACAGCTGCAGTTCTGTTGTTTTGAGTTGGTTCTCATTTCTTTGTGTAGGTTTCAGAGTCAGCTTTGTTTTCTTGTGCTTTCTAAACAATCAGAATGTGCTTGGCCATAATGAAGACACAAAGCCCTTCCTGTGTATGCAAAGGGAGGTGGGAGGAGTATTTGCTGGTTGATCTTCCTCCAAAATGTCATTACTCTGTTATTTCTCCAGCAATTATGTTAAAAATCTGAAGGCAGCTGTGGGATTTTTTTTTTAACATAAGTAGCTATTGATTTGAGTGTTTCCTATAATAGTAATGACTTCATAAGGTAGAAGGTCTTGTAAAGAGTATCAATTTTTTAAAAATATATATTATTCATAAGAGGATAAGATTATGAGCATTTGTGACTTAAAAAATCAGGTCTGAGAAACCTAGTGTTGCTACAGCTTCTGCAAAGGAAGTGGGTATAGAGATTACATATATAATATATTTTGAATTGGATTGTGTCTGGATTCAACATCAACTTCTTGCTAGTTAATCTGTAAGACACACCTATTTAAATATTTTCTTGTTGTTATTAAAAGGTATTAAAAAAGGCCACATTTTCCCATGTCTTTACCTACTGTAGGTGTAAAAAACTTCTGGTGTGTGGAAAAAGTAATTTGAGTCTTTTTCTACTCTGAGGAAACTGATGGTAAAGAAATGTTTATACGTGCCTGGTACTTCAGATTGTTCCAGAGTTAATGTCCTGAGTGGTATTGGTACAGAGATTTCTGTCACTGGCAAAGCAGTGATAACTAGAATCACTAGATCAGTCGGAAGATTATCTTCATAATGCACAGACAAGTTAGTCATATTTATAAAGGATTTAGATAAATGGATCTGTAGGCAACTTGACATATAGAAAATAAAACCAAACCCAAAAACTTTAAACGTTTTAATTTTTTTGAGGATTCTGCTTGTATAGAAGGGAACATTTTTACTCTATTTTGGGATCTGTCTACCTCAGATACTTCTCTTCATTGTGTCTAGGGGAGGTCACTAAATACAGACATCTTCAGATTGAATGCAAGTCTTGCTTATGTAGATATTAGTTCCTAAGAATATTGATTCTGGAAGGTTTTGAAACCTTGTATCCCTTTTTCCCCACCCCCAACATCTTATGGTCATTTGTGCTGGAAGGATCTGTTTCCATAAGGAAGCTGAATTGAAACTTTTTTTTCCCACTATTAAGTCACATTTCTTAAATATTGACCACTTATTAGACACTTCCTAGTAAACACTTGTGCTCTTTGGAATAAAAGAGAAAGTCTTTTCCTATGACTAGTCAAAAAAGATGCATTTTTTTAATTTTACTTTCAAGGTTGAGGAAGTAGCATAGGACTCATTTAAGTAGAGTTATTGGCAAAACTGGGTGACCAGAGGTATAATTGGGAACAAAACATCTTAATTTAGATGGATGAAGAAATAAAAGCCTAATTTTGGTGATTTGTCTGTGTTTGATGCAGCTGATGATCCAATAAGGCTTAGTGTTAATTGGCCTGTTAGGAAAATAAAACCTCAAACATCTCTTACTTGAAACAGGGTATAAAGGATTCTTTGTGCAGTTACAATGAGAAGAAAATTACCTCTTTAGTTTAAATCCTTTGCCATTTTTGATTTTAAAATACTTGCTTTTAGTCCTTACAGTGACAATGTGGGTTGTGAGTGAAGGCTCTGAAAAAATCTCATAAAATTTATTTCCCACTTCCTAACACTCTGCATGTGCTAGCAGAGACCTCGGATTTCTGTTCTCCTAAACTCTGGTCTCAAATGCTTAAACAGATCTTACTGTTCGGTGAGAACAAATACTTTGCAGAGGTCAGAAAAATGAATTCTTTGTATAATTTACATGTCTTTCACTACCTTTTAATAAAAATTACCACTATTTTGCTTTTCTATGCTTTGGAAAGATAGCTTAATTCAAAGTAAATATAGGGCTCAGGATTTACTCTCTTTGTGTGACTGCAGATATCTAACAAATATCTGGGTTTGGCTCTGAGTCCACCTGTATAGCTGGAGGTAGGAGATAGGTAGATACTTTCAAGCACTGGATTTTGGCTGTTCTGAATTGCTTGTCTAAACTGCTTAATGATCTTTAGTCTCTGTGAGAAGGTGGTGGGACTCTAATATTCCCTACGTGTGACATAAAACTGAACATTAGTTTTCTGATGAAAGCCTTGAAAGTTTCAGAGTAGAGGCACAGGGTTTTTTATTTATTTATTTTTTTAACGGGTAGCTGTTACACTTATCAGTAGCTTTTTTGATGTACTAACACATAAGATTGTCTTATGTAAAGTATTTCATATATACATATAAAAACATATTTCAGCTCCTTTGTTAGTAACTTCTGTTCTTGAAGCAGCCTGGATGAGGACAGGGGTTTGAGTAGTCAGTGATACAGCAGTGTGGAGGTCAAATCAATGGGAATCTTCTTCTCAGGCTGCCAGTTTGAGTCTTGTAGCTAGTCCTTTCTGGTGAGCTACTTATTCTACATTCCTGCAGAAATTGCGTGAATTTGCCTGATGTATATCTGTGTTTACAGCTGACATTCACACTCGTTTGATTTAAAACTATGGAGAAAAAATATTACCTACCTGTATGGTACAAAAACCTTTGCAAGATGATATCCAACTGTGCCTTTGTCAAGAAGAAAACAATGATCTGGCACTATAACTGAAAGATGGGAGCAATTAGCTTATTGAGCAAGCTTCATATAAATATAAAAAAATTGTACATTTAAGAGAAAATGCTGTTAGCACAACATTCCTTTATGTTTAGATTTTATGAGCATCTTACGAAAACACCCATTTTGGAGGAAGTATATAGAAATATTATCTGCTTTTGTACAAAAACTGGAATCTGCTTTTAATGTCACAAGATCATGTTTTGTTTACCAGCGTCACTGAAATGAGGAAACTAATGCATATATCACATATAACATGTTTTAAAAGATGATAAAACTTTTGTTATGCTGTCAAAAAATACTGAGGTATTTTAAATGCAAGGCAGGCAAGGCATTGTATAGGAAGAACTAAAAGAGCTTTTTACATGTCACTTGCACAGTAAATGGCTTAAAGCGTTATTCCTGTTTGCTTGCACTAAAATAGGAAAAGTAGAAATTGAAGAGCATGGTCTTGTGGCAACATTGCAAAAGACTTCAGAGAATTGCAGAAATCACTACAGTAATTGATCTGACTTGGCTAATGATTCTGAAGTAGCTTAGCAGTGGAAGTGGAGTATAGCTCTGGAAACTTCACAAGAGCTTGTTTTTTAGAGTAAATATGTGTGCTTAAAGAGAAATGTTATGGCAATATTATAGAACAAACAAAAAAGGAAGAAATGTAATGCTGCCAAGTGTAGCCCGGTGGAGTACAAGCGGAGGTGGCATGAGAATAGCACTGTTAGTCAGCAGTATTGATTTAAAACAATGCTATAAAAATTCATGTTTTCCCATCTTTCTGAAAGGAATAAAAATTAGAAAAAATACTTAAATTCATTGTGTTTATCATTATTAAGATTATAGTTGATTACCATTGATTATGGTAACTTGAGCAGCGGCTGCTTTTAAATGTAATTGCAAGTCACAGTTGTGCAGCTTCTCCTCAGTGACTTTGCAGCATTTAGGAAGTGTAGGAAGTTCTTCCTGTTAATGAATTTTTCACTCCTTCCCTGTGTTTGGTTGTCAACAGTGGTGCCCTGCACCCAGCTTGTGCTGAGTTTCTGCATTATTTAGTCCTGTATACTTGTAGCACAGGTGCCTTATTAAAATGCCTTGCCTCACAAATGATGACAACTTTGCTTGGGGACAGTTGACAGGAAAGCCTTGTGTGTTCCCTGTTCTTGCCCTCCCAACCATTGCAGCCTGGGTAGCTGCGATACCTGTGAGGCAGATCTTCTATTGCTCCTATTTACAATGTGATATTTTAAGGTGATCCATCACTCATCTCAGCTTTGAAAAATGCTAGACCCAGTCTGGAGGGTAGGCTCAAACATTTTGAAAAGCTTCAGGAGTGTGAATTGCATCTTCTTCTGTGTCCACAAAAGTGACCAGATAAATATAAATTGGAGAGAGACATCTGTAGAATGTATGTTTTTTAAACTAACTAGGTGGTGTGAGGTGTGAAGTCTATAATTTCTGGAGTTCAGATCAAATGAAAATGTTTTTATGTTTTGGTTTAGCACTGCCTGAGAGACTTTGTTCAGGAGTGACACTGTTTTTTCTGGATTCTCCAAAAGCTGCATGAGAAGCTACTATTAATTTCCCTGTAGATGTAGTCCAGTGTTTAGAGCAGTGGATAAAACCTTTTCACCTCTGTGGAGAAGTCATGAACTAAACTTAGTACATCTCTCTCACCAGGATTACTTTGTGATACAATTCCTGCAGGGATTGAAACCTCCTTATGGGAGAAAGTATTGTTGAAGCAGACAAGTGCAGCTCTTTCACAGCAACAGAGACAGCTGTTTGTGCTTTTGCTATTTCTCTGAAGAGTAATACATTGAATGTATACTGCTGCCAGTATGACAGGATAACTTTTTTTTTAACCTATGTTTACTGTATGAATAGATTGTTTTAAATATACTGCTGAATTTTACTAGCAACATGTACAAAACTTATCTTACTGGCTAAAGATAGAGGATTTTTTCCACATAATGCCTTTTTTAGCTGTCTTGATTAAAAAGGAACTGATGGTAGACTAAGACCTTAAGCTTATGAGCATGCCACATGTGTGTAGGAGAAAATCCCATAATACAGGGAGTGCTAGAATTGATTAGGATGTTGCCATTAAACTTCCTAGAAAATACACCCATTCTGTCATTGTAATGTGGTTAGGCTATTTGTAAACTGAATTACTCTTACTGCTATGGGTAAAGCTAGAACTAGTTGATTCATTCTTTGCTCTGGTTAAATGATGTTTGAAGACTTAAGCACGCAGAATAATTTCATGCTAAAGATATTGATGTTTTCAGCTAGTGAGCTTTTCTGAGATTTACGGTCTGGTCTTTTTTTTTTTTTTCCTAATTTATTATGATATAACTGTTCAGTTAGTGTTACATAATATAAATCTGTAATTTGATTGAAAATTCTTATATGTGACATTATCTTTATGGCAGAATATCAGCTCTGGAAATTTTATAATACAGGTGATCAATGGGGTTTTTTGTTTGTTTGTTTTTACACACTACTTTTAGATCAAACTTCCTTAACTAATAGGAACATGTTCTCACTTTTTAGCTAATGCTGTATGCAAAATTCTAGCCTCCTTCTGCATTAAAAAAATAAAGCTATGAATCTTTCTGTTCATGATGATAAAAATATGAAATGGCCTACGGGAAATTTTGAAGGTTATTCTTTTCTTTATTTACACCTCTTAATTACCTTTCAGTAATCTGACATAGTTCCTGATGTAAAATGACAGTAGTAACTTCAAAGCAAACCAAAAAGACACTATATGCTTCTAGTACAAGGTGCCTTTTAGGGCTATTATTTTTGTTTTATTTTGTTTTTTGGATAGCATGTGATATTCCAGCAGGATTTTGCGGTGGACAGGTACAGTGTTTGTTTTCCAGTAACTACAGCATGTCTGGTTTGCCTCCCTGGAAAACAGTTTACAAAGATTTGGCAAATAAGATTTGAAAATGGTGTAATCCTTCAAAAACTCTTCAAAATCTTTCTTCTGGTATTTGCTTAGTGTCACATAACAGGTTTGTAAGCAAAAAGGAGCTGTTTTGGCTATGAGGATTGGATTGGTATAATCCTACTTTGTTCCTTAAGTATCTGTCTGGGACCTGCATGTGAACGTTGCCTTTTGACCTTGCTGAATAAGGATTTATCAGCATTAGGCTCTACTTTAAAAGTGGTCTAATAAAGATGCACTGGAAATTTGCCTCAGAGATGAGGGTAACAACTGGGGAATGCTTAATAAGAGGCTGTAAGTAGCTTTTGGTAATATTTCTCAACTGTTATATTGTAAGCAGTTATTTCAGAATTTCTCCAAATTATTATTATTTCTTAAGAACAACCTGAGAAAGAAGAAGGTTTTTATTTAGCTAATGGACCAACTGCAGAACATTTATTATGCTCTGTTGCACTGATTGAGGTCCACCAACTCGTGCAACTTTGGTTACTGGTTAAAGTTAAGGAAGCTAAAAATACTGGGTTAGTACTTAAAGGTATGGACATCCAAATAGATACCACGTGTTTTTTTGTTTGGAGTTTGAAACTGAGGGTCTTGAATTCATAAGAGCAATTTACCAGAACTATCCAATGTCTCCTTGGCCAGCTACTGTGATGAGCACCCAGTTGATGTGAGGATAGATACTATTTGAGATTAATGGAGTTATTTAGTTTCCTATCAAGGTTTATTTTATAATTTTCTGAGTAGCAGCTCACTTGCAGGGTACACATTCTTTTTTCGTTCTTTTTTTTTCTCTTTCTTGGTCATTGATATGAATTATAGACATTTCTTCATGGATTTTTGCTCGGTAAAAATAGACCAAATGGTATACTTTGTTACTCTTGGAAAGCAATTGCCTAAGTTCAGGGTTATTTATGGAAGGTAATTAATAAAATAAGTTTTACCTTATAATAATGAACTTGAGATGTAAAAGTATCATTGCTTTATATAGGAAGACTTTGGACATGAAGAGTGAGTCACTAAAGGTCACATGTAGGTTATGGGAGTAGAATTCATCTCTATTTCACTAAATCATGTTGCTGGGAATCTTAGCCAAAAGCCTACTTTTAATATTAAATATATTGGAAAAAAATAGTTCCACTTTTATATCAAATGTGCTGTGATATTCTTGCCGAAATATTTTCTGAAACCAACTTTATAATTCATAATACTTTATATAATACCAACTTTATAATTTATAATAAACTTTGTCTTCCAATAGGATAGTTCTGAAAAGACCCAAAGCTCTGCAAGAAAGTGCTCCCCAGAGTGAGTGCTGTTAGTGGTGGGTGACAGTTTGGGGAAGGTGAGATAGCAATTAGGCTTTCTCTCTCTTGAAGACAATGGTAGGAACATTATGACTCCTGGCTCTTGGTACGTGCACATTAATACAGGCATTACAGGTTGCCTGTGTGTGGTTTTGCAATATACTCCCCAGGTGACTAAACATTTCTATGTTACAAAACATAATAGTCTTTCTCTGTATTCCTTCATCCCAGTAGGACATAGTCTTTTCAGTCTTTCTCATCATAAATTTGGATTATCTTGTACTTACACAGTCTCAGCACTTCACTCTGCTAATATGTAATTAAAATCTCCTTAAATAATAATTTTCTTGATGAAAAATAAGAGCTTGCTTGATGTCTATATTTAGTTTCGGAAATGTCCAAACTCAGTAAATTGCCCTAAATTAAAAAAAAAAAGGGGGGGGGAGGGCAAAATGCCACGCAGTAATAGTTATGCAAAAAGTTGCTTGTGCTCGAGCACTATTTTATCAGTCATTGCTGTAGCAAAAGATTGCAGTGTGTACTGTACTTAAAATATTCTTAAATTACTTATAAAACCTCCTTAATATAAAAACTCTTGTGGATTTCCCTTGGTGCTCTTTTCCCTGCCATTGTAATTACTATATTTCTTGAATTGTTAAAGTAATAGTAAGGCTAAAGGTATGAGTAAAGTATCAAATTGGAGAGTACACAAATAAACAATATCTTGACTTTACGGTATGCTCATAAGCCTAAAACATGGCCAGTGTGATTTAATGATTTCATGTACAGACTTTAAAAATTGAGTAAAGTATATAAAAGTGAATATTTTCATTTGACCAATTTCCCAAAATTTTTCTCCTTGTAGAGTTAATGAGAAACTTAGAACAGAATTAAAGTTAGAAATTGAGTTGGATTTCAGTTAAAAAAAAAAAAAAAAAGACTAAGATGTATCTATTGGGAAGCAGAACAGAAGTGTCTTTCTCATGGTTTTGTGCTAGGTCGAGAGGCCTGGTGCCCTGGGTTGGTGCAAAAACCAAGTGCCTTGAAACAGAGCACAAGGCACCCTCCTGCAAGCCTCCGTGTCGACAGTTAAAAGGGCCCTTGATTATTTATTTGAATCTCTGAAACCCTTCGGTTCAGATCCATGTGACTTTCCTGAACACACTGTGATCTCTGAATGTGACAAGCAGATGGTTAAGCAAGCAGGGTTTATGAAAAACTTCTTTCTTATGAAATGGCAAGTACATCCTGCAGGCAGTGCTGTTCATTTGCTGTGCTTGGTAGATCTTCTAAGCAGAAATAATCACTGGAGGACTATTAGTGCCAGAGAATGGAAAACAAGGCATAGACAAGTGATGGAAACAAGAGCACTAAATAAAAATGGGAAGAAGAAATAGTCTAGAAACGTTTTTCCACTTGCTAAATATTAATACAGATTCTATAATATTTTTCTAATTACAGCTAATTCTGATTAGCTGTACTCCTTGGTATTAGCACCGTCTTTATCATGTCATGTGGCTGCAGCTGTGCAGCCTCCCCTGCTCCTTCCTTCCCTTAGATCATGGTTGTGTCCAACGCTGAAATAATGTATCTTAAAACTGTATTTTTATGTTGACATATTCCAAATCAGAATGAGCCAGTAATGTTAGTATCTTCTCTACACATTCTCTTGAACATTAGTTGCTCTTCTTATGAATCAGGTGTATGAAATAAGGCTCAAGGAAAAAATTTTAAAATGGTATTTAAAAAATAACAAGACTGACTAAAAGGAACAATTAAAGCTTTATAAAATGAGATAAGAATTAAAATATGTAACAAAATAATGTCCTGTTCATTAGGATGCATCAGTCCTTCAAATGCTGCAATACTTCTGTGTGTCAAAGCACACAGATATAATATGCAGGTGAATTTAAAATTTAAAGACTTGTTAAGATGTTGACTTATTATAAAAGGACTTCAGCTTTTTTTTTTTTTTTTTTCTTTCAAAAAATTACCTTCACTAGTAAATACAATGCTTGTAAAATTCATACAAATGAAATAGTCATTGTGTTTATATATTCTCCAGTCTTGTATATTCAAGGAGCGGATTTAGCCTCTGCTCTGTCCTTTGACAAGTAAGCATTCAGAAATGGCACTTTTTTTTTCTTTATTTTTTGAATAAAATTTGATCTTATTGATATTTTTGAGATTCTGTGTATCAGTTTTGCTTATATATTTGCATTACTGTAAGTCTATTCTATGTTTTTCAGGTTTAAGCCGTTTTTTCCATTTCAAGTACTATCACCTGATGAGTATGAAGATCGAGACCTCTGTATACAGGATTTTCCATTGGCAGAAGGTCGACTAAAAGTCACATTAATTGAATGCACACGGTATGTTTTGTGATCTTCTCCTCATTTATGGTTACATGTATTTTCTTAATAATTACAGTTGCAAGCCTGTCGTCATTCAAGAAGATAACAATGACTTTGTGAGTAATCTGTAATCAAGAAATATATAGTTTTAAGTAAAAATGCTATGCTCAGTTGACCAAAGGAAAGTCACAATAAATTTATGAGATTCTCTGCACGTTTTGCCATTTTTTGGGGGGGAGAGGTATGGGGGGGATTCAGTCTAATCTGTATTTTCAGCGCATCAAATTACGAAAATCTACCCATGACAAGGTACCTAACGATGCAATGGTGACATGCTGTAAGCCAGGGAAAGTAATTAACAAAATAAGAGACTTTTTTTTAAAGAGTGTGTTGGAAAGCTAGTGATCCCCTTTAAAGTTGAAGAAAAGGTGTATGGAGTTTTTGGCATGTTCTTTGTCAGGACTCTTTGAATCCTTGGTTTATTTTAGTTTATCCCAGCTGTGCCTGCAGTCTTTGATCCTCTCAGATCATCCTGATCTTTATCAAGTAAGCTGTAGTTTGCAGTGAGTTTTGAACGAGTTAATTCTCCTTGCTCATGTTGCTATACGAGCTCACTTGTTCGATGTTTGCTTTAGCCTTCAGCTGTAACAGGTGCTTGTCAGATGGCTTAGAGGATGCAAGTGCTGGTTTCTCAGGCCTTTTAAACTTCATGTCTGACTTCAGCCGTTTTATGTGTGTTGCAGTCTCTGGACATGTTCATTAAAATTAGATATGAACATTCATGCACATTTAAAAATTGTCCCTTGGTCCTATAGTAATTCCTAAGATCCTGGATTTGTTGGGACACTTTTTTTGGACTTAAGCAATTGCTGTCCATAGAATCTCCATACAGGTGAATATTTTTCCTTGTTTTGCACCTGAGGGTGCTTGTGGCGTCAAAGCTGAAAAGCACCCAGAAGGTTTCATAAGAATAGACAAAATACAGACAGTATACACAAAGGTAACAATTTCAGAACTGTTCCCCTTTTCATCTGCATCATGTGTGAGCTGGTGTGAAGGTTATTTGGAGTCATTCTCAAGTGCTCATTTGCAGCGAAGCACTGTGTGCTGAAACACAGAGCTTTTTTTCCCCTCCTCCCTTTTTGTGCATAGAGACCTCTGTCCTATCACTGTGCTCTCTCCATCCAGAACTCTCTGTTCCTCGGACTTCTCAAATCTTAAAAGTGAGAATAGTTCTGTGGTGCTGGGAGCTCTCTGGTGTTTTTTTTTTTTTTTTTTTTTTTTATTCCCCACTCTCAAGATAATTCTTTATCTAATGATGCTTCAAGGTCACAAAATCCTCAGGAGCTCACCTGTCTTTGGGGAAGCACCAGAAGGAGCATATAGTGTAGTTTACATTTACATTTGAGAGAATTCATAATGGCATGTTTGTAACTTCCTAATGTGCAGCACTAAACTGTACGGATTACCTGGAAGTGGTTTTTCTTTTTGGAGATCTTTCCAATTCCATAAATAAAGATCACTTTGAATTCCTGAGTTTTTTCAGCTTTGCTCAGAATCCTGGGAGGTTTTTATATTCTGTCTCAATATGGGAGCAATTATGTGATTTCTAAGTACAATTCAGGGTAGGAATTTTGATGCTGACTTGTATTCCATCTCCCCTTGTAATAACATGCTGTTTTTTCTGTGTTCAGGTTCCAAACTGAAGATAACATTGTCATAGTGAAAGTGTATAGAACTTGTTTTTTAAGTATATTTTCACTGCATATCTCTGTCTGGAAAGCTACTTTTCACTTTAAGATCACTTTTTGATCATAAATAATGTTTTTAGTTAAATATAAGAGCATCAAGATGAACAGAAAGTTGATGTGTTTTTCTTTACTAAATTTTGTTCCTGTATCAATTCAAGGGTTGTGTAACTTCCAAAATAAGATGCTTTGGATGAAAGCTTAGAAGTGGTCCATGTCAAAAGCATATAGAAAAAACTTTTAAGAGACAAAAGACTTTTGATGGCCCTTCTGAAAAGATTAAGAGGTTTGTCTGAGAGTTTAGTCCAAAACATGTATCTGCCTTTAGCTACTGTAAGATCTTCTGTGTATAACTTCAGTGCTGTTCTGTATCCTAGAGTTGCAGGTTTTTCCTTTCTGGTATTTACCTGACGTGTTTTATATCCTTTTGCAGTAGGGTGACATTCATAAAGAAATACTTTTGCTTGCTCTGAATATAAAATTAAAAAATAAATCATATTTAGGAGGATCTCAGTGAAATGGACACTTAAGCAGCTGTAGAATTTTGACTGTGATCTTTCTGTAACACTATCTTGAATCCAGAAAAACTGTCGAGCCTTATGAGAGTGGAACTATTTGAGGTTTTTGCTACTTAAAAGAAAGGAAAAGGGAAGATTTTCCTTTGGTGGGAAAACACTAAACTGCTTGTTGAGTCCTTAAACCAGCTAAAAATTTGGAATGGCAAATGTAGAGTTCTCCCACTAGAGGGTGGCAGTGCTTTTCTTTTTCTGTAAGGCTGTGCTTGTGCTTCCTTATGTTCCATGTGCTTCCTTATGTGTTTGTAAACTTTGAATATAGCAATAGAGACTAGGTATGGAGAAGAGTGAGTTTAAAGTATTTAGGATATGTGGAATGATATTAGAAATCTTTTTTTTTTTTTTTTTTTGATTTCAGATTACTTATATTTGGATCCTATGAGAGAGAAACAAATGTTCACTGCACAATGGAGCTGAGCAGCAATGTTTGGGAAGAAAAATCAAGGAGTTCTATTAAAACGGTAAAATCTTGGCGTTTTGCCATACATCTCTTTTCCTTAATACATTGTCTAGAAAGAAGGTATTTTTTGGACAGTCAGTGGATAGTTTAGCAAAAGTCTCTTATGCTTTCTTGTTTATTCTTTAATACAAAGTTTAACTGTCAAATTGACCTGGATGTATATATAGCTGTATATTCAATTATCACAGTGCTTGAAAACATATCTAGTCTGTATATTTAAATTATCAACTGTCTACCTGCATTAAAATTAATAGCATAAAATATGCATTTAGTAGCCCAGTTATTGAGGGAGAAAAAGGAATGTTTAGGTATAGTGAATAAGATTCTCTTACTGGGCAATGCATTCAAGGCTGATACGAGTGTTGAAGACATGTGTGATCAGAGTAACCCATTTATTTATTTCCCACTCTCCTCTGTATTCTGAGGAAATGCAGGGGGAATTTGCATAGACCACTAAATTTTTGGAGCATATAAAACTTATCCTGTCTGCTGAAGAAAAATACTTTTATACGTGTCTGCAAATATAGAAAGTAGGAGTGTTACTGGTATTGTAAGTTAATCTGTTACTAATTATCATACTTGACAACATGCAATTTAGCAGCATACAGCCTACAAATTGCATTTCTGCCTTTTGTGTGGAAATTAGAGACTTTTTTCTTCTCGCTACAAGAGCAGCCTTTAAATTTCACAGTAGCAATACTGTGCTACTCATCAGACTGAACTGAGCTTACCCTGAGCAAAAAGTAATAAGCCCATTGTAACAAAACAGTGAAGTCTTATAAACCTTTTTAAAAAGTCCTTATATGCAAAAAATTAATAGAATAAAATTATTGTGCATTCTGAATTTTACTGTCTGCTTTGAATGCCCCTAGCTCTAAGTCCTATACCTTCTGTTGTATTTACTGCACAGTGGAACACAAGCTGAAGCCCTGTTGGGAAATGAGGGTTGCTTTCCCACCAGAGTGGCAATAATGTAGATTTTCAGCATCCTGTCCAGTTTATGAAATTAAAAAGAATGTATTTTGCATTGTTTTGAGAACACCTTTTGACGGATGCTGTGATACACGTTTTCAACTTTTCTCTAAAAGACTTTGTGACTGAGCAACAAAAACAGTGGCCTATTCTTGTTGTCCTAGGTGCTGTGTTCTGAGTTTGAATACTTGAAGGGACGGTATAGATTGATCCTTCCTCTCTTAGCAAGAAGAAATACTTGGTTGCAGTTAGGTTTTTGAGAGAAGTGTGGGAGAGGCAGGAAGGGAGTCAGCAAAGAGCCTCTGTGCAGTGAGGAGCTTCTGAGAAGAACTTGCCTAAAACTTGCTTCCACAGCCAAACTTTATCACAGAAGCCTATGGCAGTTCAGGACCGGTCGGTTGGGTCTGTCTCAATGTCCTCCTTACCCATTCCTGACACTACGGCTGATGTTCGTGTGGTTGTGAACATTCTGTAGAGTGTGGTGACACTGTGATTGTGACAGCAGATGGCAGCAGGACTAAACTAATGATGATTGGAAAGGAATTACTCCTGTTTTAAACTATACCAAAGCACTTGGAGTGAGACTCTCAAGAATTCATCTCCTCTTTGAATACCTAAACTGTCATGACAAGTTTTTAAAATGTCTGAAGCTTTTGTAAGTCTGGGCTTTAATGTATAGAAGTTTCTTCAGGTCATCTATCTTGCCTCTAGTCCTTCACTAAGAATTGCCCAAGCACTGCCAGAGAACAGCAACTCCTTGATCTGAATTGCTGAATCTTTAGACCAGGGACCTTCTGTTAGTGTCACAAACGTGTTGTGCTCAATCTTGGATTCAGGGTGACTAAACAGTTGGCCTGAGAATCTGGACTTTAAGAATCTGCGTCTCAGAATCCTAACATAGTAGAATAAGAAAATAGGAGACCAGCAATTTGCAGAACTACTTTGCTTCTCCATTTATATTCAACAGATGTAGTGAAATGACAGAAGTTTCTTTTAGAAAAAAAAGGTTAAATATACAAGTTAATTCATAAAGCAATCAGATCTTGCTGGGAGGCAAGAGCCTTACCAAGCCCCTCAGCCAAATAGGGAGTGTTGATAGCACATTTAATGATGGAACTTATTTTCCTGAGAAACTGCAACTGTATGAATGTTAAATAGGTCGTTACTACTATGAAGAAAAAAAACATAATGATTTCCAGACAAAAATTGACTTATTAATCTTTTCCATGAGTTATAGCTGTAGTGCAATGTTAATCATAAGGCAGCTGATCATGTTACTTAATATCTTCCTAATATTAAATCCTTCACTTAATGCTGATGTGTGCAATGATTGAGATTAAGTTGTTAGTTTCCAAATTTGTTTTCCATTCTGAAGGGGAGTGATAGACTAAATTGAAGTGGAAAGTAAATATGTTTTGGCTTAAAACTATCTAATTTGTAAAAGCATCATGCTAGCCTTAAAATACATAATCTGATTTGGACTACGTTCCACAATGTCCCTGAGGAAAATTCTGAGAACTTTCTGTACTTAATGCTGTGGCATTTTCATTCTTCTATTATGTTAGCAGCAGTGATAAGAGATTAGACAGGTTTAATACTTTGTAATGAATGTTGGTGAGGCTTTGATCTGATTCTATTATTTATGGAATATTTGTAGATGATACAATTGGATTTGAAAAACAGATTGTGTATTTGAACATATCCAGAGCATTATTGAAGTGTCTGTTATAATACAAAGGTGTTTTATGCCTGTAAGTGTTTATCAAATCAATTTGAAACAGCAGTAAGACTTCAGAGAGAGATGATTTGGCACATTCCTGTGTAAAATATGTAAACATTGTTAAATTACTTAATTAGTAGTACATGCTGCTGGAATTAACATTAATCACTACAGTGCTATGTAAAACTTAATTATGTGTGAATAAGATGTAGTAATTACACTGCTAGACAGCACTGGATTGCTAGACAGGTGTTTTGCTACACTGCAGGGAATTAGATGTATAGATGTTAACTATAAGTAAGTGACATCATGATTTTTCAAAATTGTGACCATTGAAATGAAAGTTATGAACCTCATTTTGATCTCCACAACCTGAAAGAATTGTTGGATTTTCCTTGGGTTGCGTTTGTTTAGAGAGGAGCTGTGTTAAACTTGCAAGGCCCTGACTGCTCTCCAGATATGCTGCTTTTCACGGCATGGAGAGAGGTGACACTTTTGCCTGTGACTCCAGCAGTGTTGAAAGCAGTGAATGAAGACTGTAGTTGCCCAGAAATAAGAAATCTTGTTTCCTACCGACTGCAGAACATGACCAGCAGGTTAAGCTGAACCTGTTCATTTTCTCTAGATATCGATTCTTCTGATGGATAAGTTAGTTTTTCATGACCCATAGAAGCTATTGTCAGTAGACTTCTGTGTTCTGCTTACTCTTTATATCCAGGAGCAGTCTGTGCTTTTTATTGGTTGTATGAATGTAGAGTAGTAGGAAAAGGAGCTCACCTGTGGATGTGCAGACTTTTGAACCTTCTCTGTGAGCATCTGCATCTTTTCCTGATGTTGTCTTGGACTGCTGAAGGGGATCACAATTTTTAAGTAATGCTACAGTTACGGAAAATAATAGTTAGGCAGTCTCCTGGGATCCAGTTTATTCCAAACTTTCAAACCATTTGTTTGATTTTCAGTCTTCTACTTACTTTGTAGAACATCAAATCATGTGCCTTATCAGATATTTAGATATTGCTAGTTGTAGAAATTAGACGTCAAATATGAAATCCTGATAACTCAAAGCAGTCCTTAATTCTAACTTTTACACAGATTGCCAAGTTTTCTTTGGTCTGTCTTCTCTAGAGAAGTTGAAAACCACAAGAGAAAGTTGCTATTAATCTTAAAGTAGTTACCTTTAAATAATACAGATTGAATTGGAGTTATGGTACATCTTTACATTATGATTTTTAACTAATGGTATATTTGAGCTGGTGCTCTATGAACAGCTACAATTTTGTATTCATAGTTTTGTATCACTCTTCTGTAAATATAAACTTAAATACAGAGATTGCATTTCATATTTTCCAAAGTAAATATTGTCATCTAAAATACTACATGCAGTAGCACATACAGATTTCTGTTTGCATTAGTTGTCTCGGAAGCCACAGATATATTATGAAATAATGTAACAGAAATAATTTCCCAATTAAGATAAGTTCCCATCACTTCTTTAAGAATTCCACTTGCAAATTTCCCTCTTTAGTCTGAACATCCAGTGCTGAACGCTGGAGTAATTGACAGGGAAGACCAGTGATGTCCATCTCTAAAAACTGCCCTCTGAATGTGTGGGCTCGTGTACGTGTGCACATACATATATAGGTCACGATCTTCATTCTTTCTGGGAGATTGTACTGCCACATGTTTTTTGCAGCAAATTTATCAGTAACATTGATATTGCTGTAGCTAAGCTAGTTGGAACATTTTAAAAGCAAAAGGATATTTCTCAGCCTTTCATAAAAGTAAATCTCCTTTATTAGTTTAAGGGAAACTTAAAGTTATTCTAATGCAATAACATATAAATGTAAAATGAGAAATGTAAATCAAATTCAACACCTACTGAAACGAATGGCCTGAAGATATTGAACTGTAATGTCAAAATTTGAAGCAATTGTAAAACATTAATTTGTAAATACAAGTAGTTAAATGCCTCACAGCTGGCATTTCAGTCTGCTTATTTAACAGTCTGCCATTTCAGAGCTTAATCCTATCAAAAGAAAGGAGGAGGATTAAAGCAGGAGAAGCTTTTTGAAAATGTCACTTTTTATGAAAATTCATGGTCTTGTAAAATTTGATAATATTTGTAAATACAATGGGGAATAGTTCTGAGATTTGTGCCTTACGTAATATTCTGTAATCCGTCTTTCAAATAAACTTGAAGGCCATCAGGATTTTTTTCTATCTCATGCTAAACATTTGAACATTTGGACTGCAGGCTTTGGAAAGCTTTTCCTGTGATTTTTCTGCAGTGGTGGAAAGTAGAGCCCCCGCCTCACTCCACCCGCACCTTACTGCACTTGCCCGCAGGCTGCACTAAATGCAACCTGTGCATCTCAGTCTGTAAACAAAACTCGTCTGTGTTAGATAGGTTTTGGGGAAAAAAAAAGTTCTTCAGACACATTTCTCTTGTATAGTGAAAGAAATCTGTTTTTTAAGGTGTGTGGTGGCGATTTAGACAGGAATTCATAACTGAGCTGTAGCTGCAGCTACTATCAGTGATCTCTGTTCAGCAGGGGCTCCCAACTTCATATTTTGCAGGATATTGCACTCTAATCATAATACTGCCTCTCTGTGATTATTAATAAAATAATAATGAAAAGTGCAATCCCTTTGGGTGATGTAGGGTGAATTCACCTTTGAAGACAGTATTGACAGTACCCAGTGGGTATAGCATTTTTCTTATCTTAGTTTAAATACAACTTTGCATTTAAAATAAAAATTTTAAGTAGACAGTACAGGGATTTTTGCAACCATTTCTAAGGAAGAACAAAGATGAGCGACCTGTTTTAGTATCATTAGATACACTATTTTTTTTTCCTCTTTTTGTATTCTTGTCATCTGTTCTATTGCATGACCAAATATTGAATGCAGGAAAGAGTTTTAAGTAGATTTTGCAGCAGCTGTGTTTCTCATTTGCAAAGAACTTGATTTACAGTGATAGTTGATCTAGCTAAATAAATAGATGGGCGATGTCTGCAAGCTAACTTTGTTTGCATAAACAGTATGGCCTATTGTATGAGAGATAACAGGGTTTTATTGACCAGAGTCAACAAACTGGACTCTGGGTAATTCAGTGTATTTCTGGAATGACTTTCTAAACTCTCCTGTTGTGTCCCCTTCTCCAAAGTTCTCCAGCAAAGCCAGCCAGCAGCTCAGACTGGAGGTAATGCATGTGGTGAGAGTGGAGGGTAGAAGTTAGGGAGGGTGGCAAGTTGAGGCCTTCCCTCTTTTTAAAAATGTTGATACAAAAATGAATTATGGAAGTTTGCTTTCTGAAAAACATGCTTTCTGAAAGCATATATTTGGGTTTGGGATGTGGTGGTGGTGGTGGAATTTTGCATATGCAGGTGCTAAGCTCTTTAAAACTAGAAATCTAATTTAATATTTTTCAGAAGTCTGATGTGGGTTTTTTCTGTTTTTTTTCTTTCAAAAATGAAGGCTTTTGTAGTGTCACATTCACTATGAACAAGCATTCTTTGTTGCTTTTGGAAGTTCAGACTTAATCTTTTTCAGTGAAAAACATGAGTAGGGTGGGTATGGGTGTGTATGGGTGTGTATAAATGTATTTTTTTTCCATGTAAAGTGTGACATAAAGGTTAAAAATTTCTTACCCAAGGAAACAATTACAAGTTTGTTCAAAACACAAATTGTGCTTTGTGTTCTTTGTTTTGTTTCAGCAAAGAATAATAGAGAATAATAATTCTGGAATAATTAAATGCAAATATACACAACTAGCTTTGGAAAAAATCCTTACTAATTGGTACTTTTTCCTCCTGGGTCTTCTAGTTCACTTTTAAAATGTATTTTCTCAAAGCACCTTTAGAAATGTTAATATCTTTCTAAAGAACTGGCGAGGAAGTCTTCTCAGGTTGAGTGTTTTTTTTCCTGTAAATGAGGTAGCAATTGGATTGAAACCATCCCTTATTTTTATGGATTTTAGTTATGAAAACTTTTCAGTGGAAAAACAAATTAGGACCTAATAATGGATTTGTTCTACCTAAAACTGCCC